>SJXQ01012814.1:544557-624489 GCA_006408695.1 Aepyceros melampus | reverse complement strand
GTCTGAACTGAACAAGAAAGTGAAGAAATAAAAGAGTATTCTCCACATACATTAAGGCAGGGGAGAAAAATTAAAGATGTGAACCTTGTCACTTATAGTTTGGCATAGGAAACAAAGCGCTGTGGGCATCCGAGCAGCTGCACATTTAATAAGGGGGTTCAGTGCTCACGTCATAACTGGGAGAGGGGAGTCAGAGTCAGCGCTTCCAGCATTGCAGATCAGCACTGCAGCTGCGATCCTGTGGCCAGGGAGCTGCCAGGCTTGTGCCCGTGTCTCAGCTGCTCCAAGCTTGAAGGCATGAGGACAGAATCTCACTGCTGCTGCAAGAGCTCCTCTGCCAGAATGCAGCTGACAGCTTACCACAGCTTCTGGTTCCAGGTTTTGCACAGGGCATCTCACTGGTACACCCTCAGTTACTTCTGGCGCCAGAAGAGAGCCTAGGAAATAGATTTTAGTCCTGCAGTCCCTTGACAGGTGAAAGGACAGACACAGAAGAATATGGACACGAGTGCTGAGTGCATAGGAGAATAACCCTCTCAGGACTACAGTGATGATGCCCTGCCAACAGAGTGCCCTCATCTGTTGGAGGAACACGATGATCTGCTCCTGTGTGTTTGCACTAGAGCTTTGAAATGCCACCAAGTGCTACATAGCAGCCAGCCTTCTTAGTCAAGTGCTAGTAAATGTGTCAAGTTCTGTTTATGAACATCAATTAGTGATCTTAAAAGACTAAGTTAATAGGTTATTAGCGATTTAGGACAGACACAGAAGAATATGGACACGAGTGCTGAGTGCATAGGAGAATAACCCTCTCAGGACTACAGTGATGATGCCCTGCCAACAGAGTGCCCTCATCTGTTGGAGGAACACGATGATCTGCTCCTGTGTGTTTGCACTAGAGCTTTGAAATGCCACCAAGTGCTACATAGCAGCCAGCCTTCTTAGTCAAGTGCTAGTAAATGTGTCAAGTTCTGTTTATGAACATCAATTAGTGATCTTAAAAGACTAAGTTAATAGGTTATTAGCGATTAGTTCTTACTGCCATGAAAAAAAAAATGAGTCTGGGGCTGGAGCATCATTTGATTGTAAGAACTGAAGCAAGGACTTGACCCTGAGGTCAGGAAATCCTTGTGACCACCAGCAAGCCTCAAGTCATACATAGCAACATTGACCTGAGCGCTGATTCTCAGACTGGTGTGGGTCCGAATGGCCTGGAGAGCTCACAAAGAATGCAGCCACCCTGGCTCATTCACACAGATTAGGACCCAGCCTTTTCATTTTTAAACTTTCCCAGATGATTCTGATGCCAACCAGACTTAAGACCTCCAAAATCACAGTAGATGGTGATTGCAGCCATGAAATTAAAAGACGCTTACTCCTTGGAAGGAAAGTTATGACCAACCTAGGTAGCATATTCAAAAGCAGAGACATTAATTTGCCAACAAAGGTCCGTCTAGTCAAGGCTATGGTTTTTCCTGTGGTCATGAATGGATGTGAGAGTTGGACTGTGAAGAAGGCTGAGTGCCAAAGAATTGATGCCTTTGAACTGTGGTGTTGGAGAAGACTCTTGAGAGTCCCTTGGACTGCAAGGAGATCCAACCAGTCCATTCTGAAGGAGATCAGCCCTGGGATTTCTTTGGAAGGAATGATGCTAAAGCTGAAACTCCAGTACTTTGGCCACCTCCTGCGAAGAGTTGACTCATTGGAAAAGACTCTGATGCTGGGAGGGATTGGGGGCAGGAGGAGAAGGGGACGACCGAGGATGAGATGGCTGGATGGCATCACGGATTCAATGGACGTGAGTCTGAGTGAACTCCGGGAGTTGGTGATGGACAGGGAGGCCTGGTGTGCTGCGATTCATGGGGTTGCAAAGAGTTGGACACGACTGAGCGACTGAACTGAACTGGTAACTTTGCAAGTTTCAGGTCACATTGTGGTGAGCCTTACCAAATGAAGCTATGGGATTGTTCAGAGAGTAGAGGTTTTGAGTTTTGTGGAGCCTGAAAGTTGTACAGTTTCAGGGACTATACTTGAAAGAGTTAGGAACACAGAATTAGTCACAAGCGTAAATATTTACTTCTAATGAAAAAATTCTCAACAAAATATTAAAGCCTTAAGGATTCTGGTCCCTCTCCTTTTTAGGCAAGTTATCCTAAAGGCTTAGCCAGAAAACCCCCTGACTGTAGCCTGGCCTCCCCTCACCCAGGACATTCTTTAATTCCCAGCATTTGCCTGCAGATGAGGGTCCTTGAATCTTACATTCATTAGCTTCACTGAGACTCACTCGAGTCTTGGGTCTTCCCCTGACCTTTCCTTTCTCCCCTTGCCCATCCTACACACCACCATCAGAGTCCTCTCTCCTTCTTAGAACACAGCTAGAAGCCTGTCATCTGGCTGTTACCCAGTGGGTACCTGGGCTAAGATGGACACATTGTTCCCTTGAAAGAAGACAGAAAGTATTTTTCAATTCTCAACCATTGTGTAGCCAAAATCTAACCTGTAGTGTGCAGACCTGAGCTTCCTCAGCCACTAAGAACATGACCCTGCACAAGTGACCGAACTCTGCTCATGTCCTCATCAGTAAAATGGGGATTGCTAAGTCACTTCAGTCATGTCCAACTCTGTGCAACCCCATAGATGGCAGCCGACCAGGCTCCCTCCTCCCTGGGATTCTCCAGGCAAGAACACTGGAATGGGTTGCCATTTCCTTCTCCAATGCATGAAAGGGAAAAGTAAAAGTGAAGTCGCTCAGTCATGTCTAACTCTTTGCAAAATCAGACATATCTTGCAAGTTATGTCAAGATTAAATGAGAGAGTGCATGAGGCATACTTAATCACGGGACCTATAATATAATCAGTGCTCAGTAACTTATCTAAAATGATTATTTCAGGATACATACATACAGGAAAATGATACATATTTAACATTTGATTGTGCTACTGAAATCAGGCAGTAGATTTAAGTCTAGAATAGGGATGAAGTGAAGTCGCTCAGTCATGTCCAACTCTTTGCGACCTCATGGACTGTAACCTTCCAGGCTCCTCTGTCCATGGGATTTTCCAGGCAATATACTGGAGTGGATTGCCATTTCCTTCTCCAAGGGATCTTCCACCCCAGGGATTGAACCTGGGTCTCTCGCATTGTAGACAGACACTTTACCATCTGAGCCACCAGGGAAGTCCTTATTAGAATAGGGATAGCTCATCATTTTAATTTAGCCTTTCATTGTTATTGTCAGTGTGTTACTTGAGATTTTCACTTAGGCCAGGATCTTTTGAGCAGTGTTCACAGACTCACTGGATTTCCTTGGACTTCCTCAGACCACCACCCGTGCCTCAGCCAAAGAAGATGTGCATTGATTTTTTTATATTTGGACTTCTAAACATATTTTCCCTCAGGAAAGGATTCTTTAGGAAACACAAGTTTTAAATAGTTAGCAGTAGCTGTGTATAGTGTGGGGATGAGGAGCTCTAAGCATCTTATTATATGTCTGATGGAAAAACTCACTGAAGCTTGCAGGGATCAGTCATATTCATCTGGTTATATTAGTTAAACAGTGTCTTTTTTTTCTCCCAGCAGTGTGTATGTGTTAGTTGCTCAGTTGTGTCTGACTCTGCAATGTGGACTGTAGCCCCAAGACTTCTCTGTCCATAGAATTCTCCAGGCAAGGATACTGGAGTGGGTTGCCATTCTCTTCTCCAGGGGATCTTCCCAACCCAGAGACTGAACCTGGGTCTCCTGCACTGCAGGCAGGTTCTTTACCATCTGAGCTACCAGGGAACCCGCCTAGGGGTATAAGTCTGGAAAAAAAATTCTTTTTCTTTCCTCAGTTCTCTATTCCTCAAGTACGCAGTGTTCCATCTAGCGTGACCTGCTATATGGTTTGTAACCATCCTTGTGTGGTTTTTCCTTCCTCTCTTCAGCCTCTACTTTCCACTTTCACTTAACACCATGAGGAAACCTGGAGCATAGATGCTTGGAATAGTCTCCATGGCAACTGGGCTGGGTACTAATGAGGTCATGGCTGTGTTTTCCATCCATCTTTGCACCTGCTAGTTTCACAAATAGAAGCTACCTTCCTGCAGCAAAACCCGTATGTACCCTGTCCTTGGCCATCTGTCTTCCAGAGGCGGCAGCCAGGCACTTGGGATTCAGAGTATATTTATAGCTCAGGATATACTCATCAGTATTAGAAAAGCTCAAAGCTGAGTCACTGATGTCTTATTCCATGTTTATGGCAGCGTTCTCTTGCAAAGTAGATCTTTGGGGCAGATAGGTCTCCATCAGAGAGGAAGGATTTTTATCTGCAAGGCTGTAATGGGCACACCCCGGGCTTCTGCAGGGTGATCCAAGGGGAGCCAGGTCCCTAGAGAAAGGCCGGGCTATCCCTCCTGCTGCTGTGGGTAAGCTGTAGATGTCTGTCCATCCTTTCATCCCCTCAGACATCTGTCCCTCTGCTGTGGTTCCAAGTATATCACAAAGGCACTGTTCCAAAACACAGACAGCCCTTCACACACTGTGTGCCTAGCCCTGTGCTCAGTGGGGTCCCTGCTGACGTCGCTGAAGCCTCAATTCCAGAGTTTAGGGATTATAATCATTCCCATTTTACGTGCAGAGAAACTGAGATACTAATTCACTTTCCTAAGATCAACAACTATTTAGAGAGATAGCAGCATCCTCCCACGCTCACTTCTGTTTCACCTGAGTCCTCAAAAAGCTGATCCTAACTAACAGGTCAGATCAGAAATGTGACCTCCAGGCCTGTTATGTGGTGATAGCAGTTAGTTATTTCCAATTGAATTGTGGATGCTTTTCCTGTGAAAAATCAGTACATAGCAGTAAGGATGGGGGACTTCCCTGGCTGGTCCAGTGGTTAAGACTCCAGCTGAACTAGGGTTCACCCCCTGGTTGGGGAACTGGGATTCTGTATGCCACATGGTAAGGCCAGAAAACTAAAATTAAAAAGTCATCTTATTTTTTTAAAATGCCAGAATACGTTCCAGAAATAGAATATGTTTTATTAGTTTCTGGTGACGGCTACAACAAATTACAGCCAATTTAGGGGAGTAAAACCCCACAGGTCTATCTTATAGATTCTGGAAGTCAGATGTCCAGAGTGGACCTCACGGTGTCAGCGGGGCTGTGCGCCTTCTGGAGGCCCTTAGGGAGAATCTGCTTGCTTATCTTTTCTGGCTCATGGCCCTTCCTCCATCTTCAAAGCCAGCAATGACTGATCGAGTCCTCCTCATGTTGCTTCACTATGATCCCCAGTCTCCTGCCCTCACCCCCGCACAGTTCAGGACCCTTATGATTATGTTGGGTCCACCTGGATAATCCAAGATAAGCTCCTCATCTTGAGGTCAGGTGATGAGCAACCTTCCATCGTAATTCTCTCTGCGTGTGAATGACATGAGCAGGTTTCGTGAATTAGACCGTGGACATCTTGGATGGGGGAGATGGGCATGATTATGCTTGTTGCTGTTGTTCAGTCACCCAGTTGTGTCCGACTTTGCGACCCCACGGACTGCAGCACGCCAGGCCTCCCTGTCGCTCACCGTCTCCCGAAGTTTGCCCAAGTTCATGTCCATTGCGTTGGTGATGTCAACCAACATCTTATCCTCTGTCACCCCCTTCCTCTCGCCCTCAATCTTTCCCAGCATCAGGGACTTTTCCAGTGAGTCGGTTCTTCACATGAGATGACCAAAATACCGGAGCTTCATCTTCAGCCTCTGTCCTTCCAGTGGCGGTGGGGGGTTGATTCAGGGTTGATTTCCCTTAAGACTGACTAATTTGATCTTGCAGTCCAAGGGACAGCAATTATTCTGCCTTCCAGATGCATATATCAGGAGCCAGAGTTAAAATGGAAGAAACATGACAGTTCCCCAAAGCGTGCAGTTATAACCTGACTCAGTTAACCTCGACAGGCCAAACTAAAAGGCACAACAGCAGTCTCATAACAACTTGGCAGTCTTAGTCTAGGAAATAACAACATTCATTTTGCTAAATTCAAAAATGTTCTGCTTCTGAGGCTGATCCATGATCTCTTGTTTTCAGTTAATCGATGGCAAGGAAATAAAGCAGCTGAATGTCCAGTGGCTGCGTGCACACATGGGCATCGTGTCCCAGGAGCCCATTCTGTTTGACTGCAGCATCGGCGAGAACATCGCCTACAGAGACAACAGCCGGGTCGTGTCCCAGGAGGAGATTGAGCGCGCGGCCAAGGAGGCCAACATCCACTCTTTCATCGAGATGCTGCCAGACGTAAGTCTCTCACCAGATGCAGTGCCTGGGAGCCTGTGGTTGTGATTTGTAAAGGGCTGGATCCCAAAGGTGAAGTGAAATGAGCAAACAAAACACACCCCCGATGTGGACAAGCATCTTCCCATCCTATGTCATGATTACAGGACACTTCCCGTCCCCATCTATGTCATGTTTATATGACACTTCCTGTCCCCGTCTGTGTCATGATTACAGGACACTTCCTGTCCCCGTCTATGTCATGTTTATATGACACTTCCTGTCCCTGTGTATATCTTGTTTGCAGGACACTTCCCATCCCCGTCTATGTCATGTTTACAGGACACTTCCCATCCCCGTCTGTGTCATGATTACAGGACACTTCCCGTCCCCACCTGCCGAGGTCCAGACCTGGTAGATCCAGGGAAATTTGAAGCGGGGATGGTGTGGGTGAGGAAAACTTATTTATTTAATTAGAAACATAAAAGAGATTAGGAAGAAATAGTGTAGTAGGAAAATTTAGTGGAGAAAAGAGGCTGAATAACTTGGTTTACGTGGAGAACTAATAAAACTTCAGGACAAGAAGTTTGCACCATCTACATTAGGCCACCAGCATCTGTTTGAATATCGGAGGGTGCCCCACCTTGAACTCCCTCTCTCACGGATCTTAGAAGCCAGGGAAAGTAAGTAGACATGGCAAGCCTCCACACCCTAGATGGGAATTCAGCCTGAAAATAAGGTAAAGAGGACACATAAAACTTATTTATTTAATTAGAAACATAAAAGAGATTAGGAAGAAATAGTGTAGTAGGAAAATTTAGTGGAGAAAAGAGGCTGAATAACTTGGTTTACGTGGAGAACTAATAAAACTTCAGGACAAGAAGTTTGCACCATCTACATTAGGCCACCAGCATCTGTTTGAATATCGGAGGGTGCCCCACCTTGAACTCCCTCTCTCACGGATCTTAGAAGCCAGGGAAAGTAAGTAGACATGGCAAGCCTCCACACCCTAGATGGGAATTCAGCCTGAAAATAAGGTAAAGAGGACACAGGGGAAACCAGTCTTTCCAATGAGTGGCCCATCCTCTACTGTCTATCAAGGCCTTTTATACCTTTTTTTGTACATAGAGACCAACGGATAATATAAAATTAAGCAGCGTCAGCAGCCCTGACTCTTATCGAGACCAGGCTTTCTCTTTGCATACCTAGTTGTATACATACGTCTTAGGTGATTTACATCATCTTCTAGCCAGAGGGCCAATTAACATTTTACGGCCCTTTTCTGGTAAGAGTCTGTCAACCAGAAGACTTATTTATGTTGTTCTTCCCAAAGTCTGGTGCCACTCTCAGAAAGCACTAAATAAAGTTACATTCTTACATAGCAAAGATACAATAATTTATAACAATGAAGAGGAGTACAGTGATTTATAAAGAGAAAAGTAATTAACTCAAAAGTCTAGTGTTGCTAACATAAAAACTACTATATTTCTATTTCTATATCCCAATTACATTGATTAATATCCTTCAGGTGCCTAAAAGATAAAGAATATGGAGGCCTGGCAGCAGTCACTGAGTCAACAGTGAAAACCCTCTACCAATATGATTTTTAGCTCTTAAGAAAAGGTTCTGTATCTTTAAGATGCTTTAAGCTTTTTTCCTCCCACTGTTGGGGGGCTGTAAGCAAGTCACAAGTTGTAAAAAGTCCAGGGAACCTATTAGGCAAGTTAGAGAGCCATCAGAGGGGGTTTGAGCTGAAACATTCCTTTCAAATGCAGAAGACTGAAGCCCTAAGTTAAATTTTTTCCAGAGAGTGTCAGAAGAGTGGAAAAGCACAGTACAATAAAATCAGGCCGACTCTGGTTTTTGGGGGTAGATGTTCAGGAAAACTCAGGGGGAACCCCTGAAGCCAGATCACGCCTTTGCATCTTGTCGAGCTTCCTTCCTCATGACCTTTGCCATGGGTGGAATTCCTCACACTGGCTCCCGGCACCCATCTGTGTCATGATTACAGGACACATCCTGTCCCCGTCTATGTCATGTTTATATGACACTTCCCATCCCCGTCTATGTCATGATTACAGGACACTTCCCATCCCCGTCTATGTCATGATTACAGGACACTTCCTGTCCCTGTCTATGTCATGTTTATATGACACTTCCCATCCCCGTCTAGGTCATGATTACAGGACACTTCCCATCCCCATCTGTGTCATGATTACAGGACACTTCCCATCCCCGTCTGTGTCATGATTACAGGACACTTCCCGTCCTCGTCTATGTCATGTTTATATGACACTTCCCATCCCCGTTTATGTCATGATTACAGGACACTTCCCGTCCACGTCTATGTCATGATTATAGGACACTTCCTATCCCCGTTTATGTCATGATTACAGGACACTTCCCATCCCCTTCTATGTCATGATTATAGGACACTTCCTATCCTCATCTATGTCATGTTTATATGACACTTCCTGTCCCCGTTTATGTCATGATTATAGGACACTTCCCATCCCCTTCCTGTGTCATGTTTACCCAACCACCTGCCTGACTCCCTGTGAGCAGTCTCACTAAAAAGTACACATCTGGGAGCCCTTTCCCTCCACATCAGGGCATGGGGCCCACAGAAGCAGGTGTGACCCTCCCCATCATTTCTCTCCCAACCTTCCCTCCGCCTCCTTGCAGCTCTCCCAAGCCTCAAGCCTCTCTCTGTAGAGTCAGGCCAGGCCGGGGACTGGATCCATTCAGAAAAAAGGCTCTCAGCGAGGGTGAGTTACTGGAGTGTCCATGGTATCGTGTCATCTCTCACCATTGCACATTCCATGGGCCCCACGCTCCACTTGCAGGACTCATATTGAAGCCTGCCCTGGGCTGTTGTCCCATGGGTGCCGTCTGAATTCCTCCCAGGAAGGTAGATAAATGGAGCCTCTTACCCTCTCTTAAGCCGCTTAGGTCCTGTATTTTAAGTGCATCTAGACTGTCTGGGGGAGGAAATGGCAACCCACTCCAGTATTCTTGCCTGGAAAAATCCCATGGATAAAGGAGCCTGGCCGGCTACAGTCTACAGGGTCACAAGACTCAGACATGACAACACATATACACTAGACCTGTCTTGTCTCGTGCCCCACCATTATCACAAGTTATGTTCTTTATTATAAGGAATTGCCCCCTGAAAACAAAGCTCAACTTCAAACTGGCAGAGAAGGTCCTCTCCTTGTGGGGAAAGATGACAGTGCCTTATGGCCCTAGGCTGTTTCCGAGACTGCCTTTTCTTGAGGCTCTTCCCTGGATCACTGCCGGCACCACACATCACAGTCCTCCAGGAAGAAGCAGTGTCCCCTCTCCCCTGCTTTAACCTTCTAGCCCATCTGTGGATAATGGGCCCTTCCCAAGGCTGGAACATTCAGTGCATAACTTTAGTCCCCTTCACTAATGATGAGGTCAGTTAGTCTGGGCATGGGCCAGCACCTCAGTGTCACCTGGGGTCCTGTGAGAAATGCAGGTTTTCAGGCCCTACCCCAGACCTGCTGCACCAGAAGCTTGGAACTGGGGTCTAGGAATCTGTGTTCTAATACCCCAGGTGATACCTGATGCAGGTACAGTTAGACAACCACTGGGCTAGGGGTTAACACAGACAAATGCTGAGAGTGATTATCATCTAGCTTATGAAGTGTATCTTGCCCCCTCACTTTGTCTGTCACAGGGACCCATCTTCCTGGGCTCTGGGCTCTGTCCACAGAACACGCCTGTACACATCAGAATTCTTTTCCTCAGTGTCTACATGTGGAGAGAAAAAGTAAAACCCCTTAAGTCCTACTTTCTCTCCAAGGACCTACTTCTTCACCTTTGTGGTTCAACTAGGATTTACCTCATCCTGCAGTGGGGCTGGTCTAGTTTCCTTGTCTCAGGGTTTACAGTCCTGCCTTTACCTGCCTCAGTGGGATCTGTATTGTGGCCATACAGCCTGGAAACCGCTCTACCTGCGTGGGACTCACTTCAGTGCATCAGCCTCTCCGGTGGCTGCAGCTCTGGGGTGAGCCTGTTGCAACCGGCTGACCAAACCTCCCCCAAGCTCGTTCACACCATCTGCAGGTGGAGAGATCTATGTTGAGTGCCACAGAATTAGGGTTGCTAGAAACAGCAAGGAAAAACAGGCAACCCTACATAGCACATGAGTTGTTTTTAATTGAAGTACAGTTGATTTACAATGTTGTGTGAAGTTCTGCCATACAGCAGAATTGTTCAGTTACCTATATATGTACACATTCTTTAATATTCTTTTTCATTATGGTTTTTATAGGATACTAGTATAGTTCTCTGTGCCAAACAGTAAGACTTGGCTGTGTATCCCTCCTGTGTATAATAGTTACTTCTGCTTTACCGCAGCCTCCCTCTCCATCCCTCCCCACCTCGCTCCCCTTGGCAACACAAGGCTGTTCTCTGTGTCCACGAGTCTGCTTCTGTTCTGCAGCTAAGTTCATTTATGTTGTATTTTAGGTGGCACATGTAAGTGATACCATGTGACATTTGTCTTTCTCTTTCTGACTTACTTCACTTAGTGTGATAATCTCTAGTTGCATCCACGTGGCTGCAAATGGTATTATTTCATTTTTTTTTATGGCTGAGTGATATTCCATTGTACCACACCTTTGTGAACTGTTCATCTGCTGGTGAATATTTAGATTGTGTCCATGTCTTGCTACTGTGAATAGTGCTACTATGAACATAGGGGTGCATGTATCTTTTTGAGTTAGAATTTTGTCTGGATGTGTGCCTAGGAGTGGGATTGCTAGATCATATGGTAATTTCCCTGCTTTAACCTTCTAGCCCATCTGTGGATAATGGGCCCTTCCCAAGGCTGGAACATTCAGTGCATAACTTTAGTCCCCTTCACTAATGATGAGGTCAGTTAGTCTGGGCATGGGCCAGCACCTCAGTGTCACCTGGGGTCCTGTGAGAAATGCAGGTTTTCAGGCCCTACCCCAGACCTGCTGCACCAGAAGCTTGGAACTGGGGTCTAGGAATCTGTGTTCTAATACCCCAGGTGATACCTGATGCAGGTACAGTTAGACAACCACTGGGCTAGGGGTTAACACAGACAAATGCTGAGAGTGATTATCATCTAGCTTATGAAGTGTATCTTGCCCCCTCACTTTGTCTGTCACAGGGACCCATCTTCCTGGGCTCTGGGCTCTGTCCACAGAACACGCCTGTACACATCAGAATTCTTTTCCTCAGTGTCTACATGTGGAGAGAAAAAGTAAAACCCCTTAAGTCCTACTTTCTCTCCAAGGACCTACTTCTTCACCTTTGTGGTTCAACTAGGATTTACCTCATCCTGCAGTGGGGCTGGTCTAGTTTCCTTGTCTCAGGGTTTACAGTCCTGCCTTTACCTGCCTCAGTGGGACTGTATTGTGGCCATACAGCCTGGAAACCGCTCTACCTGCGTGGGACTCACTTCAGTGCATCAGCCTCTCCGGTGGCTGCAGCTCTGGGGTGAGCCTGTTGCAACCGGCTGACCAAACCTCCCCCAAGCTCGTTCACACCATCTGCAGGTGGAGAGATCTATGTTGAGTGCCACAGAATTAGGGTTGCTAGAAACAGCAAGGAAAAACAGGCAACCCTACATAGCACATGAGTTGTTTTTAATTGAAGTACAGTTGATTTACAATGTTGTGTGAAGTTCTGCCATACAGCAGAATTGTTCAGTTACCTATATATGTACACATTCTTTAATATTCTTTTTCATTATGGTTTTTATAGGATACTAGTATAGTTCTCTGTGCCAAACAGTAAGACTTGGCTGTGTATCCCTCCTGTGTATAATAGTTACTTCTGCTTTACCGCAGCCTCCCTCTCCATCCCTCCCCACCTCGCTCCCCTTGGCAACACAAGGCTGTTCTCTGTGTCCACGAGTCTGCTTCTGTTCTGCAGCTAAGTTCATTTATGTTGTATTTTAGGTGGCACATGTAAGTGATACCATGTGACATTTGTCTTTCTCTTTCTGACTTACTTCACTTAGTGTGATAATCTCTAGTTGCATCCACGTGGCTGCAAATGGTATTATTTCATTTTTTTTTATGGCTGAGTGATATTCCATTGTACCACACCTTTGTGAACTGTTCATCTGCTGGTGAATATTTAGATTGTGTCCATGTCTTGCTACTGTGAATAGTGCTACTATGAACATAGGGGTGCATGTATCTTTTTGAGTTAGAATTTTGTCTGGATGTGTGCCTAGGAGTGGGATTGCTAGATCATATGGTAATTCTATTTTTAGTTTTCTGAGGAATTTCCATACTGTTTTCCATAGTGGCTGCACCAGCTTACATTCTCACCCACAGAGTAAGAGGGTGAGACCAAACTCTGGATGTCAGAATCAGAGCCCACAGTTTACAAAATTTCAGCCTGGCAAGGATCTGAGAATAAAAAAGATAATGTGGTTTTCTAGGTTATACATTGCATTTCTCCTCTCACTTATTTACCCTCTTAATTCCAGTCATTTCAGGTGTCCACATTCCTACAAGTGTACCTGTGCAGTGAGATTTTATGAAATAAATCAGATTTAACTTCTTTGATATTTCTGTTATGCAGATGGACATATCACCCTTTTACAAACTCCTTACCTAAAGGAAGAAAAGAACACACTCTAGAAACCTAGCTTGCTACCCTTGCACATGTGGGTAACCTGCAGGACTGCTTCTGCTATCGGAATATTTCAACCGCAAGCATCAGGGGCCACAGCATCCTAGCATCTCAGGCCAGAAATCTTTTTTGGAAAGGAGGGGAAAGGCAAGATGAGGGGAAGAGGGCTTTTTTTTTTTTTTTCCTCATTTTAGTGAAGAGATAGAGAAAACTAAACAATGTTATCAAGATCACCCTTCTAATATGTATTTTTATCATTAAACAGTGGCATTTGAAGCTTTTCTGTTCTATTGGAATTTGAATATGATAGTTTTTGCATTTGCCAAAGAGTCCATTGGGCTTCCCTGGTGGCGCAGATGGTAAAGAATCTGCCCAAAATGCAGAAGACCTGTGTTCGCTCCTTGGGTTGGGAAGATCCCCTGGAGAAGGAAATGGCAACCCACTCCAGTATTCTTGCCTAGAGAATTCCATGGACAGAGGAGCCTGGCTGGCTACAGTCCACGGGGTCGCAAATTATCGGACACGACTGAGTGACTAACACTTCAAAGAGTTCATTGTCCCTATCTAGTCTGCTCTTATGCAAAACATGTCTGTCAGTGTGGGCAATGACCCTGTTGCTCCCACTCCTTTTAGACTTTAAATAAATGACTCAGGCAATAAGTCATTTTTCCATGGATGGTCTGTGTTGCCTGGAAGACTGGCAGTTCTTGCCAGGCTACGGCTGAACCTACTTGAATTATTTGGGAAACACTAAGGCCACAATAATCTGCTTCCTTAGACTATAATGTGGAAACTTATATTACCATTGTAAAATAGATAGCCAATGGGAATTTGCTGTATGGCTCAGGAAACTGAAACAGGGGCTCTGCATCAACCTAGAGGAATGGGATGGACAGGGAAATGGGAGGGAGCTTCAAAAGGGAGAGGATATATGTATACCTATGGGTGATTCAGGCTTCCCTGGTGGCTCAGAGGTTAAAGCGTCTGCCTCCAATGTAGGAGACCCAGGTTCGATCCCTGGGTTGGGAAGATCCTCTGGAGAAGGAAATGGCAATCCACTCCAGTATTCTTGCCTGGAGAATCCCATGGACTGAGAAGCCTAGTAGGTTACAGTCCACGGGGTTGCAAAGAGTCGGACACGACTGAGCAACTCCACCTCACCTCACCTCATGGCTGATTCATGTTGAGGTTTGACAGAAAACAGCAAAATTCTGTAAAGCAATTATCCTTCAATAAAAAATTAATTTAAAAAAATGGTATGTAATTGTTTGGAATCAGGGAGCCCAGATTTGGAATTTCTACATATAAATAGAACCTGGAGAGCAATATGCTAAAGGGAAATGGTTGGGTTAAAGTGAAAAAAACAATTTTATGGATTTCCTCTGTGAGAACAAATACTTAAGAGTGTCAGAGGCTCAATACAAAATACTGGATATTTCATGAAAGTTCGAATTCATGAATAAATCTTTTGCATGTATTTCAATTCTGAAGGCAATTTTTTGGAGAAGCTAAATTTTTTATTGCCTATTAATGGATGGAATTAAATTTCAAGTACCTTTTAGATTCTAAAAATTTGCATTTATGCCAGAAAGTCCACTTTGGCTGATGGTTTTACATACTAGCATTGCATATCAAAGGCAAGGTCACAGGTTAGCTTTGCAAATTCTCAGCATCAACCTACGATATGCTTTCTATACCTTTCTATGTTTCACAATATATTGTAATTGTTTGCTTTCTTTCCTTCTCTGATTATCAGTTTTTAACATATCTGACAGCGAGCGCTTGGTCTTGTCTGTGCTCAGTCAGGATCTTGGCCTAGTGCATGCCTTCTGCAAAAGCACTGTGTNTAGCTTTCTATGTTTCACAATATATTGTAATTGTTTGCTTTCTTTCCTTCTCTGATTATCAGTTTTTAACATATCTGACAGCGAGCGCTTGGTCTTGTCTGTGCTCAGTCAGGATCTTGGCCTAGTGCATGCCTTCTGCAAAAGCACTGTGTGCATCATGAGTAGACACAGCTGGGCAGGAGATGGCAGAGTCGCCAGTCTCCAGATTCTTCCTCTTGAGACAAGCGCCAGATATCTTCCCTTCGCCCTTGTGTGTTTGCTGTCCTCCCTTCTCTCCACATGGCTTTCTGCCCTGGGAGATTGACTTCTGTGGGTTCAGCTAAAGGAAAACCTGGGGTACGGTTGGAGGGGACCACTGCCCTTCTGAAAGCAGTTTTCTCTACATGACATGCATAATTGACCTGGTACCTTCTCCCTCCCCTCACCCATGCTGGCCTGGGCAACAGCCCCCCACCCATTTTCATGGCCCCAACATACGTCCTATCCGTTATGGTGTATCCATGATACCCTATGTTCTGCTCATACCTTTGCAAATGGTCACTGTGTTAAATCCTCCTTGAATATCCTAATGAGAGTGTGCCATTCCACTCCATGGGACTTCAACTGATAAAGACAGTTACAGCTATTCAAAAAGAAGCCACCGTTCTTGACAAGGTAATGATTGCTCTCTAAAAACCTTCTCCATAATGGTTGTGAGTCTAGAATCCTACCTAATCTGTTTCTCCACATATCCCAGTGCATCCTTATCTGCCTGTTGCCTCAGTCGGATCATGGCTTCTTCCTTCCCAGGCTCCACTCTTCAGTTTTATCTGTTTGGATGTCTGGCTCTAGGTGAGTGATAACACCATATAGGGTGTACACAGATGAAAATAATCCAGAAGATCTTATTCTTCTGCAAATACTTTTAAAAACATTCATCGCATGTGAGCCTCTGTGAATTAAATAGTATCACCCCATTTTGCAAACAAGGGCACAGGTGTAGTAATGTCAGATGACATTCCCAAAGTTACACAGGCAGTCAGGGGATTTGAAGGTGGGCCAGAGTCCTGTCCCAGCCCGGCATCACCTGTCCCAAGACAAGACTGTAAGCATGAGGTCTGCCCACCCTAGACAGGCCACTTGACCAGATGTTTTGCCATATTAACAAAAATATTCCAGGATGTATTGTAGGAAGAAGGCTGCAAACTCCCATGACTCCCACACCCACATGCAACCTTAGACATTTCAGTCATAGAATAATCGACAGAGTGATGATCAGAGAGCTGGATGTGATCCAGCAGGGATTACCAGTTCACAGCACAGAAGGGTTTTCAATGAAGTTCTGCTTCTGGTAACTTACTGGCCAGGATCCATGCCCTCTACCTTCTCTCAGTGAAACATACTGAGTGCTGCTCCCACGCTGGAGTTGCTGTTCCCGATTTGGAACCAGTCTGTTGTTTCGTGTCCGGTTCTAACTGTTGTTTCTTGACCTGCATGTGCCCACACCTTCCAGGAGGCCACATACAATGGCGTCTGCCTGTTGACGTGAATGTCACCTACAGAGAGATATATTTATTCCCAAGTCTGTTTTATGCCAGTTGTACCTTAACAAATGTCGCATAAACTGAGGAAATGTGAATAGAAGAGAAAAAGAATCATTGTTTCTGTAAGAACCCAGGCGACAGTTTTGGAAAAACAGTAAAGGTGAGATCCTAAAATAAGTTTATTGTTGAATTGCGTGTAGGCAAGAGAACTGAATAGATTGAGGGGAAACATAATATCTAAAAGATTCCTGTACAAACTTATTTTCCAAGTGTCTAGGTTCTCACTGCACTCTATAGGAACAGAAATTAGAAACGATAGGGCAAAGCACTAAATGTGTGATTTTTGTACATAAGACAGAATAGGGCTGAACCCCCCCGCAAAACAAGCTTATTCTCAGTGAAAAGATCTTGGCTCTCTGCGACACCATTGGTGAAGGAAATGTACATTTGGTTGCTTTAGGTTAACAAAAATATATAAGGTTTGTATATATAGTTTAAAATTTCCTTCTTACATCTACTTACACAGATATTTTTATATTGATACATAAATCTGTACGTGTTATGTGCTGTGCTGTGCTTAGTCGCTCAGTTGTGGCCAACCCTTTGTGACCCCATGTACTGTAGCCTGCCAGGCTCTTCTGTCCATGGAATTCTGTAGGCAGTAATACTGGAGTGGGTAGCCATCCCTCCTCCAGGGTATCTTCTTGAGCCAGGGATCAAATCCAGATCTCTTGCATTGCAGGCAGATTTTTTACCATCTGAGCCACCAGGAAAGCCCCGATTAAATATATATATATATATATTATATATATTATACACACACACACACACATATATATATATACACACACACATAAATTTCAATGCAGTCTTTTTTTCTTTTCTTTATTCTTCAGATTGGGTTCTCCCCCTCCTTTCTCCCATCTGTCTCCTGCCATATAACTATCCTCCCCTCCAAAACCGTAGTGACCCCTGGGTCAGGATACTGCCATGTTCTTCTCCATGCTCACGTGTACTGGCTCATTTGCACAGTGGGGACCTGGGGGAGGGAGGGAGGGGAGGTTTTTTATATTGATACATAAATCTGTACGTGTTATGTGCTGTGCTGTGCTTAGTCGCTCAGTTGTGGCCAACCCTTTGTGACCCCATGTACTGTAGCCTGCCAGGCTCTTCTGTCCATGGAATTCTGTAGGCAGTAATACTGGAGTGGGTAGCCATCCCTTCTCCAGGGTATCTTCTTGAGCCAGGGATCAAATCCAGATCTCTTGCATTGCAGGCAGATTTTTTACCATCTGAGCCACCAGGAAAGCCCCGATTAAATATATATATATATATATTATATATATTATACACACACACACATATATATATATATATACACACACACATAAATTTCAATGCAGTCTTTTTTTCTTTTCTTTATTCTTCAGATTGGGTTCTCCCCCTCCTTTCTCCCATCTGTCTCCTGCCATATAACTATCCTCCCCTCCAAAACCGTAGTGACCCCTGGGTCAGGATACTGCCATGTTCTTCTCCATGCTCACGTGTACTGGCTCATTTGCACAGTGGGGACCTGGGGGAGGGAGGGAGGGGAGGGAAAGTAGCATTATTTCATCTTTAAAATTTTATAACCAATTTCCTGCACTTTGCTTTTTCTCATCAATTATTCATGGCAATCCCCATGAGTCACGGGACATAGCTCCAATTTATTCTTTTTAATGGCTGCAGAATATTCCCTGGCATATCATAATATCTTCAACAATACCCCTTTCGAAGGGCATTTTCTCTGTTTCTAGGTTTTGCTTGTTTTCCACGATAAAAAGTTAATTCTACATCCTTATGCACATAGTCAGAAATCTTGGTGCATAAAGATATTTTTATTTTATTTTAAACATTCTGATATTTTTATTTCTATGGGGTAGATTTTCAGGAACTGCTAGGCAAAAGGTATATGTTATGTATTTTTAATTTTAATGGATGGTGCCAGGGTGACTTGCAAAAGCTGTGGAATCCAAGAGCAATGATTAAAGTAACCTTTATCCCTGCATTCTACCAGCAATAGGTATTGGGTTGGCCAAAAAGTTCATACGGGGGTTTCTTTCTATAAGAGGGTATGGAAAAATCCAAACAAACTTTTTGGCCAATCCAGTATTATCAGTCTTTTAAAACTGTGATCATCCTGTTAGAAGTGAAGAAGCAGCTCAATGCTATTTACATTTGCATTTCCCTGATTGTGAGAGTCTAACACTTTTTCATATTTTTTTGAGCATCTTGCTCTTCTGTGAATTGCCTATTTTTATTCTTTTGCAAATTTTTATTCTTTTCTTTAAAGAAAATAATTCATTGCTTCAATCAATGTTTTGCAGCTAGTCCATCAGTTTCCACTCCCTGTCCTGTTGAATAAGACTGAAAAATGTTATATCACTATGGTATGTTGTTATTATAAACCGTTAAAAATGGACAGAGGACATGAAAGTTGCAAAAGGCTATGAAAAACAAAATGGTATAGAAGAGGTTAGAACCAAAGGAAAAAGGAGGGGTGAAATCAGGATGCTTGGGATAAATGGTTAGCCCTGTGTCACTCACATTGATATGTGGTAAAAAACAAAAACAAAACAGAACCACAGTAGAGGGGAGCTGGGTGCTCAGGAGAGACATACAGTCACACACACACATACACAGAGAAATTCACTGAACATCTGCTCTGAGCCAGTCACTGTGCTAAGTATATTGCCTCCTGCATCTCACCGCTCACTTGGAGGTAAGAAGTGAAGTCGCTCAGTCGTGTCCAACTCTTCGCGACCCCATGGACTATAGCCGACCAGGTTCCTCTGTCCATGGGATTTTCCAGGCAATAGTCCTGGAGTGGATTGCCATTTTCTTCTCCAGGGGATCTTCCCAACCCAGGGATCAAACCTGGGTCTCCCACATTGTAGACAGACGCTTTACCGTCTGAGCCACCAGGGAAGTAGGAGGTAAGGCAGTACTATTATTCCCATTACACAGATGGGAAAGCAGTGATTTGTAGAAGTGTAGCAACATGGTTGAATATGCATTGCCAGTAAATGGTAGACCAAGATTTGAAGCCAGGTGTGCCTGACCCCAAGACCTTAGCTGATAGATGACAGGGCCTGAGAATTCTCTAGGAGCAAATGGTGTGGACAAGGCCAGAATCTTGGAGCTTAGGCCTACACTTGGGTTCCAAGTTGGGCCAGGAAGGGGTTACAAAGTGGGGCAAAGTCAGAAAGCTGCAGCCTGGTGGGGTAGTTTCCTGAGGAACTGCTGTGGTCAGAGGGAGAGGTTTCAGCCCTTTGCTGACTGGGGCAGGCAGGCGGGGCTGGTGAGCCCCAGAGAACACTGCCCCGGATGAGAGCGCCTCTAGATGAAGTGACTCACCCACCCTCTCATACCACACCCACGGCAGCAGATTTCACTGGCAGACTGAAAGTCACTCTAAGTTGAAGGATGGGCATATTTAAGGAACTATTAATGACTCAATCCCTGGAAAGAAAGAGCAGTCTTGTTACCACTGAACTCACGAGTGCTCTGACTGTAGGTCCTCCCCTCACCTCTACCTTTGGGTGACAAGAACCCCTTAGGCCTTGGGGCTAAAGAATGAAAGGGCAGAGGAGCCATGCTGGCAAGATGCAGAGAAGGACTCTCAGAGGTGGCTGAGGGGGCCATGGCCTCCAGCAAGTCAGGGGACGTCCTGATCCTGGTCCTACCTGAAAAATAATGATAATATTAATACTATTCTCCCCCATATCACAGTGGGTAAGAGAAATCACTGCAAACATCAGGACCCTATGTAAATAGTAATGTTTATGAGGAGCTGGAGTGACAATACTAAAAAAGCCTTGACTAACCACAGGAAGAAAAACTATGACCAACCTAGACAGCATATTAAAAAGCAGAGACATTATTTTGCCAGCAAAGGTTTGTCTAGTCAAAGCTCTGGTTTTTCCAGTAGTCATGTATGGATGAGAGAGTTGGTCCATAAAGAAAGCTGAGCACCAAAAAATTGATGCTTTTGAACTGTGGTGTTGGAGAAGACTTTTGAGAGTCCCTTGGACTGCAAAGAGATCCAAATAGTCATCCTAAAGGAAATCAATCCTGAGTATTCATTGGAAGGACTGATGCTGAAGCTGAAACTCCAATACTTTGGCCACCTGATGCAAAGAACTGACTCTTTGTTAAAGAGCCTATGTTGGAAATGACTGAAGGCAGGAGAAGGGGACAACAGAGGATGAGATGGCTGGATGGCATCACTGACTCAATGGACATGAGTTTGAGCAAGCTCCAGGAGTTGGTGATGGACAGAGAGGCCTGGTGTGCTGCAGTCCATGGAGTGGCCAAGAGTCGGACACGACTGAGCGACTGAACTGAACCGTAGGAAGCAGTTGAGAGATCCCCTCTCCCAAGGTGGACCTGAGGCTGGTTGTTCCAGCCAGAACCAAGGGCAGGGGCGCCCTTGCTCCAGCCCCTCCTCACAATGCCAAGAATATGAGGATGTTAAATACAACTATATAACAGAGGGGCTTTCCAGAGCAACCCCTAAGCTAAATTCCCTCCCAGTGGACCTGGCCCCCAGAGCATCTGCCCTGGAGGTGTTTCTCGGAATCTGTGAAAAGACTCTTTGGGGTTGAATCCAGCAGACGAACATTCAGATCTCAGTTCTGCTTACGTGCTGAAGCCCTTTCTGACCATCAGTCTTCTGAATAGTAGTGGAGTGTGCGTGCGTGCTAAGTTGGTCCAGTTGTGTCCCACTCTGCAACTCCATGGACTGTAGCCCACCAGGCTCCTCGGTCCATGGGATTCTCCAGGTAAGAATACTGCAGTGGGTTGCCCATTTCCCACTCCAGGGGATCTTTCTGACCCAGGGATCATCTCCTGTGTCTCCTGCATTGGCAGGCGGGTTCTTTACCACTAGCGCCACTGGCAAGCCCCTCAGCAGCAGAGTAGCAGTACCTTTTCAGTTGATTGTGAACACATCAATGTGCGGAAGAGGAGGACAGAATCCAACTGGGGCTCCACGAACACTTGAGTTTGAATTCACAGTTTGGCTCCACCCTTCACTTCGGTTTTTTTCCGTCTCCAGTGGGGGAGGGGGAGGGGAGGAGGACAGGTGATTTGTAGGAATTCTACCAGGTCCCATGCTAGATTCTCCCTCTATGGAAACTCATCTGACCCTTTGGCAACCCTGTGAGGTGTGCATCTTCCAAAACAAGGCGTCTGGGGCTCAAAGAGGGTCAGCCGTCTACCCAGGACCTGATCTTTTGAACCTGGACCTGACGCTCAGACCTTTGCCATTGAGCGAACACAGCAGACTATTCACATCTACAATCGATTTTCTCATGGACAATGAGAAACTGCCAAGGTTCAAAGCACATGCCGGTGAGATAAGTTTCAAACCCCATCTTCGGCTGTTCAGTGGCTCTGGGGTCATCGGTTAAACAACCTCTTGGATGACTCTTGATCACCATTGTGTTTGTTCTTATCTCACTTGCCTAAACCCCAGGCCTGGGCTGGAGAAGCGTAAAACCACAGAGTACAAGAGGCCATCCCACCTAGCCCCTCCCTCTAGAGGGAAGAAACTGAATTCCAGAACAAGAGCCCAAAGTCACCCAGTGGGAAGCCTGAGCTCCTGAGCCTCGCCTCCCTGGGACACACCGGTTTCTCCTCCCTTCCCCCCCCTGAGCCATTTCTCTGAAGCAGAGGTCAGAGACTCAACACTAAGGGCAGGAGTGCATCCTTGCATTTTCCTTTGAACTGGACAGCCAAGCCTCTAGACCACCACTTTCTCCTTCCAGATCTGGGACATCTGATTGCTGAGAAATTATGTTTCCATAGAGAGTGGAGATAAAACATATTTTTGCTCAGAAGTCTGAGGTGTAAGGGGCTTCCTTGGTGGCTCAGCGGTAAAGAATCGACCTGCAACACAGGAGCTGCAAGAGACACGAGTTTGATCCCTGAGTCGGGAAGATCCCCTGGAGGAAGGCATGGCAACACACTCCAGTATTCTTGCCTGGAGAATCCCATGGACAGAGGAGCCTGGTGGGCCCAGTCCACAAGTTTGCAAAGAGTCAAACACGGCTGAAGCGACTGAGCACACACGCACTGAGGGGCACAGGCAGGGCCAGCCAGGAGAAAGAGGACAGTGCGCTGAACTCCAGGCTCATCATCGCTGTCCTTCTCTGCCCAGCCCCAGTTCCTCCCTCACTCCTGCAGCCTCTGCTTCCCGACCTCCAACTGGCCCTTCCTCCTTGGGTCCTAGGTCCTGCTCTCTCCTTACTCCTTTGATGTTAATTTCTTATATTCTGGACATGAATAAGGTCTGTCCTTTTTCAAGGCTGTCATGTGTCACGGTGTAACAATTTGCTTGGGAATTTCACACATCAAGTCTAAAAAGCCATTCTTGCACTGACTGGCTGTGTGACTTTTGGAAACTCAATCTCTAGACCTGTTTCTTCATCTGTAAACGGAGAAAAACATGCTTCTGACAGGTCTTATGTCAAAATCAACCTAATCCTGTGTGTACTCAGTCATCTCCTACTCTTTACAACCCCACAGATAGTAGCCCGCCAGGCTCCCCTGTCCATGGGAGTCTCCAGGTAAGAATACTGCAGTGGGTTGCCATTTCTTTCTCCAGGGTATCTTCCTGACCCAGGGATACCCAGGTCGCCTAAACTTCAGGCAGATTCTTTACCACTGAGTCACCTGGGAATCCCAAGAACATGGCAGGTGGTCACATTTCTTCCAACAGCTTGATTATCCCGGGTCTTACGTGTCCACTAAGTGTGGCCGTGGTGCCCCAGGCGCCCACCTGGAGGGGCCCAGAGGGCTACGCTGCCCTGCAGGTGCCAGAGGGACCCAGCTGCAGCCCAGTTCCACCGCACCAGCTCCGCCAGGAGCCAGGCCGGGCGTGCCTCCAAAGCCGGAACAATTTTCAGGGTGCAATTTTTCTTCACAGTCCAAAGAGGCCCGCAGAGGCACCAGAACAGAGAATGATAAAGTGGAGTAGAAATGTGCCTTTGAAATATGGGTCCAGCTTTCTGCTGTGTCACTAGCTAGCTCGGTGAATCTGAGCAAATCATTTAAGTTCTCTCTGTTTCAACTGCAGAAAGTCATTAGTAATTCTTCCCTTCCCTGTTCCTCTGGCCCCACTTTCCTTCAGCAAATATGAATCATCCACCTAGGCACTAGGGATTTAAAAATGAATAGAAAAATAAAATATCTCCACGATGGCATCATTGAACTCATCATCTGAGGAGTATGTTAAATCAATACATGTGGAATTCCATCCCTGAGGAATGAGAGCTCTGCAGGAGAGGGTCATGGTACTCACATGAGTCTAAGAGGTAACAGGGAGCAGTGAGGACTGTGGGAAACAGGAAAATCCTTCTAGGGGGCACCAGCTCCCTAGTTTCCACCACTGACTTCAACACTTAGAACCAGTGTTGTCTGACTTTTCTAGAAATACTGGGGATCCTAATTTATAATTGTGGTGTTCCAATTAAAAAAAAAAAAAAGAAACCTCACGAACAATGGCAACAGCCAAAACTAACAACTTCATGAGACACACTAAACAGGTCCTGGAGCAAAGCTGGACTGAAGGAAACGCAAACAAAGCTTCACAAAGGCTAACTGTTTTCAGGAGTCAGACACACCCCATGGATAAGACTCCAAAGGCGCAGGAAAGGTCACAAAGGCTTGAAGGAAGCACTCCTAACTTGTTCTATGAAATGGCAGCACTGTGAGCATGCACACACCAGCCTTCCTCAGGGAGGGTTTGGAGTAAGACAACAATCATTTAGTTTCACGTGAGTGAGTGCCCTGGGACGATTACTCCAAGATGACACCAGCCCTTTACCCTCCCAGCCCAGGAAGTGAGCTCCTAGAAACCTAAGGGTGTTTCTGAAATGATTCTTAGGGGTGGCAATACCACCAGTGTCCACTGGGAGTCTCTCTCACACCAGTGATGGCGTTGCCATCTTTAGTTCTGCAGGAAGAAGCAGTCCTGGGAGGCTGCGAGATGCAAGGCCCTCTCCAGAACTCCGTGAGAGGATTGCTGTGGCTCTCTGCTCTTCACAGTGATGTGACTACCTGTTAACTATTTACAGAAGCCAAATGTGGATTTGAAAGGGCTGCTTTCCTGCCAGCCAGTCAGCCAGTAG
Organism: Aepyceros melampus; assembly: GCA_006408695.1. Taxonomy (NCBI): domain Eukaryota; kingdom Metazoa; phylum Chordata; class Mammalia; order Artiodactyla; family Bovidae; genus Aepyceros; species Aepyceros melampus. Next base: position 600,062 of record SJXQ01012814.1, on the reverse strand, counting down.
CCTTCCCTTGCACAGACAGCCCTTGAAGATATGCACAAGATGGACTTGCACAAAATGGACTTGCATCGAGGACTTTTCCTTTTAATGAATTGTGGCACTCGGGGTCTTTCCTTGCAGTGCACGGGCTCTCTAGTTGTGCACAGGGCCTCTGGAGCACAGAGGTTCAGCAGTCACAGCATTTGCAGGCTTAGTTGCTCCATGGCAAGTGGGATCTTAGTTCCCAGAGCAGGGATCAAACCTGTGTCCCCTGCATTGTAAGGCAGACTCTTAACCCCTGGACCACCAGGAAGCCCCTGCTCCTTTCACGAGACTCTTAGAAGTGCCTGTGCAGGTCAGACCGGCTGCACTCCATGCCCGGTGTCTCTCCTGAGGCTGCACCAGGGACCTGCTTACTGCCTCCTTCCCTGATGGAGCGGATCAAGAGGTAGACTCCAGGCTTCAGAGATTGCGCTTTCCAGAGCAGCTTTGTCTGGTCCAAAATCCCCATGAGCAGTGTGACCTTGGGTAAGCCTTAGCCTTTCCAGTCCTCAGTTTCCTCATCTGTAAAATGGAACAATTACTAATCGCAAAAAATGTTTCCAGTAAGAAGTAGGAATGTGTGTGAAGTACTTTAAAATCTGGAATACCTGAGTCATTTATATTAGCACTTTGAAGCAGGTCTTGGCAAATGTCTTCTGTAAAAAGTCAGATAGTAACTATTTCAGGCTTTGTCAGCCTGCTTGTTGTATGTGTGTGTGCTCAGCTGTGTCTGACTCTGTGACCCTGTGGACTGTAGCCCGGCAGGCTCCTTTGTCCATGGGATTCTCCAGGCAAGAATACTGGAGTAGGGTGCCATTTCCTTCTCCAGAGGATCTTCCCAATCCAGAGATTGAACCCATATCTCCTGAACTGGCAGGAGGATTCTTTACCACTGAGTCACCAGGAAAGTTATAGTCTGTTGCAACTGCCCGATTCTGCTATTACAGTCTGAAGGCAGCCACATAGGCCAGTGTGGCTATGTTCCCATAGAACCTCACTTCACAAAAACAGGGGGGGGCTGCATTTGGCTCAAGGGCTGTACCTTGCCCAGCTTTACAGTCTGTATTTTGTGAGGGCTGTGAACTAAAATGGTTTTTATATGTCTACTAACTACTAACTACTACTAAGTCGCTTCAGTCATGTCCGACTCTGTGCGACCCCACAGATGGCAGCCCACCAGGCTTCCCCATCCCTGGGATTCTCCAGGCAAGAACACTGGAGTGGGTTGCCATTTCCTTCTCCAATTTTTATATGTCTAAGAACTAAGAATGGTTTTTATATTTCTAAGAACTAAGAATGGTTTTAGGGGGGAAAAGCAGAGGCAACAGACACCAGACTGTAGGTGTCTCAGAAAGACTAAAGTATTTGCCACCTGGCTCCTTGTAGGAATCGACAGTGCCGGGCTCTTTAGTGTCCCGGGCTCGTCTTGGCCCAGGAGACAGCAGCTCCGTCCCTGGAGGTGGGGGGACCTGGCTGGTGCCTCACCAGAAGACAGGCAGGAGCCAGGTTCTGGGGCTTTGAGTTACCCTCATGAGGGAAGCTCTGGGGCTGGAGAGGAAACAAGCCCTCCTAGTTCTCCTTTTTGATGTCTATTTCGGATGGGCTTTACGAAAGCAGATCAGAAAAGATTCCACCAGAAAATGACCAAGTGAAGGGGCTTTGATTTCCGGAATCGTTTCTCGTGCGTGAGGCTGTGCTGTTTTCCGGAACTGCTGAGCTCCTGTGGACAGGAACTCTGAGTCACGGGACGACCTGGGAGCGCCACCCACACTGGGGGGGCAGGGCCCCTGACACAGGGACAGACGAGGGGCTCCCGCAGGCCTGAGACCTGCCCCCGAGCCTCAGTGCTGCTCCTTTGTTTTAGATTCAGTCGCTCAAAGGGGCGGAGGCGGCAGGTACCGGGCCCAGAGCGGGCCCCTAAAGAAGAGAGACAAGGGAGGGAAGGAGGTGGTGCCAGCGAAACCTTGGCCCAGGGCAGCAGGGCCCTCTCTGGGGCAGGCCTGGGAGGCTGGGGCCTTGGAAGTGTTTGTGTCTTGTGTGTACTGCGCAGAGCAGAGAGGGGCGTGTATCACAGCTGTTGGTTATGTTTTCACTGCTCTCTCCCCTCCTCAGCTCTCCCACTAACTCCAAGACAAGATGCTGTTACCTGGCACGACTAAGTTCCCAGTTTACCAGCAGGAGCCAGTGGCTCCTCCTAGTTTCCGTATGGTTCCAAGGACAGACCTGGTGCCAATCAGTCCCCAGAGGGTCCCCTAAAGAATGGTCCTGGAGAAGACTTCATTTATTGCTCATTTTGTGACTAAAAGTGATATAGAGTGCAGAAAATTCAGAAAATATAGACATGCATAAAGGAGAAAATGTACAGAATGATTTTAGACGGGAAACCAACCTGATTATTTCAGGAAACAGCTTTATTTAATGGAGCACCTGGACCATAAAGAAGGCTGAGTGCTGAAGAACTGATGCTTTGAAACTGTGGTGCTGGAGAAGATTCTTGAGAGTCCCTTGAATAGCAATGATATCAAACCAGTCCATCCCAAAGGAAATCAGTCCTGAATATTCATTGGAAGGACTGATGCTGAAGCTCCAGCACTTTGGCCACCTGATGCAAAGAACCGACTCATTAGAAAAGCCCCTGATGCTGGGAAAGATTGAAGGCAGGAAGAGAAGGGGACGACAGAGGATGAGATGGTTGGATGGCATCACTGACTCGATGGACGTGAGTTTGAGCGAACTCTGGGAGATGGTGAAGGAAAGGAAGCCTGGCACGCTGCAGTCCATGGGGTTGCAAAGAGTCGGACATGACTGAGGAACTGAATAACAACGAACTATGTGCCAGGCACTGTTGTCGGTGCTGGGGATACAGTATGAACAAAGCAAAGTCCCTTTCCTCCTGGAGCTTATGTCCTGGTACAGGAGACACTCAGCAAATTTGGAAGGGACTGGAGGTTGATGGGATGGGGCACCATTTATGGTATGTGGTGGTCAGGAAAAGAGGAAGCAGCGAGGCAGACATCTTGGGGGAGAGTGTTTCAGGCAGAAGGGGTGGTGTGGTTGAGCCTGCCTGTATATTCAGCGCACGAAGGCGACAGTGTAGCTGGAGCAGATGAGCAAGGGGCAGCCAGGCAAGGATGTGTGGGGACCTCAGATTGTGGGTGAGTGAAATGGAAATCCAACGTAGGCTCCTGAATGAAAGAGCAACCCGACCAGCATTATGTTTAGACAGAATTATTCTGGACACTGGATGGAAAATAGATAGGGACTGAGACTGGGGGTTGCTGAGGGTGGGAACTGGAAAGCCAAATAGGTGATTGCAATAGCGTAGGGGGGACCTCCCTCGTGGTCTGGTGGATAAGAATCCTGCCAATGCAAGGGACACGGGTTTGATTCCTGGTCTGGGAAGACTGCACATGCCGTAGAGCAACTAAGGCTGTGTGCCACAACTGCGGAGCCCGAGTGCTGCAGCTACTGGAGCCTGGGCGCCTGGAGCCCTAGCTCCGCAGCAAGAGAAGCCACCACAATGAGGAGCCTGCGTGCTGCAACCAGTGAGCAGCCCCACTGCTTGCAACTAGAAAAAGCCCAGCCACGAATAAATAAATAAAATTTTTAAAAATAAATAAAATGTATCCACCCGTTCAGAGGTGCTTGGGTTGTTTCCATTCTGGGTCATTATAAAAAAAAAAAAAAATAGCACCAAGAGGGGAAGTTTTCCTTCACCATCTTAGGGAACCTGGCTGGGTCTGAAAATTAAACTGACAGAGCCAGATCAATAAAAGAAAAGCATATGGATTTTATCAGTTTTTTACATGTACATGAATGTCTTCACAGGAGAATGAAGACCTGAAATGACCAGAAAAAGCAGCTTCTAGGCCTTTTGGATAAAGAAATAATACATTTGTGAAGAGTTGACAAGCCAAGGGGATAAATGGTGAAGAGCTAAGCGGGTTTGTTTATACTGCCTTCTGGACCCAAAATTTCCTGTCTCTGGTGATAAGGACGCCTTCCTTCCTCCTGGTACAAGGAGGGTCCTTTCAATGGGAGATTTATCTCCTGCCTTCAGGAAGACAAAAGAAGGTCAGGTGTCTTTTTGCACTGGCTGTTTCTTAAATCCTAATTCAAAATGACCTATAGGTCACAGTGGCATGGTTTAGGTGACATATTCTGCTCCTCTTTAGAGGTAGCCCAGAGCCGTACGAGAGGAAGAGGCTGAAGAGCCTCTCCATGGGCTTCTGCTCTTTCCTCTTGGTGGTCTCTGAGGTTCCACGGTGGAACCCCAGGGCACAGTTTGCAAGCCACTGCACTGGAGGGTCTCTACGCACCCTGCCATCTCAGGGCTCCTGTGGCCTTGTGCAAGTTGGGTCTCTACCATCCAGGCTTCTGAAAATGTGAACCTGAAAACTGGATGTGGTCAGCCGTGTGCAGGGACTATAGAGATGAGTAAAACACAGTGTCTGTTCCAAGAAGCCCACCAGCTGGGATGGGACCTAGGAAGTCACACAAATGACCACGCACACTGTAAAGGGCCAGTGGCCCCGGCCCGCGGCTGTCTTCCTTGTGCCCCTGGACCAGTGGTTCCCACACTGGCTGGTCTTGAGGTTGCCTGGGGAACTTTGTATACAGACTCCCAAGGGCTCCTACGGAGGTTCTAATTCAGTTGGTCCAGGTGGAGCTGGGAGTCTGTTATGTTAAAAGTTCCCTGGGGGAAACTGAGTTGCTGCTGAGTTGCAGAAGCTTGGGAACCCCCTGCCCCAGTCTCCTTAGCTGGCTCCCCACACTTGAGTTAACTCTTTGACGTCTTACCTCAGAATATGTCTGGGGCTTCCCAGATGGCACAGTGGTAAAGAATCCACCTGCCAATGCAGGAGAAGCAGGAAACAGAGTTCAATATCTGGGTCGGGAAGACCCCCTGGAGGAGGAAATGGCAGCCCACTCCAATATTCTTGCCTAGCAAATTCCACGGATAGAGGAAGCTGGTGGGCTACAGTCCATGGGATAGCAAAGAGTCAGACACGTCTTAGCAACTGGGCACACATGCAGAACCTCTTTCCTGGGCTGAGCTGTTGATCTGTGAAACCACCTACCAGCCTGAAATACCCCTGCACACAACCAGCACTGAAGAGAATATTCTTATGGAGCATCACAAGTCTTGCTGGAGGGAACCGGTACAGCTGGGACCCTAAAACTCACTCCAGAACCTGAAGATAATTAGGCATTGCCAAACAGAGAGAAGGGAAGGGTGGGAGAGGAAAGGAGAGAATGAATATCACCTGGATGAATGGGCATTTTCTCTAAATTATCCAGAAGAAAAAAATATATCAGCAAAACCCAACCAAGAACCATCAATGAAAAAGATTTCTCTAAGCCAGACTTCTTTCCTGGAAGCTGCAAACTTTATCCTCCAGCAGCCAGTAATCTAATAGGAAGCCCCTTAAACCTTCCTAATTGTTCTCTTTCAGCATCAGCTGGTTTCATATTAACCTTTCAACCTTTCCCATAAAGCAGTTACTCCAACTCTAGCCAGACCTGGTCCACGCACTCGGTTGCCCAGTCCTCTTCTCCTGGCTGGGTACCCCACCTTTCCACTGCTCTGTGCTCTTTTCTTTCTTTCCTTCTTCCTTTCTGTTTCCTCCTTCCTTTCTCTTTTCTTTTTCTCTTTCTCTCTCTTTCTCCCTCCCCTCCCGTGAAGCAGCATCTGAGAAAGTGTCTGACTCCTGGATCTGGGCTCACAGAACCTAAGGTACCTATTTTGCAAATGGGGCCTGGTGCGCCCGTCTCCTCTATTATTTCAGACAAGGCTGTCGGTGGGAGACCATAGCCACTGGCCTGTCAGGGCTGATCAGCCTCAGGTTATTTCTGTGGCTCTGGTTTTTGAGCTTTGTTTTCCCTCTCTCCCAGAAAGAAATTATTTCTTTGGAAAAAGACCAAGCACCTCACCCAGATGCTCAAGGAACATTTGGAATCTGGCTGTCTTGGGTTCCCCCTTGTGCCCCTCACCCCTCAAGGCTCTGAAGCCAGCCTGTGGTCCGTCTCCAGAGCGGCCACCTCAGAAGTAGCCCTCCGTGGCCTCCGCACCACCTGAGCTCCGGCCACACAGCCTGAGTTGGAGTTCTGGCCTCTCGTTCAGCAGTGAGGGAGTTTTGGAGAGTGCCCTAGACCCCTTTAGTAACTGTAATAAATGGGAGCACTGAGGCTGGGCAAGGTCTTTGTCCCATGGGCGATGCCACTGGGGCACTTCCTCTTCTCTTACAGTCAAGGCGGAGCAAGAGGGAACCTCAATGTCACTACCCACACCCTCATCCCATGGGGAACAGAGGCCTTCTCTCAAGTTGAGGCTGCAGAGGGGCTGAGACTCCTGAGAGAGTTTCTCCGCACCCACTGGGAAGGGCAAGGGCAAGCTTCCCCATGGGCCCTGGGGTGACAAGTCTGGGGTTAAAGGGGTATCCCCGACTGAGACCCTTCTCCCAGCCGCCATGGGCCAAAGCCAGCTCTTCTGCAGCCCCGCTGCCAGAGGGATCCAGGTTCGGTGTTTGTCCTGGGCTTTCACCTGGTGAGGACACCTTGCCAACACCTCCTCAGGCCTCAGGGGACCCGCCCTGAGGGTGGGGGAAAGGCAGGCCCCTCCCACATCTGGGTCTTCTGTCCTGGGGCGCGCACAATTGCCCATGCAGAGCCCACCCCCTGCACCCACGCCCGAACCCGCTTCTCTGGAGTCCTGGGGCCTTCAAGAGGCAGCACCTCTTTTCATGAGCAGACTCGGCCATGGTATGAGTGCTGGGAGAGCCACGCTTTCACTGCTGGACGCAGGGTGCCCTCCCTAGCAGCTGCAGCCTGCATGCCCGGAGTTCTTCCAGAGAGTTTCTGGGAAGTGGCTTCCGTCCAGCTCCAAGGTTGATTTGCACCTGGAGGCCCCCTGACTTCTGCCCCTTTCTTAGCTAAGGGGGACATGTCCACTGGTTAACTCCCACCACAGGGGACTGGAGGGCAGGTCCCGGGAAAAGGAGGTTGGACCCCCAAATCCAATGTTGCCTCCTTCGCCCTGTGATCCAGCACAGCTCTGTCCACCTACAGCCACACCCAGCAAGAGGGGGCTTCACTGGCCCTGCGCGCCCAGGCACTGGATAAAGGGACGTTGCCCGTTTGACACGGGATAACCCCAAATCCACACTCAGGTTTGTAAGCTTAACCTCATCTAAAGAGGGCTCTGGAAGGGTTCCAGGCTCTCCAAGGCACGAGGAGCTGCCATTAAGCTGGGCGGTCATGCGTAGCCCTTCACGTGAACATGCAGAAGAGGGTGTTTGGCCACATTCAACTTAAGCGGGTACGGGGCCTCGGGGGTGAACATTTCCTTGCGTTTGTCCCAGGTGACAGGCAAATGAGACCAAAGAAAAACTTGAAACAGGAAACTGATTTAAAACCCACAAAAATAAAACATTTCTAAATAACAAAGCACTACTTTTTCATTCATTATCAGCCGAGGGTATTTCAGGCAACTGAAGCTTTAGAGTTTTTCCTTTTCATTTGTTTGTCAAAAGTTCAAAATGATATCCAGAGCTATACAATTTGTCTATTGCTCCGGGCTTATTGATCCTCAAGAAATAAGACTGGGTAAATTTAATCGGACACACTTGGGGGCTGAGTCTGCCTTCTTTCTGGGAGTCAAGGAGTAGTATCTATCAGGAACTTGTGGTCAGCAGAGCTTCCCTGGTGGCTCAGACAGTAAAGAATCTGCCTGCAATGCAAGAGACCTGGGTTCAGTCCCTGAGTTAGGAAGATCCCCTGGAGAAGCGAAGGGCTACCCACCCCAGTATTCTTGCCTGGAGAATTCCATGGCTAGCGAAGCCTGATGGGCTACAGTCTGTGTGGTCATAAAGAGTCGGACACAGCTTAGTGACTAACACTTGCACTTGTGTGTGTGTGTGGTCAGCAGAGCCCAGGCTGGGGTCTGTGGGAGGGTGCACACAACTGGCCCAGGTGCGCTCTGATGGGGCCAGAATACCACTGGGAAGAGAAAGTATAGGGGCTTGATAAGAAGGATGGAAAAAAACAGCACAATGAGAAACTAAGCAAGTGATTCCATTCAAATAAATTAAATGCAAACTCACTGCAATTGGGAGGTTTAGATTGAAGAAGGCCTTTTCAGGTGTGGTTAACCACAGAGTGAGGAAGGAGCTCTAAGCTGGACTTGGCGGCAGAAGAGAGGAGGTAGGGGAAGATTTTCAAATTTGGGTGGAATGGTTAGTGGTGGGGGCTGTCGGGGTGCGGGTGTTCGGGGCAGGGTATGGATAGGTGAAGTCACACACACAGTGTTTTGGGAGGAAAAGGAGCAGAAGGAGAACAGAGGCCTAGAAAAGTCAATCACTAGTCTAACAGGTCATGCCCCGAATCCTGTTACACCTTATCCCTCCCCCACCCGCTGTGTGCAGCAACTGCTGCTCTGCAGACAAGCCTGTGCCCAGGGTGGTACAATAGTTTCCATAGCAACCAATTGTTCTGTCACAGAGATGGGATTCTGACTCCAGGTGGGTTCTGAACAGGAGTAACAGATGAAACCACTAAGTGACAGAGATCTAGTTTTCCAGTAAGTGCCCCTGCTAATAAAGAAGAGAAAATGTACCAACTACAAGATAAATGGAACAGAGACCAGGAAATCCTACATTTTCCAGAGGCATCAGCTATTTGCTGCACACAACAATAACTCCCTAATAGGTTCAACAGGAATGATGCTGGCAGGAGTGGGGGAAGCCAGAACAGCCTCCAACGGGCTGTGGATGAAGGGTGTAGCAGGGTGGGAGATGCACAATGCCAGGTCTGGGAGGCACAGAGCAACGCCTCAAGTGTGTCGTCTCAACCTTGCACGCGTTGCGACTGTGAATCCTGCAGGACCGAACAGGATGCCAGCGTCCCTGTCTGCCTGTGTGCACTCCTCCTCAGAGGATTCATCAGCTCTAGCTAGAGTGAGCAGTCCAAGAACAGCCCTCACTATTTAGAAATCACTGGGAGGAGAGTCAGGTCTGAATTACAAGGTCTTTTAGAAGCAAAGCAAGCATATTACTACTCTGAAGGCATGACTGAAGTGCCTTTGTGGTGGAATCAGAGAGTCGGGCCCAGTCTGATCTGTGACTCACACCAGATGACCCTGGGCAAGTCACTGCCCTGTCTGGGTCCTCGTCCTATAGACTTAGGGCCCTCAGATACAGCACCTTTGCTAGTCCACACTTCCAAGTCTGCTTCAGGGACCTCCAGGCAGGGGCTGAACTGTGAATGTCATTTTATTGATTGATTTATTTTTGGCTGTGCTGGGTCTTCAGTGCTGTTCAGGCTTTTCTCTAGTTGCAGAGAGTGAGAGCTTTTCACTGAGGTTGCCTCTCCTGTTCAGCATGAGCTCTAGGGTATGCAGCTTCAGTAGCTGTGGCACGTGGGCTCAACAGTTGTGTTTCTTGGGTTCTAGAGTATAGGTTCAATAGTTGTAGCACACAGATGCTTAGCTGCTCTGCAGTTTGTGGGATCTTCCCAGACCAGGGATTGAACCTGTGTCTCCTGCACTGGCAGGTGGATTCTTTAATACTGAGCCACCAGGGAAGCCCCTAAATTGTGAATGTAGATTGATTTCCTGTATTGAGAACAGAACCAACACCATTAACTCAATTGCCATTCATTTCCACCTCCAGTTAGCAGCGATGGACCACTGTCTATATGGCGGTCACAGGGCCAGTTATCAGGAACCAAGGTAACAGGTGGTGGCACCTTTGGGGTCCTCCCAGCTGAGTGAAGGAGACAGGCAGGTGCATGCTCAGAGCCAGGGGTACGTCTGGCCCCGGGGTGTGGGCGGGCAGTCTGGGGGCCAGGATAGGGCATGCAGCGGGCCACAACGCTCTCCGTGCCTGGAGCCTGGCTGGGAGGAGAGACAGGAGGAAAGGAGGGGAGGAAGCAAGCTGTGTGGAGGCGCGGTGCTGACTCTGAAGACCCAGCGACCTGGGCAGGGGAGGAGGGGTGAGAGATGGGAGCAGACATGCCACGTGGGTGCTGGTGCTGGAGATAAACAGGTGCTCAGACAGGAAGGATGGTAAGTTAAAGGGAAAGGAATCAAGCAGGATCCCAGGAAGAAAGAAATGAGATCTGGGGTTTGTGCTGGCAGATATGTCCCTAGAGGAGATTTGAGGCGTTGGTGGTGCCCAGTATGATTAGGTCCTCATCACAGAGTCCTGGGAAGTGCATGGTGTGAGCATCCAGACTTGGGAAAGCGCCAAAGGAACAGGCAAGGCTGCCAGAAAGCCTGGACCACTCAGCCAAGCCCCAGGGCCCAGAGGGCAGGGTTCCCCCTACCACCCTGTGTCCCCTGCCCAGGACTGGCAGGTGGTTGAAGGCATGGATTTAGTGCAGGGAAATGGCTGTCTCCTCTGAGACCTCCAGAAGGTTGGGGAGAGGATTATAGATGCTCTATAGGGTTATGTGATGCAAAGGTGAGTCTTGGCGAAAGAGCCAGAGATAGCAGCCACTTGTCTGAGTTTTCTGTACTTCTTTACCTAAGAGAATCACAGAGACTCCCATGTTGTTCAGTTGCTCAGTTGTGTCCTACCCTTTGCAACCCCACGGACTGCAGCACACCAGGCCTCCCTGTCCCTCACCATCTCCCAGAGTTTGCCCAAGTTCATGTCCATTGAATCAGTGATGCCATCCAACCATCTTATCCTCTTGATGCCTTCTCCTCCAATAATTTGGCCACTTGATGCGAACAGCCAACTCATTGGAAAAGACCCTGATTGGGAAAGGTTGAAGGGAAAAAGGAAGAGACTCCTATAGCCTCTCCTAAAAATTAACCAAGTAATCACTCAGTACCTGTTATTATTTGTTATGCTAAGCCTTCTCAAGGCTCTACAAGGCTGTCCCCCACACCCTTGAGGAGTTTAGAGCACAACTGGGAGTTTACAAGTGCACTTGCAAGCTTCAGTGAGCTGAACTACAATCCCCATGAAGGCTGAGCTTGGAGCATAGGCTGAGAGGGTCAGAGGACAAGAGAGAATGGGGGAGAAATCTCTTGAAACTATGTGCTCAGGAACCATTCATGGGGAAAGTGCATTTGCAAGGGTTTTCAGGGGTGAAGATATGGAGTGAAAGAGGTCAGAATAAAACTGAGTTTGGAAGTAAGTGGAGAGACAAAGCTTCCAGAAGCATCTGGTCAGTGGTCAGTACCACTTGCCTTGCCTTAGAGGAGGTGTCAACAAAAACAATAGAGATCAATAATGAGAACAGGGAAGAGTTTTATTTGAGTGAAACCGAGGACTAGCCCAGAAGCCTGTTCTCCAGATTATTCTGAGAAACTGCTCTGGAGAAGCAGGGTTTTCAGCACAGTTTTATAGCTTGTCAGAACAAAGAACATTAAACAAACTGGGGACACGTGTCTTCAAGTTTCAGAAAAACAGACTAGCGTGTACGCACGCAGCACATCCAGTATGGTCTTGGCACCTGGGAAAGGAATCTTATCATCAAAGGAAGAGGCGTATTTGATCTTTATTTCTAACACTGACATTCCTTACTTCTGGCCAGGGTGCCCTTTTCTTTAATGATTAAAACAGAATTACCATGTATGTTTGATAGGCCACAAATAAGCTATTGTAGTTAGCATACAGTTCAAGATAACTCATGTATAGGCCAGAATGACTTCCCTGTATTTCAGTATGTGAAAATTTCTTTTATCAGAGGGCTGGACCACAGCGTGAAAAGGACCCCCATTTCTGGCATTGGAAATACCCTTTAACATCAACCTAGACCTAGGTTTGATTTCTCATTCTGTCGCTTAATAGCTGGCTGGGCCTGGCCAAAGTCAAATTCCATGAGCCTAAATTTCCTCATCTGTAAAAAGTGAAAGGCAAAAATGTTTCTCTCAGTGTGGGAAGGGAGCTAAATGTGACAGCAGGCAAGGCACCCAAGCTTTTAGCCGGCCTCCAGGAACACCGATCCCTTCTTCTCCTGGCCCGCTGAGAAGCTGCATTTGACCGAAGAGAATAAACATTGCAGAAGTCCTCTGAATGCCCTTGTGGAAGTAAATACACAGGCTGATCAGTGGCGGAAAATATGCTCTCTTGCAGCCTGAGGGGTGAGTTGCCCATGCACACTTGTCTCCGGATATTTGACTTCCTGAGGCTTCCCTGAACAATACCATCTCTGTCTTGGCACCGCTGACCAGCAGTCCCATGAGAGCCAGGTTCTCATCACATGTCCTTTTCCTGGAGTCAGTCACTAGAGAATTGGGCTGTGTCATAACCTTCACCGGCTAAGGGAGGTTAAGTGGGTTGGAGGGAACAAAAACACAGACCAGTTCGGTGCTTCGTGTTCCCTTCCATCAACATTTTGCCCCAGGCCTTAACCTTGCAACTCAAAAAAGTTGCGTGGTATAATGAAGGAGAAACTGAGTGACCCCCTTGTAATCCACACACAAAGGGCTTTTCAGGAGCCTATGGTCACAAGTCTTGCCTCTTGCACTAAAATCTAGCCAGTTAGAAGCTGGAGTCAGGATGGGTGCTCCTAGTAAGACATCTCAGAAAATTGGAAAAGCCATTAAAACTTTTGAAATTGGAGTAGAGTTGATTCACAATGTTGTATTAGTTTCTCCTGTACAGCAAAATGACCTAGTTACATCTATATATTTTTTCATATTCTTTTCCATTGTGGTTTATTACAAGATATTGAATATAGTTCCCTGTGCTACATAGTAGGACCTTGTTGTTTATCTATTTTATATATAGTAGTTTGTAAGGAAAAGCTGTTTTGATACCTTTCTAAGGAAAAAAAGGTGACATTGAACAGAGGGGGGAAATCTAAATAGCAGATGGAACGTGTAGAATTTAAACTTTGAAAATTGACTGCATGTCTTCCTTCTTGGGTTGTATAGCATAAAATAAATTTTAATGGCCAGCATAAAAATAAACACACAATCTACGTGTAACCCCTATGGCCTCATATGTCCCCAAACTAGATGTTTCCTTGGGAATTAATGGTGCCTTTAACCTAGAGAGCTTGTGCAGTGGAGCAGAAAATAGTAGCCAGGAAGCTGGAACAGTCTAAGTTCTGCCTGACACTATGACCGTGTGATCTTGGGCAAGCCACCTGGCTGCTCTGGGACTGGGGTTCCTCATTGAGAAATGACAGGTTTGTCTAGATGATTTAAAGTTTCCTGTCAATGCCTTACCCCCACCCCCACCGCCCCACACGAAAAGCTTTGATGCTCATGGCTACTCACACTTGACCCTTAAAAAAAAAAAAATGGGAGAGATGACAAGCATCCTTACCAGTGCCACTCCATTCCCTCAGGCAACCCCTCAAACACAAGCCCAGCAGGTGCTCCCCTTTTGCAGAAGATCTGTAACCTACATTCGTAAATTCCGATGGAGTCTGAATTTGCTCCCCGAGTGGTGTAAATGGTCACCCTGGCTTTCTGACTTTCAGCAGGTTCATAGGTCATTGCGTGAGCTGTTCAAGTTCACACCCAGTCCCCATGTGCCCTGCTTCCATGGACCACTATTCCTCCTCTGCAAATCCCATCTATGAACATTTACTGTCTTAAAAAAAAAATGGGAGAGATGACAGGCATCCTTACCAGTGCCACTCCATTCCCTCAGGCAACCCCTCAAACACAAGCCCAGCAGGTGCTCCCCTTTTGCAGAAGATCTGTACCTACATTCGTAAATTCCGATGGAGTCTGAATTTGCTCCCCGAGTGGTGTAAATGGTCACCCTGGCTTTCTGACTTTCAGCAGGTTCATAGGTCATTGCGTGAGCTGTTCAAGTTCACACCCAGTCCCCATGTGCCCTGCTTCCATGGACCACTATTCCTCCTCTGCAAATCCCATCTATGAACATTTACTGTGACTCACTGACATGGCAGGTACTAGAGCCAGGCACCAGCAAGCATGGCCCTCAGCCCTCCATGTGGAGGGAGGCTCTTGCTAGTAGGGAATGCAGAAATGCTTTCAATCCAAGCCTGATAGAAGCATGAAGTTCTGTGACAATGCTTGGGAGGGTGGGAGTAGCTCTAGCTTGGGTAAGGCTGCCTGGAAGAAGCAGGTTTGACCTGAGCTTTGCGAGACAGGTAAGATCTAGACAAGCTGAGTGAGCAGGAAAAAGATGCCAACAGAGGGAATAGCAGAGCCAAGAGAGGGAGGCAGGAGGCACAGTCATAGCCTAGGAGGGGTGAGCAGCCCTTTCCTATGGCGCTTCCTATGTATGAAGGAGAATGGTTTAGAAATTCGGGCAAAGGCCTAGTTTCAGGAAACCTTCAAGATTCTAAGAAATTGGGGCAGGATCTGGGAAACCACGGACATTCTTGAGCAGGAATGTGTCATGGTGGGACCTGTGCTTTATAGGAAGAGTGATGGGCTGCAGGGTTTGAAGGAGAGCAAGAGTGCAGGCAGAAAGAACAATGAGGGATTATTACAGTCACTCAGACTGGTGATCGTGGAGGCCTGAAGTGCAGTGGGGAGAGCAGGACGGGCAAGAAGGGAAACTTTGGAAAAGAGCTGTAGAGGTAATAGAGTGGGGATCCGTGCCTGATGGGATGTGGGGTTTGTGCCTCATGCTGAAGTAGACAGAACATTCTGGAGGGAATACAGCCACCTGCCCAGCCTGGATTTAGGGTAGCTTATCCTGGGAGTTGTCTAGAGGTTCCCTGAGGTTAAAAAGAGAGCAGGCCTGGAGAAACTGATCTACAGTGGGTCACCCCTGCCCAAATATCTGTTCTTCCTTTCCTAAAAGTGTTGTTGTTGTTTATTTTGATTATTTTGTTTATGTTGCTTATATTGGTTATTGTTTAATCACTAAGCCATGCCTGACTCTTTCGCGACCCCATGGACTATAGCGTGCTGGGCTGCTCTCTCCATGGGATTCTTCATGCAGGAATACTGGAGTGGGTTGCCATTTCTTTCTCCAGGGGATCTTGCTGACCCGGGGATCGAATCCACATCTCCTGCAGTGGCAGGTGGGGTCTTCACCACTGAGCCATCTGAGAAGCCCTTTCCTAAAAATGGAAGCCCCAGTTTTCAGTAAGACACATGTCTCCTATCCCTGCTTTGAGTCAAGAATCTTTCCACTTTTCTTCCGTCTAGGTGTGGTCACATGACTACATCTGACCAGCTGATTTGTAATCAGAAATGTCAGACTTCTGGCTTCCTGCTGGCTAGAAGGCAATATGATTTAAGAGGATTCAGGTCATATAGGTTAAAATCATATCTGAATCCTTCCCTTTCTGAACTCATGTACTGGACGGCCAGGAACCCATTTACAGAAAATCTGCACTTTGTTAGTATCTGTTGTTTGCATTTTAAATGTTTTTACATTCAGGATGTTACCCTATCATCTTATTTCTGTGTTCTAGGGGATACCTTTGGAGAAGGCGATGGCACCCCACTCCAGTATTCTTGCCTGGAAAATCCCATGGATGGAGGAGCCTGGTGGGCTGCAGTCCATGGGGTCGCTAGGAGTCGGACACGACTGAGTGACTTCACTTTCACTTTTTACTATCATCCATTAGAGAAGGAAATGGCAATCCACTCCAGTGTTCTTGCCTGGAGAATCCCAGGGACGGGGGAGCCTGGTGGGCTGCCATCTATGGGTCACAGAGTCGGACACGACTGAAGTGACTTAGCAACAGCAGCAGCAGGGGATACCTTGTCCTCTGTTCTAACTGCAGGGACAAGTGCAGATAAATAGCCCCATGTGAGGCTGATGTCAAAATTCAGCTGGTGGGGAGGATGGAGGATCCCAGTCCTGTGAAGGACGCCTAGAAGTGAAACTGGCTTTAGTAAGGAGATGGCAAGATCAGTTCCAAGCCTGCTGAGTTGTGATTCTAATCAATGACTGATAATATTTAATATGTGTTGAGTGCTCACTCTGTGCCTGGCAACATCCTAAGCATTTTAGTACATCACCTCACAGCTACCATGTGAGGAAGCTGCTAATATTGCCCTCATTGGAGACAGACTGGGAACTAAGAGGCGAAGCCATTTGCTCAGCGTCTGCCAGTTCCCAAGGAGCAGCGCTGTCACTCAACTCCAAGTGTTTCTGATGCCAGGGCCGTTAATCATTAAGTAGCTGTTGTGTG
Organism: Aepyceros melampus; assembly: GCA_006408695.1. NCBI lineage: Eukaryota > Metazoa > Chordata > Mammalia > Artiodactyla > Bovidae > Aepyceros > Aepyceros melampus. Next base: position 583,952 of record SJXQ01012814.1, on the reverse strand, counting down.
CATGCTAAGTTGCTTTAATTGTGTCTATTTGTGACCTTGTGGACCATAGTGCGCCAAACTCCTCTGTCCATGAGATTCTCCAGACAAGAATACTGGAGTGGATTGCCATGCCCTCCTCCAGGGGATCTTCCCAATGCAGGGATCAACTTGCTTCTCTTATGTCTCCAGCACTGGCAGATGAGTTCTTTACCACTAGCGCCACCTAGGAAGTCCCATAGTTCTTAGGGAGGTTTTTTTTTTTTTGGAATTTTATCTGAGATTCCTGCTATCAGGCTGGTACATTCCCTCTTCCAGTTCATAGTATTTGAAGCTTGACAGGGGCTTGGCAGTGGCATGTTGACAAATCTGTTAGAGTGGGGTGGGGGTGGGAGATTTGTAGCATTTGCCAATTTTCATGGTTAAATGTTCCTACCAGGACTGATTTCAAGCTGCTATGCCAGCTTGTACAATTTCTGGGTATTTAATTGTGGATTCTGATGCAGCCTGCTCCAGCACATGTTTGGGGCCCAGAGGACTGTCCTGTATAGCTAAAAGACCATCCATCCTAGCTGGGAATTCTCGGAATCCACAGCCAGACTGAGAGTGCAGACACTGGGGGGCTTCCAGGGCTCTTCCAGGTGTACTTTGAAGGGGTCCTTGGCTGCTTCTCCCTAGAGGTCTGGCCCTGGGCACTCTGGGAGGTCTTACTGTGGCCTGTGGACTCAGCAGTCCCTGGGATCACCTGCCACTCTTCTTCCAGGGGTGTCAGCGCACCTCCTGAAAAACAGCCCCATGTGACCAGCAGGTGGCAACATTCTCACATTCAACACTCCATGCCCAAGCAAAATGAGGAGCCTTTGTTCTGAATTCAGAGGTGGTGTCACCAAGAGAAAGGCCCAAAGGGGCAAGCTAATTGCCTGTCCTTAGCTGACCTTTGACTACAGAGCTAGTGGACAGGCTCCCACAGCTCGATATAATGAAAGTGATCTTAGAAAACGACTGAGACTGCCCAGTCTCGACCCCACTGCCTGCCCATCCTAGGAGCTTAGGTTTGGCATCATGGAAACAGGCACTGGGGTCCTTTCAGGAAGGGAGCTAAGGGCCAAGAAGAGGTTTCCAGTTCTAAGGGGGAAGCTCTTTATTCCATCTGCCGCTGCCCACAAGCCACACCTGTCTACTTGACTCTACTAGATGGTCAACTCCTGCTAAGGTGACCAGCTCTCCCAATTTGCCTGGGACTGTCCCGGATTTAGTAGTGGAAGTCTCATGTCCTGGGAAGCCCTGATCCTGGCAAACATGACAGTTGGCCACCTGAACTCCTGGGCCCTGTCCTTGCCTGACACATAGTAGGTACTTCCTGTAGTGCCTGCCGCTGCGGATGAGGGTCCTGAAAGAGAGGGGCAACGTGGAAGTTGAGTGGGATCATGGAAAAGGAAGTGTTATAGCTCAGTCGTGTCTGACTCTTTGTGACCCCGTGAACTGTAGCCCACCAGGCTCCTCTGTCCATGGGATTCTCCAGGCAAGAATACTGGAGTGGGTTGCCATGCCCTCCTCCAGGGGATCTTCCTGGCCTAGGGATCAAACCTGGGTCTCCCCAGGTTTTGCAGTCCCCCGGGTATGCAGGCAGATTCTTTACTGTCTGAGCCACAAAGGAAGCTGACCAAATCCAACAAACAAAATTTGATTTCAGTTTATTACAAAATAAAATTACTCCCTTTGCTTTTTATCAAAAGAAAGAGCTGGCATGCATGAGGGGGAAACTCCAGAACAGTCCCTTTCTTCTCCTCTCTCCCTCCCTCCCAGTTGCCTCCTCCCTTCTCCTCTTTGCTGCAGCACATCTTGCATCTGGCACCTGATACAGGGCCCTCCCAGAGTCCACAGCAGAGAACTCTGTGTTCCAGGGAAGGGTGGGGTGGCTGCAGGGGAGGGCAGCAGGGGCAGTGAAGCAGGCAGGCCGGAGGAGGGGTGAGGCAGGCAGAGGCTCTTACGCCCTGGAAATGGAGGAGCAGTGAAAGTGGCCCCAAAGAGCCTGGGGCTCCGGGGAGCCCTCAGCCGGTCTGCTCGGCTCCAGGTCCACCTGTGGTTCAAGCCCCTCTGTGATGTGGCTTATCTCCTTTTTCTCCGCTGAACTCTCCAGACAGTTCACTTCCACTCCAAGGGGCTAACTCAGGGGAGTGAGTCTTTGCAAACACTAACCTGTACTACGGCTTGAATCAGTGCAGTCACTATGGCTGAATCACTTTGCTTAAACCAATTAAAAGATGTGCAGATTCTTGGGTCCATTCGCGAACAACTTCTTTCAAAAATCCAACCAGCCACAGCACATAGCCCAGGACCAAAAATGAGATCAAACCAGTCAATCCAAAAGGAAATCAACCCTCAGTGTTCTTTGGAAGGACTGATGCTGAAGCTCCAATACTTTGGCCACTTGATGCAAAGAGCTGACTCATTGGAAAAGACTCTGTGAAGAGAAAAACCAAAGGCAAAAGAAGAAGAGGGTGGCAGAGGATGAGATGGTTTGATAGCATCACCAACTCAATGAACATGAATTTGAGCAGACTCTGGGAGAGAGTGAAGGACAGGGAAGCCTGGCATACTGCAGTCCACGGATGGGGTCACAAACAGTCGGATATAACTTAGCAACTGAACAACAACATCAACAACAAAGTACCCACCACGTATTTCCAGATTCATTGATTGATGACAAACATCAAGAAGACTGCTGTTATCCGCATCAAGGAATCTGATTATGCCTGAACATATTCATTGGCCACTGGTACGAATAAATTATAACATCAAAGAAATTTAAAATATCTCAATGTTGTTTTTAATCTTTGTCAATCTGATAGGTAGAAATTTTACAAACATATACTCCTTCTGGGAGCATAATTCATAATAACCACAAGATAGAAACAAACCAAATGTCCATTAACAGATAAATGGATAAACAAATTGTGATATAGAAATACAGTGTAATACTGGTCAGCCATAAAAAGACATATAGTACTGAAACATGCTAAAAAATGTTTGCAAATCCTTCCTCCCTGGTCTGGACATTGGGATGAAGGAGAAACCTCTCACAGTGGCCTGCCAGATCTGCACAGATTGTTCCTTGTCAGTTCTCCCACCTTATCTTGTACTGCTCTCCCAGCGCTCACAGCGGAGTGACCCTGGCCATCCAGCTGTCCCTAGAAACACCACACTCTGTCCTGAGCTAGAGCCTTCATTCAGGCTGTTCCCATTGCCTAGATAAGGATAGCAGGCGGAGGCTTCCCTGGTGGTTCAGTGGTAAAGAATCTGCCTGCCAATGCATTTGATCCCTGGTCTGGGAAGATCCCACGCCATGGAGCATAAGACCATGCACCACAGCTACTGAGCCTGGGCCCTAGAGCCCAGGAGCTGCAACTGCTGAAGCCAGCTCACCCTAGAGCCCGCGCTTCACCACAAGAGAAGCTCCCGCAACGAGATGCCCTGCAACTGGAGAGCGCCCCTGCATGCAACAACTGGAGAAAAGCCCACACAGCAACGAAGACACAGCACAGCCAAAAATAAGTAAATAACTAAAAATCAAAAAAAAAAAAAGAATAGCAGATGGGATCTGGCTTAGAAGGACTGGTCCTCGAAGCCACTGTAAGAGGGTACAATTGAAGCCTTTTAATGGGAAGGATGAGAAGGGAACCTGTCATCAAACTGGGGAGCAGGGAGAGACGCAAGGACACTTGCAACATGACAAGTATTAGCTCTTGTCTTGGTGCTAAGAAATATAAATTTCTCTTACACTTTTTGTGTTAAAATTTCTGAATAGCTCACCACTCTTCATGTCAAAATCTGTCATTCTTGGTGGGTTGATATTTATATTCCACTGGTGATAAACTAATGCAGCATAGCCCTGATCTAGATAAAAACTGACCTTGCAGGTGAAATCCTGCCACCTCCTGTCTCCCAGCCAGACTTTGGATTTACTGGAGCCTGAATTAACCCTAGGAGCTCAATAGGGACTCTAAAGACTTGATAAGTATTATTAATAGACATAATCTTTCACCTTTAAAGAACAAAGAGCAGGAGTTTGAGTTATTTTCAGCCACAAGATAAAAGGTAAATGGATATGGGCTTTATTGAAGAAATGCTGGGTTTATGACATGGAGTTGGCCAGGTAAGTTAAATCCTAGATAGAGTACACAGCAACTCTGGTTATTAAGGCATGGATATCTCCAGGTCTCCAGTGCTTTGGGGGGGATGATGAGAGCCTTTACTGGTGTCAAAGAAGGGCCTTCACTTTATATCCAGGCTAGAGGAGTCTTAACTGTCCCACAGAAGCCATAGCAGCTGAACCCAATGTAAGGCACAGGACAATTGCCCAAAAGGGATGTAGGCACAGAGGAGATGCCCATGCCAACTCCTCACTGGTGCTTTATCAAGCCATGAAATGATCCTCATGGAAATGGGTGTGCCTTGTCTATCTACGAAGCAGTCACCCTCGGGGTCCTGGGGATGGGCTGATCCCTTGGTTTGTATGGCCTTTGTTCCTTTCAAAGAGCTGCTTCCTTTCCAGGCTAGCTCCAGCCATGTTCCCCTTATCCTCCTTGGATGAAGAAGCTGAGCATTTGGGAAGAGGCTCAGGGCCTGGGGTCTCAAGGCAGCTATAGGGATGTAGGGCCATGGCTGCTCTCTGCTTTCATCTGTTATCTAAAACTGTAGCGTGTCCAGGTTACCCTGGGTGAGGAGTCAAATGTTTGGAAGTGACGGTATGGCTGCGGGGAAGGAAGATGGAAGGAAAGGCTCCTCCACCCCATTTTGGTTCCCCTACAGACTCCCACCTCCCGCCCTGGGCAGTCTTATCCTGCTCCTTCCTGCCTGTGCCTGAAGAGGCCCCGGTGGCCTCAGCCCCACCAGCACCCCACCCAGACTGCCCTTTTCACCTCCCCTGCCACTCACTTTCCTGTAAGAAACTCCACCCTTCCCAGAACACGGAGTTTAGTCCAGAGTTTGGGAGGTAGACGCTGGGTGTGAGAGTGGAGGGCAGTCAGAACTGGAAGCGAGGAGGAAAAAGAAGGGACTGTTTGATTTCTCCCTTGGGAGCCCTCACTCCCACCTGTTGTCAAAGAGCCAAGAGACAGGATTTTGAATGAAATGACATCTTGCTGGCCATGTTTGGTGATCCTTTGTAACCAACCCCCCTTCACCTGACCTGGCACCTGTGCTTTGATACCACCACCACCTACAGTGCCTCAACTGAGTGCCAGTGGGTGCCAGGCACTGTGCCAGGCACAGGGGCTAGGGGTTTATGCTATACTGGACTTGGCCATCAAGGAAACAGCTAATAGTTATCGTGGGTATGCTACAGCAGCTGGTAGAAATATGAAAGCTCCCATCTGAGAATTGGAAACATGGTAGTTTTAGACGATGGGTCCCTTCCTCCTTAGAGGAGCCCCAGCTGCCTCTTCCCATGATGCCACCCAGGCATGTAGGGTGGGGAAGGGATGTTGAGACCATGACTTCTTTGTTGATCGATGGGGTTCTCATCATGTAACCTGCCTGTCCCCACAGGTGAAGGTCAGAAGGCCAGACAGCTTGCCCTGCAAGACCTTTTCTTTCTTTCCTTCTAAAAACATTTGTTTATTTATTTAGCTGCACCGAGTCTTAGTTGCAGCACTCAGAATCTTCCATCTTCGTTGTGGCATGCGGAATTTTTAGTTGTGGCCTGTGGGATCTATTCATAGTTCCCTGACCAGGGATAGAACCTGAGCCCCCTGCATTGGGAGCACGAAGTCTTAGCCACTGGACCCCTAGGGAAGTCCCAGGACATCTTTCCTTAAGGAAACATGGTCTGGGACCCACATGAAGCCCTGGGTGGGTGGGTAGGTAGGGACTCAGTACACACTGGTGAGCCCCTGGGCCAGCTGCTCTGTAAGTGCTTGTGTTGAAGTCAAGTCCACTTACCAATGGTTTTAATGTGGACAAAGAACTGAATAGATAAATCAATATTAGGTGTAAAAATATATTCTAAAATGCAATTGTAAAATGCGATTGTGAATTAGGTAATTCTTTCCTCTGCTGGAAATGTAAGCCAGGTTTCTGCTGGTACGTAAGCCAGGGTTTGTAGTGGAGCTTTGTACTGTTTTCCGATCACAGAGATACTTTAACCATTACAGGGCATCCAGAACCTGATTCGCTCCCCTCTTCTTTTAGGAAAGCTTTGATGGTCCGCAGGATAGTACATGGGGTTCTGTAAACTTGAACCACTTGGCCCATGATGTGATTCATAAGAGTGGATGCAAGGACAGGAGAGAGAATTCAGAGACCTGTTGTAACTGACAGGTCATTTCAATAAAGGCAAGGGTGTTTACACAGAGCCAGCTCATGATTATACAGAATATGAAATTATTATAATACATCCTGATAAAAATAATCAGCAGGAGAGGAAAAAGCCTGGCTTGGCAGGACTGATTTACATTGCAAATATCTTTCTCTTTGGCAGCTTGGCCACCGTCCCTCACTCAGCCTCTCTGTGAGCTGGCCTCAAGGACTTGGGGCACAAGCATGCACAGGGTGATGCCAGTTCTTGTGGGAGCATCTGGATGGCCTGGAGTCGGGGAGGGGACCAGTGAGTGTAGTCTCCTGGGGTTTGCCTCAGCTGTGGGCTTGAGGGTCGGAGGAGCTGGGTCATATCCTTGCAGAGCAAGATGAAGGCTTGGCAGAAAGGAAGCACATGACTGATACCACTGTCCCCTTCTCAAACCTGTTTGCCGAAGGCTCCCCCCCATTGCAGAGGGGTGCTGAGACATATGATACACTTCCAGCTGCTGAAACCATCAGTTAGATGCAGGGTTGAGATTTTTTTTTTAATTAGTTTTAAAATTTCTTTTTAATTGAAGGATAATTGCTTTACAATGTTGGTTTCTGCTGTACATCAACACGAGTCAGCCATCGGTATACATATGTCCCCTCCATCTTGAACCTCCCTCCCGCCCCATCCCACCCCTCTAGGTTGTTACAGAGCCCCTGGTTTGAGTTCCCTGAGTTGTACAGCAAATTACCACTGGCTATCTACTTTTACATATGGTAGTGAGTCGGACACGACTGAGTGACTGAACTGAACTGAACTGAGTGCATGTTTCCATACTACTCTCTTGATTTATCCTATCTATCTTGGCCATGCTGGGCCTTCTCTAATTGAGGTGAGTGGAGGCAGCTCTCTAGCTGTGGTTTGTGCGGGCTTCTCATTGCAGTGGCTTCTCTTGTTGTGGCTCACGGGCTCTGGAGCACAGATTCAGTAGTTGTGGCACACAGGCTTAGTTGCCCTGTGGCCTGTGGGGTCTTAGTTCCCCAAGCAAATTTATTAGTCACTCAGTCATGTTGGATTCTTTGCGACCCCATGGACTGTAGCCCTCCAGGCTCCACTCTCCATGGGATTCTCCAGGCAAGAATACTCGAGTGGGTAGCCATTCCCTTCTTCAAGGGATCTTACCAACAGGGATCAAAGCCAGGTCTCCTGCATTGCAGGCAGATTCTTTACTGTCTGAGCCACCAGGGAAGCCTTTCGTTCCTCAAACAGGGATCAACCCATGTCCTCTCACTGTCAAGTGGAATCTATATCACTAGCCCATCACGGAAGTCCAGGGCTGTTCTTTTGCTCTTTTATGAAGGTTAGGTGTTTGGTGAGCCCCTAGACACTAGTTGCACAGTTTCTCTTTCTGCATATTTTTCTGGGGAGAAAACACATCCCTTAGTTATCAAGCGCCCATGACGTCCCATGACGCAATGTAAGCAGAGCATTCTGTTCACAACCACTCCCAGGAGAGCGCTCGTTTTGAACTGACTCAACCCAGCTTTCTACCAGTACAGCCCAGGGCAGGAGGACTGCCACCACCGCCCCCCACCCCACCAAAGTTCTTAGGCCTGTTTCATCCAATGTAACCCATGGAATAAAACCCCATCAGCCCCCTTCCCCCTTTCTCCCAGCCCTCCCCTTTTCTTCTCTTTCTTCCCTTTCCCTTTGCCAGTTTTGCCTTCTCTATTCCCTTCTCACTTTACCCCTCCCTAACCACCCTTACCCCAGGCTCACTCCTGCATCCCTTTCCTATTCACCTCTCTTGTGATATTGACTTGACATATTAATCATTACAACAGCAGCTAAGAATTCCATCACGCTTCATTAATCCCAAGGAAAATACCGTGTTAGCTGATGAGCCCTCTAGGGTACACTCATACATTCTTCCCAGGGTCCAGAACACTGGAAATTTCTCTGTTTGTACTTGTCACTGAAAAGGAGGCCACTGTGGAAGGTCACAGCCAAGGTAGGGGATTGGCAAGGGGAGGGTGGGAATGGGGGTGGGCTCCAGTCCATGAAGGCATTAGTCACTCATCATGGACTCTGGCAGGCCTCGGGCTATTCAAGGACTCCTGTTGTGGAGGGTGAGTTGTAAAATCCCATCAGGGTGGCCAAGGCCAGAACAGTGTGACTTTAATAGGGTTAAAGTTTGGCATTTTTACAGCTTTTTTATGATAAGGTTCTTAGTCACATGAAGGGGAAAGAGCTAGAGTGGATCTGTCCAAACTTAGCTGGTCAGACCTTAGGTGTGGTCACGCATGGCCTCTGCCAGGTGCCACAGGCTGTCCTTGGTCATGCTGTGGGTCCTGCTTTCCAGCTAAAAGTTCTGCCCTGCATGTCAGAAAGTCCGTTCACCCAGCTCTAGCCATTCACCCAACTTCTTCTCTAGGAAAAGTAGATCTAGGCAGCGATTTCAGACTGGGAAGTATCCTCAAGACAAGCAGACTTATTCAAGAAAAGCAAAGGACTCATCTTTTAGCCAAAGGTGTCGCCTGATCTTACGCTGTCATCCAGCCATCACCCATAGTAACTGCAGGGGAGACAATTCCATTCCCAAAACACAGTTGGGTTTGGATGCCTTGGTTAATATCCTCTGGCTTCCCTGGTAGCTCAGACAATAAAGAATCGGCCTGCAAGTCGGGATATGCAGGTTTGATCTCCAGGAAAGATCCCCTTGAGAAGGGAATGGCAACCCACTCCATTATTCTTGCCTGGACAATTCCATGGACAGAGGAGCTTGACAGGTTATAGTCCATAAGGTCACAGAGAGTCAGACACGACTGAGCAACTAACACTTTCACTTTCCAGCCTAGAATTTACTATTGTCCATCTGGATCTGTCCATCCTTCAAATGGCCCCTCCTTTGGGAGATCTTCTCAAACTCTATCCTTGTTTTCTGACCTCAGGAAGAATTCATCTCTCTCCCCCACCTCCAAGGAGCTTAGGCCATACTTCTCAGCAGCACCTGCCCCAGTGTAAGGCATTCCTTGAAACACGCCTTTGGCCCCTCTGGACTGTGAGTTATCCATGCAGCACTCACCTATGCCTTGTTTAATTTGAGTAGGCAACCTGGTACCAAGTAGATGCCCATAAACATTGAATGAAGGTTCAATGTTAGCAGGAGACCCTGCTCTTTTTCTATGTAAACAGCCTAAACACCATGTCTTCTACGTATGAATCATCTTTGCTCACAAAGAATATTAAAAAGTATAATTTCATTTTTTAATTTTAAAACTGAAGTATAGTTGATTTTACAATGTTACATTGTTTCTGATGTACAGCAAAGTATTCAATTGATACATATAGGTCTTTGATTCTTTTACATTGTAATTTATTACAAGGTATTGAATATAGTTCCCTGTGCTATACAGTAAGTCCTTTTTGATTATCTATTTTATATATAGTAGTTTGTATCTGCTAATCCCAAACTCCTAGTTTATTCCTCCCCCACCTACCTTTCGGTAACCATAAATTTGTTTTCTAAGTCTAAGAGTCTGTTTCTGTTTTGTAAATATGTTCATTTGTGTCGTTATTTTTAGATTCCACATATGAATGATGTCATATGATATTTATCTTTCTCTGTCTGACTTCGTTTAGTGTGATAGTCTCTAGGTCCATCCACATTGCTGCAAATGGCATTATTTCATTCTTTTTTATGGCTGAGTGGTATTTCACTGTATATATGTGCCACGTCTTCTTTCTCCATTCATCTGTTGGCAGACACTTAGATTGCTTCCATGTCTTAGCTATTGTAAATAGTGCTGATATAAACATTGGAGGACATGTACCTTTTCGAATTAGAGTTTCCTTCAGGTATATGCCCAGGAGTAGGATTGCTGGAAAAGTATAGTTTCTAAATAGGTTACTAGTTTGTTGAAGGTGGAATTTGCATCAGTCCTTGAATCCATAGCAGCTGCCATAATATGTTCATTAGTGTAAATTTGCATCAGATGGTTCTGTCTGTGTCTGTTAGGCCATAACGTTGAATCACTTGCAAACTACCCTGACTTGTCAGGGTAGACAAGTCAGATTAACCACGGTGAGTAGGTACCTACTCTGTGTCCGAGCTGACAGTGGGCCCCACAGAAATGCACAGGGAGAGGTCGCTCCCTATTGGGAACAAAGTCTAGGTGCTGCGGAGATGTGGTCAGGTGTTAAACGCATGTGAGTGCCTCGTGTGTGTGCCAGCTGTGAGCTTCTGTGTGGGGCTTCTGAGAGGAGGTCACAGCACGTTCCCTGGAGAAGCTCCTGGCTCAGCTGGGGAGCTGAGCCATCCACAGCTGGATGAGCTCCAAACACACCTAAGGCTGACTGGGTGTGCACGGGCCCCCAGCGTCATCGCGTGCAGAACCCTTGGGGCCTTCCAGTCTGTGAGAGCAGGAGCAGGGGAAACACTAGGGAAGTGGAGACCACCAGGAAGGAGGACCTGGCCCATTCCTGATGCGTTGGGTCGATGGACTTAAATGCCACTTTGTTTTTGGTGTACAGCTGGAATTTTTCTTTCGGGCCTGAGATGGATATGAACCATTAAGGCTGCTATGAGTGGAGCTGATTCTGCAGTGAGGCCCTGGGAGCACTCTTTCAGGGCTCCTTAGATGAGGGGTACCCAGGCCTAGGGTGGACCTCTTGGGGTGACTTTGGACCAGAGTGGACCCTCCTTAAGGCATATTCTTGCCTCAGGACCAGCCAGAACTATGCTTAACTGCATAACTGGGAGAAGGAGCAGTGGGTGACATCTCCAGGGTGGCTGGTGCTAAGGATGGGAAAGAATCACCCGTATGTCAGTTCACACTCATTGCCCTGAGCCTCAGCACTTTAGTCCCCAGCACGAATGCTTGTTGTATGGTGGCCAGGAAACAAGTGGCATGCAGGCTGCTCAGTGCAACATCTGGGAACTGCCCTTCCACAGTTGTTCCACTTGGCTTTCTCCTGCAAGAAACCTGAGATATTGGAGCACAGCCTGGTGAGGGGGCTTGGCCTCCCTGGGGGCCTTGGAGGGGCTGTGGATGGTCTCCTGTGTTTGCCTTGGAGCCTGGACAAAGGTGAATCGGGGCTTCTCTGATAGCTCAGATGATAAAGAATCACCTGCAATGCAGGAGACCTGGGTTCAATCCCTGGGTCGGGAAGATCCCCTGGAGAAGAGCTTGGCAACCCATTCCAGTATTCTTGCCTAGAGAATTCCATAGACAGAGGAGCCTGGTGGGTTATTGTCCATGGGATTGCAGAGTTGGACACCACTGAGCGACTAACACACACTCAACATGCTGGACGAAGATGGTGATCAGGAAGGGTCCAAGGACACATGGCACCCACGTGGAGAGGGATCAGGCTACATTCCTACAAAATGCGCTCTCTGGATCCCAGGCCCTCCAGAGGGACAGGAGATTTCCCTGGACATACCCTTCCTGGCCCTGTGTGCCCTTGGCTGCACTGGAGAGGCAGGTCGCCTTTGCCCTCGCCACTCCCTGCTCGTGAATGAGGCTCGTGACTCACATCTGCTCGGCCAGGCAGCCACAGTTAGGGGAGCCTCATTCAAATGCCAGGCAGACGCAAATAGCACGCTCTGCTCGCCTATGAATAGCCTGCCCAGCTGTTCTGCAGGAGGCCAAGCCGTGTTCTCATCCAAAGTACATTTGTTCTTATTTATGAGCTGCATCAGACGCCATCGGCAGCCTACCTTTGGCCCTTCAAGGCCAGCTTCGTGCGTGTTCTTTGTTCGCTCAAGTCTCATCAAGTGAAATATTAACTGCTGGTGGGACAGAGGGCCTGGGAGCCTCTGAAGGCAGGGTTGATGAAGAAGGATACCTGGAGGGAGGGTTGTTCACTGACCTGGAATTTTCCATTCCAGGCTCACATGACTGGGGCAGTGTTTTCTGCAAGCCACATAGCGAAGGTGGGTGCCAAGTGGCGGGTGCTTAGGCACCGGATGGTGGGTGACCACAGCTCTTTATAGCATCATGGTCACTGATCAGACTGATCTTGCCCATGCGGGGGGGTCATGGACAGGATTAGACCCAAGAGCCGGGAGACCAGGGTTCAGCCTTGGCTCTGCCTCTGGGACAGCTTGGGGAGTCTTGTGGGAGAGGCTAGTCATCTCAGGGCTTCATTTCCCTTGGATGTAAAAAGAGAGATTGGAAGAGAAACACAAACTCTCCTTCCCGACTCGGATATTTTCTGCCCTTGATGCTGAGACCCGTGAACTCCACTTAGAGCTAACTGTGGTAACGCATTCCATATGTTATTTTCATAACATGAAAAAACTCAAACGTACTTTTTGGCCAGCTCAATATTTCTTTCTCATCTGTGAGAATTTACTAGGTCAGGCCCTCTACTCCCTTTGCTTCTCTCTCCTTCCCTTCTCTCCATCTGCCTCACTGCTATACCTTCCCTTTATCTCACTTCCCTTATCCTTACCTTAGAGCTGAGGATGTCACCTTGGAAGCTGAAACACAATCACGTGTCTTCTGTGGACCCAAGTCAAGTGGACCCATGTCTCACTTTCCAGCTCTACTTCCAGGCTTCCCTGGTGTTTCAGTCTGCAATGAAGGAGACCTGGGTTCTTAGCTATGTGACCTTGGCCAAATGATTTGTCTGGGTATTAATTCCTCATCTATCAGAAGGGAATCATATTAGGGTTTGGGGAAGAATTATACACAATATCTCATGCATGAAGGCTCCTTAAATAAAAGCCCTTATATGATTGGAACTTAAAAGCTGGCATACGCAAATAACTCATTCGTTAGCCTCTATTTCTGCTAGTAGGGATACTCTCCTCCTATTTCTGGGCTTTGAACTTGCTATCACCTTGACCTTTCTTCTGGTTTATTCCCTGCAATTAGTATCTCTGGAAGCCTTCCTTACAGCATCCCTGGGCCTGGCAGTTGTGAGAAGACCTGCAGATCCAGGGCTAAGCAAGAGGCTCAGCCTTATCTGGAGAAGGTGCTATCTTTGAGAATCGCTAGAAGATTCTCTCATGCAAGCGCTGTTCTGGAGGGAATTAGTTCAAGTCCTGGTTGATTAGTCAGGATTCCCTAGAAGTGGGTGTGGGCTTCACTAGTGGAGGTCAGACTACATTCTCTTTGGATTTGCTATTGACCTCCTTACTGTCCAGAATCTGGCCTCGTGCAGATTTGTGTTCCCTGGGCCCTGAAGGTTGTCATGGGCCCTATCACTCCATGTCAAGTCATTCTTTTAGAGTGACATGAACTTGAAATGTGTAGGGAAGGTGGGCACTTCCAGATAGCTCACATAAAGCTATGGGAAAATATTTAAAAACTGCTTCCTTTGAAAGATGCAGCTCTGTGGGCAGGTAGAAGAATGCAAACTGGGTTTCAGCACCCACTTACCTCCCACCCCCCAGCCCTGGCTCTGGCCAGAGACTTTGTGGAGGACCCAATCCACTCAACCATAAGGGCAGACCTGACACTCACTCATTAGATTTCAAGTTCCAGGAAGGTGTGGTCCCTTATCTCTTTCATCAGCGAAGCCTGAATACTTAGCCAAAGCCTGGGCACAGTGAAGGCACTCACTAAACACTGTTGAGTGTTGAATGAATGAAGGTAAGGTGACCTCTTGGGGTAAACACATGTGCTTTGGAATCAGATGAAACTGAGTTTGGATTTTGCTCTGCCTCTTAATAGATGCATGGTTATGACTTGTCTGAGCTTCAGTTTCCTCATCTTTGAAATAAGCGTGTCACACCTGTCCAAGTAGTGCTGTGGTGAGGGTTTGCCAAGATGACATATGTAAATACCTACATTAGTGTCTGAGAAGAGGTTATGTTTTAATTGCAGCTGCCTGGAGATCACTGAGGATGGGCCTTCCCCAGGGCCTCCCAAATCTGAACGATTTCATGGCTGCCGGAGCCTGGAGCCTTTCCAGTCATTCTCAGTGGGGATCACAGATATGGATTGAGGTGGCTTGTGGTCACAATGATTGCTCACTCCTGGCACTTATCCCCACACACTTACTGAGGTTTCAAAACCCATTAGGCTCTCAAACATTCAGTACTTCAGTTTCCCAGAAAAAGCATGACTTATGTTGGCTAGGTTACAAATATCTTCTGCAATTTATGGTCTCCCATTACGGTACCCCTAATTGCTCTTGCACTTGGTCTTGGAGATCGGCCACCATCATTTAGTTGATCTCGTGCTATCTGCAAAGGCAGGGGAAACAATGGCTTCTCTACAGGACTTTGCCCTCCCATGAGCTCAGGGACCACAAACCTTGCCTGCTGGTGTGGAAAAGCAACCGCCCCGGCTTCTGAGGATGTTCAGCTGAGAAATCCAATACAGGCACATATTCACTAGCAGTGTCTGTGCTTTCAGAGTCCTCAGCACTGCCTGAAAGGATGCATCATTTCATCCTTTAGCAGGGCTGCAAGTGGTAATTTGTAAAAGCTTCTGCAGAGATACTGGAGAAAAGTTGGTGAATAAATTCAGATTAGAGGGGAAATGCAGGAGAGACTTTTTTTCTTTTACACATGACTGCATGTGTCTATGGAGACCTGAAGAGTGTCTTGAATTTATTAAGCCGAAAGTCTGCAATTAAAAAATGTCACTGTTGGCCCATTCACACCAATTGATCTAGGACTGAAGTGACTTTTCAAGGGGTGGGGTGTGATGGGGTGGAGGGCTGTAAAGGGGGGAGCCCATGGAATAATGAAATGAACACAGGCACGCTTAGTCTCCTCTGTCGTGTCCCACTCTTTGCGACCCCATGGACTGTAGCCCTCCAGGCTCCTCTGTCCACGGGATTTCTCAGGCAAGAATACTGGGGTGTGCCATTTCTTTATCCAGGGGATTTTCCTGACACAGGGATAGAACTCACATCTCCTGCAGCTCCTGCATTTGGGAGGTGGATTCTTTGCCACTGAGTCACCTGGGCTTCTCACTGAACCCAGAACTGTGGGTCAAAAAACTTAGGTTTAAACCTCTATCTTGTCCTGATTGGTCATACCTTTGACTGATGTGACATGACCCTCCAGGGCCTCCATTTGTCTGTTCTTTGTGAGCAACACAGGGATGTGTGGCCATTGTCAGAGTTTATGGTTTGCGTGTACGCCCAGCCATGGTGGGTGGGAAGCCACAGAGATGGGACCATCTGAGGCCTGCAGTCAGCCGGGGCAGGCAGTCTATATTCTTGTTCCGCAGCCTCTTTGCAGGACTCAGGGTCCTTTTGAGGGAGGAAAATGGAAGAGAGAACTGTGGGGGAATTGGGGTCTACTCCAACACATGGCAGCATTGTTCTGATGACTCAGCCAATGAGCATGTCTTTTGCCGCCCAGACAGGATTTCACAGGTGTTCAAGAGCTTCTTCCCTCATTGCAAGGCAGCTGTGACTGAAGCGGAGGGAGGAGGGAGACAGAGCAGACTGCAGAGAACACACAGCCCAAGTGTGGATGCTGGGGCGAGAGGGTGTGAGGAGAGAAAGAGAGAGACTGGAGCAGAAGCAGAGGTGAGAGCCACTGGAGGGGAAGGGAAGGAAAAGTGGAAGGGGAGGAGGACCGAGGAAGCAGAGTGAGCCTTAAGGATCAGCAGTTACTCAGCCCAGGTCATAGCTGACGTCAAGCTCCTGCAGAGGAACTCTGAGTATCCCCCGAAACACAGGTCCTGGAAGACAGATCCCTAGGGCTTCTGGCAATAGGAGTAGTTACAGAATTTATGGGGGTAGCAAAAGAAAAAAAGAAAGAAGCCTCAGTAAACAAAATTAATGGCATCCCAATGCAATTGTTAAATAGACTCTATTTTTTAGAGCAACTTTAGGTTCACAGCACAATGAACGGAAGGTATAGAGATTTCTCCTCTACGTCATGCCCCTACCCGTGCAGAGCTTCCCCCGTAATCAATAGCCCCACCAGAGTGGTGTGCTTGCAATACCTGATTAACCTACATTGAAACATCTTCATCATCTAAAGTCTCTAGTTTCCATTAGGGTTCGCTCTTGGTATCGTACACTCTGTGAGTTTTGACTAACACGTAATGACATGTATCCACCATTATAGTATCATAATGAGTCATTTCATTGCCCTAAAAATCCTCTTCACATTCCAGGATGTCTGGCTCTAGGTGAGTGATCACACCATTGTGATGATCTGGTCGTGAAGATCTTTTTTATATAGTTCTTTTGTATATTCTTGCCACCTCTTCTTAATATCTTCTGCTTCTGTTAGGTCCATACCATTCTGTCCTTTATTGTGCTGATCTTTGATTGGATATAACCAGTGTCCAATAAATACTTTTCAGTAACTATGGCCTGTTGACTGACAGAAGCCTGGGACAACTAGACACGTGGCCTAGGCTTTATTCAAGAACTGAGATCTCCCTTTTATCTTCTCTCTCTGGCCAGTGGCATCCGTGTGGGCTGAACCCTTGAGGTATAATAGGTGTATTTTTCACAATGTGCTGAATTGCCAGTGCCTTTTCTTTTCACTTTCAAAATAAACTTTGAGGAATTAAGAATTGTTACATAATTGTAGGGGCTTCCCAGGTGGCTTAGAGGTAAAGAATTTGCCTGCAGACACAGGAGATGCAGGCTCAGTTCCTGGGAGGGAAGATCCCCGGGAAGAGGAAATGGCCACCCACTCCAGTATTCTTGCCTGGAGAAACCCATGGACAGAGGAGCCTGGCAGGCTACAGTCCATGGGGTCGCAGAGAATCAGACACAATTGAGCGACTGAGCACGCATATAATTTTGGACAATATCAATGCGATGCTTAAGCAGCTTAAAAGTGTGCTACTTGAATATATCTTTCCCATTTCAAACAGCTATACTGAGTAACAGATACCTTAGTGAAGCAGTCATATTATTATTCATTAATCAGCAAAGTTTCAAGAGTATAGATCTGATAACATAAAAATTGTGGCCTTAAGGTGGAGGGTCATGAAAGAGTAGATTCATCATTTTAAGTCCTGGGTCCTCTGTTTACCTGTTATAAATCCCTGGCCAATTTTCTTATTCTCTATGGGCATTTTCTCAGCTGTAAAATGGAAACAGTATAATGCCTGACCTGCTTACCACAGCAGAGCTATTGTGAAGATCAAATGAAATCATAGAAGTGAAATATTTTGCAAGTCCTATAATGCTGCACAAATATAATTACTATCATTAACTGGAGTCACAATCATATAAAAAATGAGATATGAATAGTAATTACATAGAATGCATAATGCTAGATTTCTAGGATTATGTGGGTAGCAGTGAAAGCCCCCCTTCATTATCCTATGCCCTTCAACCCAGAAAATGAAGAGCATAGAAGTGGCAGAAACTTCTAGAACTTAAATGGGTAAAAGCTGTCTCTAATGGATATGCTTAGCCACATGCAGCTGTAAACCAAAATGATGTATGTGACTGAACAGTCTGGGAATAGTCAGATAGAAATCAAGGTGATCTTGCTGTAATTTAAGGAAGAGAGGCCCAAATGTGATTGCAAATCAGAAAGGGGGAAACTAATGGCTTATATGTATTTCACTGTATCAACTACGATGCGACACTGCTTCCAAGAGGGGGGTGTCTACAGGGAACCCACATCAGAATTACCTGGAGACGGTATAAGGGTGGATATGGGTTTGTTAAATGCACTTTCCAGGAGCCTACATCCCAGAACCACGAATCAGAATCACTGGCAGTGAGGTCAGGAAATCTACCTTTCAGATATACCCTAGGTTCCAGAACAGCTATTTTGTAGAGTCTGTTTGATAACAATCCACTTAGAGGCATCTCCTCATCTTAAGGCAAAAGCAACTTTGGAAAGATTTCAAAAGAGAAAACAAGTGATGTAGGGAAACTAGAACTTGTTTATAAAGGAAAGTTAAATATGTATAGCACTGGACTAGATGAAGTCATGACTATGGTTTTTAAATATTTTAAAGGAACAAATTCAAGTGGTGGAATCTAAATATTTTATTCAGGTACTAGATGGCATAAGTAGGAGTAACGGAATGACATGGACAAAAGCACTTGGGCCAGACATCAAGGAAAACATCCGACAGCATAAAAAAAACTGCTATAGAATCATTTCACATGGTTAAGTCAACCACAGTATCAGTCCATTCAGTGGAAAAAAACAGTTGGGCAGCATTTGAAAAACAACCAAGTGAATGCTTACATTTTCTCTCTCTTCTTTTTAAATGGTTGTTTTGATGTCTGAAGCTTTGTTATTCCTAAGTCACAGGAATCAAGATGATTCTTAATAAATGAAAATATGACTCGTCAAAAATGTTTGGGACAGGAAGTGCCTCCTGGTTCTGGCTGAGACTAGAAAGAGGAGAAGCAGAAAGTTAGAATAAAACTGCCTCGAGCGAGCATCTTCATCTTGTCTTAGACCCCCTGTTGGAAATGGTATGAGCATCAAAGAAACTGATTTTATGCCAGGCCCTGTCTCACTTAATCTGCATAACTTGGTCAGGCAAGTGTTATTATTCTCATTTTATGGATAAGGTAAGTCAGGCTTAAAGAGTGTGATTAACTAGGAAATCAAAGCCTGGATTTGAACTCTCATCTATATGACTCCAAAGTCCATGCCTTTTTTCCTCCAGCAGTTTTTGGGTACAAAACACTATAATCCTCGCTAGTATTTCTTTCTGTATCTAAAAGTGACAAAATGAGCTAAAGAAGAATGACATCTACAAACAATTCAACTCTCTTCAAGCAACCTTGATATTGGGAAGCTTTGTGAGAAATTACTTGTCTCATTTCAGATCCAGTCATTATCCATAAAACTTGACAATTTTGAATGCTGGTAAAATCAGAATTGGGCTTCCCTGGTCGCTCAGTGGGAAAGAATTTGCCTGCCAATGCAGCAAAGGTGGGTTTGATCCCTGGGTCAGGAGGATTCCCTGGAGAAGGAAATGGCAACCCACTCCAGTATTCTTGCCTGGGAAATCCCGTGGACAGAGGAGCCTGGTGGCCTGCAGTCCATAAGGTCGAAGAAGAATCGGACACAATCTAGCGACTAAAACAACAGCAAAACTCAGAGTTAATAGGGCAGCTAGTGGAAGGGAATGCCATTTGGACTATCGTTCAAGCCAAGATCTCAGAAACAGAAGCAATAACGACAGAAATGTGTCCTTCCCTTGGCCATCCCCCTCTTTCCTCACCTTCCTCTTCTAACTCCACCATCAATACCAGCACCAGAACCACTACCACCACCATCACTCATTTATGAGGAAAATTTAATATCACCTATTTAATGTTCATGAACATTACTCCCCGCCGCTCAACCCAAAGAAACCAAATCAGTGTTCCTTACTGGACACGTCTCTCTTTCACACCAGCCACGCTTCGGGAGCGTGAAGCAGATCCACCACACCAACAGAAAAGTGAGAGGAACCACAGCTCCTTCCTCCCGTCCCTGCAAAAGAACAAGCTATGTTCCAAACTGCTGTGGCTTCAGAACCCCTGTAAGCAGATAGAAAGAGAGCTCAGCTTTCTTCACGCACTCTCAGGCAGCCCTGAAGCTACAGAATCACTGGGTTAAAGAAAGTGTCTGGTAAGCCACAGACATGATGAGCCAACCTGTCTCCACACATGTGGCCCTGAGTGGGAGCTCAGAGACATGGGCGAAGAGGGCGCCTCAGAACCTGCCCTGCGCGTAAACACATGACAAATATAGTCCTGCATTAAAGGCTCTGGCCCCACTGGGAAAATCTCCACCTTGAGAACCTGCTGACATAAACAAGGGGAGAAGCTTGGTAGCAAGTCAGAAGCTTGTTGTTGGAAGCTGCAGCCTGACTTGAGTAACAGTGATTCTCCACAGCTCCCTAATTGCACCCTTTTCAGGATGGCCTAGGAAGCCCTTGAGGGGCCCCTGGGGCTTGGAACCAGCTCTGCTTAGGTCAGAGCTCCAGGTAAATAAGCCCCCTTGGGCCTGCAGATGTGTAAACAGCTCTGCACTGACATTCAAACATAAACTCAGTATTGAAGTGCCACCAGATCTCAGATCCAGGAGTGCAGAAGAGGGGCTGGGCCTCTGTCTGTGCCCAAGGAGAGGGCATAGAGATGGGATGCAAAATATTGAGTGATTTATTAGTGAGCCAAGGATGAATAATATGAAAGAGGGAGTCCAGTGAGGAGACGAGCATGGAACCAGCTCTGACATGGGGACATAGCTTAGAAAGGGAATGTATCATCTACTGGGGTTTCCCCAGTAAAGACAAGTTTTGCTGACAAAGTAGAAGGAGCATGAAAGAGAGGGAGATTGGAGAGGGAGAGAGAAGACAAGAGGGAAAGGGTAAGCTTCAGTAAAGAGCCAAGTGAGCCCATCAAAGTGCCTTTCAAGGAACTTACTATTGTAAGGGGCGCGCTGAAAAGGTTCTTTGCCTGAGTCAAATTACAATACGGAACTAAGTAGAATTAGGGTGTAATCCCAAAATACTGGGGTGTTCTGATCAATAAAACAGTAAAATGTTGAAGGTGGAATCTGATGAGGAAGGCACATACTGGAAAAAGTCTTGGCTGTCACTGAGTCTATGTCTCCACATCTTGACATTTAGGTAACTAACCAAATTAGTGGAGGGAAGTAGTTTAAATCGACTGATGGACATTTCTCTATACACTGTGTCGGCTTTGTGTCTTGACTTCCCATTCTGGCGTGGTTGGTGTGACACTTGCGTCTACATCTTCCCCCAAGTCTCTCTGATACCCTCAGTCCCGCAAGAAATAACACTAAGTCCTGTTCTTCCCACATTGTGCTTTCCCTCAAAGGGAGAGATTCTTCCTTCCTAAGTGAGATCCCCAGCTAGGATCCCTCATGTTGCTCAAAGAGATACTGACTTCTGAATGCCACCCTGCAAAACGTCTCTTTTTCCAGCTCAGCAGCCTTTCTGCCCATCATTTTATTTTTTGTTCTCACTAGTCAATCTCCTAAGCAGAAAGGAGCAACAAGCCTTCCTGCTTTCATTCAAAAACATGGAGGAGTGTGTATGAGCACAGAATGGGACATGAGAGAAGCATGTAAAGAGTTCACAGTTCTTTCACAGTTCTTTACTTTCCCACCAACCACATAAAAAGAGTATGTATTTTCTGATTTTAACAGTTTCCAATTATCTGTTATTGTGCAAAGGAGGCACATCAGTGAGGCTGACAGTAAAGTGAGTTTCAAAATTTCCAAAACTATTTTTCACTAACTTCACATGAGACTGTAGCTGGGTTCCCACAGGAAAAGGAAATCCTCCAAAAATCAGAGGTGAAAACTCTTCAGGTGAAGAGGGTAAGAAAGTGCCACTTCTGTGACAAACAGATTAATGTGTTATTCTAGCAGGATTGTGCCTGCCTGGAATCTGGGGGTGTGGGACAGAATGATACAAAGAAAAGGGTGGATGTGGAGTTAGCAGGTTTGGACCTCAGCTCTGACTCTTATGTAACATTACCTGTAATTTAAATTAAATTAAGTCAAATTTGGACTTCCCTGGCAGCCCAGTGGAAAAGAATCCATCTGTCAATGCAAGGATTCAGGGATCGAACGTGGGTTCGATCCCTGGTCAGAGGAAGATTCCACATGTTGAGGGGCAATTAAGCCCACGGACCATAACTACTGAGCCCGGACTCTGGAGCCTCGAGCCGCAACCACTGAGCCCGTGTGCTGCAGCTGCCGAAGCTGGCGCCCCAGAGCCTGTTTTCTGCAACAAGAGAAGCCACTGCAATGAGAAGCCTGCACACTGCCATGAAGAGTAGCCCCAGCTCACCGCAACTAGAGAAAGCCTGTGTGCACCACCAAAGACCCAGTGCGACCAAAGATAAAGTTTTCATTAAATTAAATTCTCTGTACTTCAGTTTTCATACCCATGAAAAGGGGATCATCATACCTATTGTGTAGGGTTATTATGAGGCTGAAATGAGAGAATGTTGCAAAGTACTTGGTAGATAAGTAGGCATAAATGATGCTTAGTCTTACCTGACAACTCTCTTTCCTTTGGAGATAAGAACTAACTTGTTTTGTGCAGTAGTGTGTTGTGTGCTGCTTCCTGGCTGCAGACTGCATATCATAACAGCTACTATTGACTAGATACATAAAATGTGACAGTCAGGTGCCTTATAACTCCACCGATGATACTTAGCAACAACTCTGTGTAAGTGTGCATCTCCCAATTGTCTGGATGAAGGTGCAAGGGCCCAGATACTCAAATGACACCCTCGTGGCACTTGAGCCACTCCAGGATGTTCGTTTGTCTCTCAGCTACTCTTCTGGGTCGTGGGGGTTACTTGCACAACATAGATTTACAGTGGCCAAACAGCAAAAAATACAGGATGCCCAGTTAAATTTGAATTTCAGATAAACAACAAATACAATTTTAGTATAGATATGTCCCACGCAATATTTGAGACTCACACTGGAAAGAGAATTTGTTGCCCTCTGGCCACCCTACTGAAATTCCATGCTCTCCTTCTCCTGTTAGAAACATCCATATCTGGAGACACTGGTCAGTGCCAGCCCACTTCTGAACAGTGATACCGCCCCTGCAATCTACACTGCCGGCATGTTCTCTTCTTCCAAGTCATCAAGTGTTCACCAAGGTGGCTTTAAAATGGCCATCTGTGCATTTTCCTTAGAAATGAGGCTTTCTGCATTTCTTTCGCTAAGACCTCTAACTATTTTATTTGCTGCTACTACTCAGAAGCCCCAATTCCACCATGTTCAGACTGGCAACTATTTAATATGTTCAATTTTAAAGCAGTTCCAATTCTCTTTTAATTAGATATTTAACTTAATTGGCTGCTAGTCAGTGATCTCAGAATATTTGTTTTCAGCTTGGTGAGAATGGCAGAGGGACCATTTGTACGTATAATACCTGGCTGGTTGTCCTCATTTTCGGTGACGCCTTTGCTCTTAATGTTCCTTCTTAATGCCATGAATATTGCCTCCTGAGCAAGTAAAATATCAGGCCTAATTAGAAGCTGTTCTGATGAATCCCCTTCCATATTGAAAATACCCAGAGAAATACTGAAGAATGGAGAACAGAGGGTAACACAGGGCAGGGAATTCAGGAAATCGGATGCCCATTATAGAACAATCAAACTTGAATTTGACAATCAGGAAGCAGGTTCCTGAACTGCCTTAGGGATGTGGGAGGCTGGGGAGGAGGGTCGGGCTGGCCCTTTGGCTGTGTCAGGGGGAGGGAATATGAAGTGCTTGAGACCAGTGCCGATGAACTCACTTCCAAATGGTATCTATGAATCAGATTTGTGCCTCAGCAAAGTTAGAAATTATTATCTTGTATGGTTTTTTGCACAAACCAGCTCTTACGAAATATGAATGCCAAAGGTCAGGCACTCAGAATCACTTTGTATAGTTTTGTACCCCTGACTTGACTACAACTGGCCCTTTACCAAGTGACCTCTCTGTCATAGTCCAATGTTACATAGTAAAAAAAGAGAACAGCTGAGGCTATGCTGAGGTAATATATTAATCCTACTACCTTTTGCCAAGCATGTATTATATGCCAGGAGTTCTCCTTTTGACTCTGCATAGTGGATAGGGCTAAACTTTCTGGGCTTGAATCCTGTTTCTGCAACATACCAGTTGGATGACCTTGGAAAAGTTACTTTATCTCTCTGTGACTCAGTGTCCTCACCTATAAAATAAGCGTGGTACATAGGAGTGCCAAGTGTCTGGAATACATATTCTTTGGCATCTGTGGGACCAGGAGGTAAAGGGAAGCTTCATTTCTCTGAGAAGAGCCTGGAAGGGAAGGAGTATGTCAACCAAAGAAAAACACACAACCTAAAAGGTGCAAATTAAGTTTTATTGGGAACCTTCCTCAGGACTATAGCCCAGGAGGCAGCCTCTTGAATAGCTCTGAGGCACTGCCCTGAAGAGGTAAGGAAGGAGCCAGGATAGACAGGAGTTTTTGCTGAAAATAAAACCATGTGGTCTAACATGAAAAGATTATTGCTAATCACAGAAAATGACATCTCAAGGTAATGATTTTAGCACTTTGAGTGGGAAGATGCCAGAGTCTGAATTCACTGAAATTATTCCTTAGCTGTACATCTTAACCATCTAGGGCCAGTATCCAGAGCACAGAATATTTCCTGTTTCTCTCCGCCTGAATTCCCCTCATGCTGTACTATAAGGGGAGGCTAGCTGCAGTGGCTGATGGCTTGATGCTGGGGCGGCATTTGTTGTCTACTGGAATGGCAGGCCACGCTCCCTTTCCACAAGTGTGACACAGAGGCAGGGAGCAGCACAGGGGGTGACGTCACTGACATCATGAACATTTCACTGCAGAGCTGAGACTCCAGATTGGCTCTGATCTGAGAGCCTCTTGGATCTGCAGGTCCAGGACTCTACTCTGAGGATGGGTCAGGAAGCCCATCCCTCCAGAACTGGCTTCTGCAGGCTCTGATGCTCCCCCTCTACCCTGTCAGGTAGGGACCTATTACTGAACCAAACTTGGATTCGCTTCACAGTGTGCAGCAAAACCAATTTTCTGATACCAGGTTGTGGCAAAGCAAAGTACAATTTTTTATACTGCAGTTGCCAAGCAAGAAGAACAGGCAGTTCATGCTCAAAAGGCCTAAATTTGCTGATGACTTTCAGGGAAGGGCTTTTAAAGGCAACATTTGCCGTGAGAGTTGCAGGGGGCATGGCTTTCTTCTGATTGGTTGATAGTAAGATACAGAGTGGTAGTTCAGGAATCTTAACCACTAACCTTCTGCTTCCAAGGAGGCTGATATCTCTGTGCTTGTGGTCAGCATGTAGTCAGCATCCTCTCTCTGGATGAAGTGGACGTCTTAGCTCCTGATGAGCAACTCAAAGACCTGTGTCAGATTGTTAGGTGTATCCCTTGAGGATGAACTAGAACTCTGTTTCATAGCTGAACTATTTTCTTGATTGCTTTCCCTGTGTTTCTACATTCCCTCACTTTCCTAATTAGTAACTGCTTGAATCTACTCTTTGGAACTCAGGGAAGGTCTAGGAGACTAAAGCCCTTTTCTACAAACAAGAAATAGGGAAGATTGAGGGGCTTTTATACCTGGGAAGGCCCTGTAGGGTCCTCCTTGGTTTCAATCTCCCCTTTTTCTTTGATACTCCTTAATCTTGAGGGGAACTGGGAGCAGGACAAGAAAGAGAATAAAGTTTGGGATAGGTAACGAGTCGGACACAACTGAGTGACTGAACTGAACTGAATCATAAATTCAGCAAGGGAATTCAGCTTTATGGGGATTCAGTTTCAGACCCAGTGTTCTAACATCTTAGCACACAGGTCTCATGAGAGTGGACCCCTCATCTGCCTTCTTTGGGGAGGGACATCAGGGGAGTTTAGCTATCAGGATAGGATGCTGTCCTTCATTGCTGGCGACTGGAGTGAGGACTGCTATGGGCTGAAGTGAGAAATTTTAAGTCCAAAAGACAAGGATCGGGGAATTGGCCAAATTAAAGGGACCAGGAACAGATAAAAGATCCTGGGTACAAAATCAAGAATCTGAGAACCAGGTGATGAGAGCAAACACCAAGGAGGCTGAGAGTTAAGAGAGGGTGACCTTCTTGGCTGGTGTGGTTCGTGGATGGTTCGGCTGAGCTCTCAGCAAAGAGTTGAAAGCCATGGGTCTCCTGAGGCCAGTTCCTCAGTTCCCACACTGCATCCTGCCATCCATGGAGCCCAGCCTGGGAAGAAGGAGATATTACTACCTAGCCTTTCAGACTTCCCTGGTGGCTTAGTGGTAAAGAATCCACCTGCAATCCCTGGATTGGAAAGATCCCCTGAAAGAGGGCATGGCAACCCACTCTAGTATTCTTGCCTGGAGAATCCCATGGACAGAGGAGCCTGACAGGCTACTGTCCATATGATTGCGAAGAGTCAGACACGACTGAAGTGACTGGGCATGCATCTAGGCTTTTAACATCCTGACAGTAACTACTTGAATCCTCAGCTCACTTGTCAGCCATGTTCCAGATATAGCGATGGTGGTTTCTTTTTAGTGAGCACTGAAAATCGTAACTAATCAATTCCTCTTGGGTGATGGGGAAACACCCCTTTTAACGGTGTTATGGGCTGGAGTCAGGAGGAAGAGTAGGACCAGTGGAAGGTAGGGTCCATTGGCCATCTTTGTTCCACAGCTCCAGACTGATTGCAAGTGCCTGGGAGAGACTCCTGGCTGGCTGAATTAAGATGGGCAGATCTGAACAAGGGTCTTGACTGCTCCTAACAGTTTGTTTTGTTTTTGTTTTTACAATGAAGCATGGCCCTCACAATTTAAAAATAGCATGGGCCTGATTCAATAGTTGAATCAGTGACAAAATGTGGCCGTAAAACCAGTCTTTTGAGTTTTCCAAGCAGGAGGCGTATTTTGGAGTGTACTTGCCCCATTTCTGATGGATCTCACCCACCTGCTTCTGTGCTGCATTGGGAATTTGCCACT
The DNA here is from genome assembly GCA_006408695.1 of Aepyceros melampus. NCBI lineage: Eukaryota > Metazoa > Chordata > Mammalia > Artiodactyla > Bovidae > Aepyceros > Aepyceros melampus. The sequence continues at coordinate 557,281 of SJXQ01012814.1, read as the reverse complement.
TCCTTCTATGCCCCTGGGCTCTCCAAGCCTTAAAATAATAATAATAATAATTTGCTGCAGACTGGGGCAGAGGTGGAGGTACCTGCCAAGGATGTCTCAGGGCTGTCTGTGGCCCCCACCACTTCCCGCCCACACCAACCATCGGCTGCAAACTAGTCCCAGAACTGTTTTTTGCTTTGTTTTCTTGTTTGATTTTGGCCAAGCCATGGGGCATGTGGGATCTTAGTTCCCCAACTAGGGATCGGACCCCTGCCCCTTGCAGTGGAGGTGTGGGGTCTTAACCATTGGACCTCCAGGGAATCTCAGCACTGTTCTTTATTCTCTCCGGAGCACAGAAGGTGACCTCCAGGGCCGTCTGGGTGTCAGGCTGTTCCTGGGAAGGGATGAGGTGACAGAGGGTTGGGATTCCACTGGCCCTGCCCCAGCTGAATGCCATCAGCTCAAGTGCCCAAGCAGAACAGACAGGAGCCCAGCAGATGACTTGCAGCTGTGAGGCATTTGTTGTGGAAACAGAACCGCAGATGGCCGTGCGGCCCTTCCTGCTGAGTTGTTCTCTTCACACAGTTTCACAGGGGTGAGGGTAAGAGTAGCCTGTGCTATAAATAAGCTAATAAGTTCCTGGCAGCTGCTGTCCAGCTTACTGCCTTTGTCTGGGAGTGTGGACATACTGGCTGAGACAAATGAGGAATGGCAGGGTCTCCCTGGAGGGAAGGATTGAGGTCCTTTTCTCCCAGCCCTGGGGTCTGGAGGCCCTCTCCCTTCCTCCCTTGATGCTTGGAGGCACATCTGGCCTTACCCACCCTCCCTAGTCACTTATTATCATTCAAATGATTAATATCGGTATTGCCATGAATCATCTCCCAGCTCAGAGGTAGATCACAAAGGTTTACTGACTCCTGGCAGCCCTGGACAGTTCCAGGTTTAGAAACACTCTTGCCAGCTAAATGTCTCCACTCAGGGCCCTTCCCAACCTGCCGTCATGTCACCCTGAGATGCTCTCTCTTCTTTGACTTGTCTGGATTCAGGCAACTCTGGAGGGGGTCAGTGGGCCACACTGCTGGGCAGTGCATGAAGAAACAGCAGATCAGGGGAGAGGCTAGTATTAAGAGAGACCTCAGCTACAGGCCCCATGGAAGAGAACTCAGCAGTATCCAACAAAATTCTAGACGCACTGACCCTTCAGCCCAGCAATCCCACTTCTAGGATGCTATCCCAAAGATAACGCTGGCAAAAAATTTAAGATTATACTCAAGGCCATTCATTGACTCACTATTAAGAGAATACAAGACTAAAAATGAATCAAATGTCTGTTGATAGAGAATAACCATGGTGTATCCTCTCGCTGGAGCATTATGCAGCTGTGAAAAGGAATGAAGCTGATTCAGTATACTGCTGTGCAGTCCATCTCCAGGATACAATGTTCATTCATTAGAAAAAAATGAATTATGCAGCATTTTCTCTTTCACCTAAGGAGAAGAGGGTGTGTATATTTACACACATTTGCTTGTTTTTTTTAACTAAGGGAGGAGAGAATGGACAGGGAAGAGGGAACTGAATCAGGAGTGGATTGATAGAAAACATAATAATGCTTAAACTTCAGAATTCCTTGCAAGGACAGACATTTTTCAAGACCCTAAGAGAAGCACTAGCAACTGTTTATTGCTTCTCTTAAAGAGGCATAAAAATGTACATACGATTCCTTCTTCAGACAAGCTTCTGTTGTGCCTCAGATACAGGAAATGACCAAAAGTGCTTGTGGAATGTATGCACAGAATAGAATATGCTGATGGTAAATCAGCCCCATCATAGTATCACTTTTGATCCTAGTTCTAATGGCTTGGAGAAACAAACAACCCATGTCCTCTTCCACATACACTCTACACAACTTTCAAATATTTGAACACAGAACATTCTCTTCTCTGATAGTCTCAATGAGTCTAAGTCATTTGGATCTCCTTTTCCTCTGAACAAGTTTCAGTTTTTCTCCAACTGGTAAGAAAGGCACACACCAAACTGGCAGCATAACTTCAGAACTGTCTTCAGAATCCAAACACATACAGATGTTATCTGAGAAGGCTAACCTTTGAGCTTATGGCCATAAAAGTTCATTTCAATGAACTTCCTGATGTTCAAGCTGGTTTTAGAAAAGGCAGAGGAACCAGAGATCAAATTGCCAACATCCGCTGGATCATGGAAAAAGCAAGAGAGTTCCAGAAAAACATCTATTTCTGCTTTATTGACTATGCCAAAGCCTTTGACTGTGTAGATCACAATAAACTATGGAAAATTCTGAAAGAGATGGGAATATCAGACCACCTGACCTGCCTCTTGAGAAATCTGTATGTAAAGGCAATGCCAAAGAATGTTCAAACTACCCCACAATTGCACTCATCTCACATGCTAGTAAAGTAATGCTCAAAATTCACCACACCAGGCTTCAGCAATACATGAACGGTGAAATTCCAGATGTTCAAGCTGGTTTTAGAAAAGGCAGAGGAACCAGAGATCAAATTGCCAACATCTGCTGGATGATCAAAAAAGCAAGAGTGTTCCAGAAAAACATCTATTTCTGCTTTATTGACTATGCCAAAGCCTTTGACTGTGTAGATCACAATAAACTGTGGAAAATTCTGAAAGAGATGGGAATATCAGACCACCTGACCTGCCTCTTGAGAAATCTGTATGCAGGTCAGGAAGCAACAGTTAGAACTGGACATGGAACAACAGACTGGTTCCAAATAGGAAAAGGAGTATGTTAAGGCTGTATAGTGTCACCTTGCTTATTTAACTTATATGCAGAGTACCTCATGAGAAATGCTGGGCTAGAAGAAGCACAAACTGGAATCAAGATTGCCGGGAGAAATATCAATAACCTCAGATATGCAGATGACACCACCCTTATGGTAGAAAGTCAAAAGGAACTAAAAAGCCTCTTGATGAAAGTGAAAGAGGAGAGTGAAAAAGTTGTCTTAAAGCTCAACATTCAGAAAATGAAGATCATGGCATCTGGTCCCATCACTTCGTGGGAAATAGATGGGGAAACTGATATGCAGATGACACCACCCTTATGGTAGAAAGTCAAAAGGAACTAAAAAGCCTCTTGATGAAAGTGAAAGAGGAGAGTGAAAAAGTTGTCTTAAAGCTCAACATTCAGAAAATGAAGATCATGGCATCTGGTCCCATCACTTCGTGGGAAATAGATGGGGAAACAGTGGAAGCAGTGTCAGACTTTATTTTGGGGGGCTCCAAAATTACTGCAGATGGTGATTGCAGCCATGAATTTAAAAGACGCTTACTCCTTTGAAGGAAAGATATGACCAACCTAGATAGCATATTAAGAAGCAGAGTTATTACTTTGCTAACAAAGGTTCATCTAGTCAAGGCTATGGTTTTTCCAGTGGTCATATATGAATGTGAGAGTTGGACTATGAAGAAAGCTGAGCACCCAAGAATTGATGCTTTTGAACTGTGGTGTTGGAGAAGACTCTCGAGAATCCCTTGGACTGCAAAGAGGTCCAACCAGTCCATCCTAAAGGAGATTAGTCCTGGATGTTCATTGGAAGGACTGCTGCTGAGCCTGAAACTCCAATAATTTGGCCACCTCACGCGAAGAGTTGACTCATTGGAAAAGGCCCTGATGCCTGGAGGGATTGGGGGCAGGAGGAGAAATGAATAACAGAGAATGAGATGGCTGGATGGCATCACTGACTCTATGGACATGAATTTGTGTGAACTCCGGGAGTTGGTGGTGGACAGGGAGGCCTGGCGTGCTGCGATTCATGGGGTCGCAAAGAATCTGACACAACTGAGCCACTCAACTGAACTGAGCTGAACTGAATGTCATAAAAGTATGTTATACACACAGATGCAAGATTGTGATGATGTTCTGGTGGGCTTCTATTTCTCTGTTTGATTTCTGTATTTATCCTCCTTGTGATTTGCTGACATTTTCAAGTCTGTGAGTTTGTGTTTTTTTAATCAGTTCTGGAACATACTCAGAAATTTTCCTTTCAAATATACTTATTTCCAATTTTCTCTTTCTCTTGTTGTCACTAAGTTTGCTATCATTTCTGCTCTGCTTTTAAGAAGTCTCGGGGTTAGAATCCTGATTCTTTAGTCTTTCACTTTACATAGGCTTAAATTTTGCCAAATGTTTTGAGGAGAGACTAGTTGTGTGTCTGAGATGACTCAGGTCTCCAATTTTGCTATTCTAATCCTATGCAACTGACATGGAGTTGTGAGCATTTAAGTTTAAAGTTCCTTTCCCATCATCTTGCTATGATATGAAAATGGTCTGTCTGAAAACTGAACCAATATAAAAGAATTATAAAACAGCAAAAGAAAAAAAAATGCAGGAAAACTGAGAACGATGACATTGTTTGAATCCCTGGCCTCAGTGATTCTTGAAACTAGTACTATGCCTCATCTTTTCAATTATGTGAGTCAATAAATCTCATTTTTGCTAGTTGAAATTCAGCTTATGATCACTTGAAACTGAAATAATCCTGACAGGTATAATCAGTAGATTAGCATTTGCCATATGCCATTTTTCAATACATTTTATCTTTTTACCTTTTCTTCAAGTGACAATCACTATCTTTTTCTTCTTCCACCAGTTTGAATTAAAACATATTTAAATATACCTCAGCAATCCCAACAGAAATACATTTCTATAAGAGACTTAGAGGACCCTGAAGAAAATACTTGTCTACCTAAAAAAAAGATAAAATAGGCATAAGCATAGTTCAGAAACAGAACGTTGGGGTTTTAAGGAAAAAGTAATTCTGGGTAGTTGATTAGATGGCTTGGGGTGCTCGTGGGGGACACCATTTGGGAATTTTGAGCAATAACCAATGGTGAAAGAGTTGCTGGTGACTATGATCAAAATTACTAGACAAGAAAAGGAACAAGTGAAATAATAATTATCAAGGGCTTCTCTGATGGTCCAGTGGTTAAGAATCCGCCTTATAGTGCAAGGTACACCAGTTCCATCCCTGGTCCAGGAAGATCCCACATGCTGCAGAGCAACTGAGTCCATGGGCCACAACTACAGAGCCCATCCTCCAGAGCCTGAGAGCCACGACTACTGAAATCCAAACACCTGCAGTCCATGCTTCACCCCAAGGAGAAGCCACAGCAATGAGAAGCCTCTGCACCACAGTGAAGCGCAGTCCTCTCTCTTTGCAACTAGAGAAAGCCAGTGTGCAGCAACAATGGCTCGCCACTGCCAAAAAATAAAAACAAATAAATAAATAAACTTTAAAAAATAAAAAGATGATTATTACTAAAAATGATCTCCTTTTGGACTCCAGCCTAGGATGCTGGAGGAACCCTGGTTTACTTCATTCTATTACTGGCTCTGATTTGTTGCACAATGATGGTGGGCTAACTTGTATCTCTTAGCATCCCCAGAATCTAACATTATTTTGCACATAATAGGTTTATGAATGCTTTCAGAAAGACATCCATGTAAAGGGAAGAGGCATTAGATTGAAAATAAAAAGATAAATATTCTATTCCCAGGGTCACCAAATACATCTTTCATGACTCTGGTTAAGCCACATAACATCTCAGTCTCTGTTTCCTATAATATCTGCTGTGCCTGGTTGAGTGATGAGAAAGATGAAACAAAAATGAGTATGGCAAAGTACTCTGTAAACTATAATATGCTCTCCAAATGTAAAGGGTTAATAACATCATTGATGCTGATAATGTTCAAACTTACACATTTATGTTGTATAATTTGTAATTTAAAAAGTCAGAAAGCTGTATAAAGTTGCAAGTGTATTCAAAGGTTTAAAAATCTTATTCAGATTATTTTGAAGAACCTACAAGATACAAATAGGCTTTATAGAATCATATATTCCTTTATGGAATTCACTATGAATTTACCAACTCTCCCCATTGAACATACCAATTCTACATATTTTCATCTATTCCCCCCCTTTCTTCTTTTTATACTTTCAGTATGGATGTATTAACTAATGCAGAAGCTCCCCAAATCTTATTATTTATTTTTTTAAATTAATTTTTATTTTTTTAGTTTGTTTTGCTTTACAATACTGTATTCATTTTGCTATACATTGACATGAATCAGCCACGAGTATACATGAATTCCCAATCCCGACCCCCACCTCCCCTCTCCCGCCCACACCCTCTCTCTGGAGATTTGCATGGAGGTTTCATTAGATGGACACAGTTAATTAAATCAATTGGTCATTGGTAACTAAACTCGATCTCCAACCCCTCTCCTCTCCCTGAAGGTTGGGAGCAAAGACTAATCCTCTAATTGCCAGATTAGTGTTTCTGGTGATCAGACTCCATCCTGAAGCTATCTAGCCCCGCCCCCATGTAGCATCTCATCAGCATACAAAGGATGGTAAATTCTAAGAATTTTTCAGAGCTCTGTGCCAGGAACCAGGTACAAAGACCATATGTTTCTTTTTTATGATATCACAATAGAAACAAATATCACCTCTGACATGTGCATTCTGCAGTTATCCCTTATTTAACCATAAACATCTAACAGAAAAATTATAATTCACTCTAAAAAGAAAAGTTTGAAATATTATATCATTTAATCCCTAGTAGTAGTCTCGATAAAATTTTAGAACCTGTACTCATGCTCCTGCTGCTGCTAAGTCGCTTCAGTCGTGTCCGACTCTGTGCGACCCCATAGACGGCAGCCCATCAGGCTCCCCCGTCCCTGGCCTACTTTCCTGAAAATCAGTGCAAAATTATTCTATATTCATTTTTGATCAACAGTGTCTAAGGCAAAGAATTGTGGGTTTTTCTTCACTCCCAAGAGACAGTTTGGAAAATAATTGTATCAACAGGTAAATATGCAAAGTCTCAGGAAGGAAATTGGCTGTTGAAGATAGAATCACCTTGCAAATTCTTGACCTTAAATAAATTCTACACAAAAATCTAAATCAGACCTGTTTCACCCAGGTGAAAATATATGAAGAAAATAAGAATGGTCTTTCTCTTATTCCTTCATATTTCCCCCTGCCCCTCCTAGATATAATAACCTATTTCGGAGGTAATACATATAATTCTGTGACAAATCCACTTCAGCCTTGGTAATGCCCTTCGTTTTGACTTCAAAACATTCATTGGCTCTCGTGGATTTGTACTATTTAACACCCAGATAAAGGTAAGCTGCCTTTTTAATAACAATGGATTACATTTTCCCGTTACATTCTCTTATTCAATTGGATTTTTTCAATTTAAGCACATCTATTCTAGGGGAGAAACGTAATGTCAGTTCTGAGAATAATTGTAGCTATTAGAAAAGTAAACATGATGAAACACAAAGTAACATAAACTGAAATTATCTGATTAAATTGCTATAAAAGACTAGTCTTTCCACGGAAAAGCAAGGCATCGATGTGCTCTATATTTTACCTCTCCTTCTGTTGTTATAGGACTATGTTACAACTTGTATCTTCTCATAATCAAATATATAGAGAGAGGATGTGGGGATATTTTAAGTAGAAATGAAAATCTGGAGCATGTACAATGAAAGAGATACTATGGAATTTTATGTTTAGAGCCTGGTCTGATAGTTCCTAGACTGAAAACTGTCTTACTGCTTTTAAGGATGTTCTTCCTGAAAACCAATTCCAGATTACACCTCAGGGTTTTCAGATGCGCTAGTCCTTATATTCTGATAACATAGCTAAGTCCACTAAAACTTACTTTGATTGCACAGTGCTCACACACATGCAAATAAAACTACTTTATTAAGACCTGTTCTACTCAATTTGAGCCATTAAAAATGCCCTCCATTCACTGATACTTCAAGTTGCTTACTTGAATTCCTTAAATACTACCATAATAATAAGATTAACTATGATATTTCCAAGATCTATATGACATACACAGTGCCAACCATTTTACCTAAAGTTTTGCATAAAACTCCATGCATTCTGCAGAATAGTATTGCTGACCTCTTTTCCAAGTAATAAAACTAAGACCCACAGAGGTGAAGTGTCTTATTCCAAACAGCTCAGCTAACTAGCTTAAGCAGTTCTTGAACCTAGTCAACCCAGTTCCAAAGTGTATAATCACTCCAGTGCACCTCTCACATTCCTGCTTTCAGTTCTGAGAACTGAACCCAAGCATTGTGCCAGCTCAGCACCCAGCACAGTGCCCAACATCCAGTGATTGCTTAGTAGTGGTCAATGAAGGATGAATGAATATATAAATGAACAAAATATTAGTCTTGGTATAATACAGAGTATGGCCCACAACTTTGAAAAGTACTATCATAGTTTCTTAAAGTCAGCATGCAAAATCATGGAAGTATAAACCAATTTAAAATGAATCTCATTAAAATCACATTTACAGCAGCATATTTCTACTTGAAAAACATACTTCTACTTAAAGTATGTTACCTATACTTTAAGGTAACAAGTATATGTGATCTAATATATGTACATATATTACAGTCTGAGAAACTGGGCATATTGATGTCTTTGTTGTCACTCAAGTTCAAACTTAATTATGATTTGTTAATGGAACATTCCCTTTTTGCTGTGTCAGAATTAAAGTAGTGTATTTCACCTTCATTCCTTTTTCAAAGAAGCCAATGTTTAAATCTGATATTTGGGTTTAAATCATGTTTTCTGACCAACATTCCTTTGGAGAGCAGAATGCAATATTCAGTATTTCCAGGCATGCTGTTGTTGGACAGATCCCATAGCAATGAACCTGAAAGACTGGCAGGATGAAAGAGTAAGAGTTCACAAAGGGCAAAGCCAAGATGCCAAGATGCCAAGATGGAAGGAGAGGAGAGACGAAGGTGGTGGTGGCTGGGGAAGGGGGGAGAGAGAGAGATTTGTATTAGTCTTTATACCTTGTGACAGCCATGTAGAATGACATAATCCTGTTTTGTAGGACTATTTTGTTAAAATAATAAGAATATTATGTTTGCCTTCTCTAAAACATTTCATAACAGTGCACCAACAAAAGATATGGAGACCCTCCTGTTTCATTTCCTGCCTTCAGAGAATGTTGTGTTACTAAAATATTTTTATTACGGCAAAACCTGAAGCAATATAAAATGTTTGCTTGAGGATTTATTTGAGTCCCTTTAAGCTGAACTTCTGTAATGAAATCTATTTACAGACATTCCACAGTGGCCTATGGTTACTAGCTTATGCAAATGAAGTGTGACCCTGGGAATAAACCTCTTGCCCCCTCATCATCTCCCTGGCTTCAAAGGTCTCCAGGCAATCACTTTTTTAAGTGAAGAGATTTTTAAGCTGAATTGAAATAGAAAGAGAGGGAACATAACTTGATGCCCAATACTCATACAACCCAACCATTTACTATCTACTATATTCCCATAAATATTTAGACAGTAATTTATAAATCCATTTGGGATAAATGTGTTAGTGTGTAATGATTTTTTTTTTCAGCCTCTTCTTCTAGTTTGAATCCTAGAAACTAGAGACCAATATCAATCAATAGTCATTTACTCTAACTTCATTTCTTACTTCTTAAACTAAGGGCCACTAGATTGGGACGGAATTGGTTTAGTGATAAAATCTTCTTGGCTGATTATATTATCACTGAAAATATATTTGTGCTGAGCACAAGAATAATCAAAGTAATTAGAAAGATTGCACAACTCCACAAGGATAATTATAATTTGGATATATCAGTGTTAGGAATATAGGAATATATTGATTTTTATAAGCAATTTTTAATGGATCAAATTTTTAGAGAAGGGCAATAAAACTGGATAATTGATTGCATTTTCAGATGTATTAGTGAGAAAGAGCAGTCCAAAATTTTTGAATGACAATCACCATACCAAAGTACATAATTTTAGGGGGTTCCTTCCTACTGGATGATACCTTGAAAAAAAAGTTACTTTTTGTGGAGAAAATGTTTAAACTCCAGATGGCTAGTGGATTCAAATCAGTTCCTAGAGGGCCCAGAGACCTCAATGTCAAAGTGTCATCACAAGATATTGTCAAAATGTAGAAACAAGTCCAGGATACTCTGGAAATTGTAGGCCAAAAGGTCTCCTCTACAATATTTCAAGGGATGGCAAACCACAGATTACTAACTTTTTGACCTGGCCAAATGACATGATAAAGATAGAGTGCAAGAAAACATTAGCAATTCCCTGTGAATCTACTTATATATATATTAATATAAATACACTTTTATATATTTACATACATATATAATATTTTATTTATATATTTGATATATTAAATTATCTTTTATTTATAAATTTATAGGAAATTATATATACATATATATTATATTTTTTAATATATAATAACATTAATTATATATATACATATAAATTCTCTACTTAAGTCTTCTGAATCCTTGCTATTTTAAATGAAATATAGAGCTTTATTAACTGGTGATTCAGCGGTAAGGAATCTACCTGCCAATGCAGGAGACACAGTTTTGATCCCTGGGTCAGGAAGATCCCATGGAGAAGAAAATGGCAAACCACTCCAATATTCTCGCCTGGGAAGTCTCATGGACAGAGGAACCTGCCAGGCTATAGTACATGGAGTCACAAAAGAGTCAGACACGACTTAGTGACTAAACGACTACAACAAAATGTTATTTAAACTAGCTTATCGTTATTCTGAATTGTGCAAAAATCATTAAATTTATATCATGGGATTTTATTTTAGATGGTTTATGTCGAATAGTCACTATTTGGCACAGGTGACTAGTTATGCCTTGAAATGTGTAAGTCACTGCAAAACCCTTGCTTTTAAAGGGGTCAAGGACCTCAAGACCATAACCATCTGCCTGGAAAAATCTCAATAGGCTTCAGAATGGGGCTAACAATCCTGAATGCTTGGCCAGCAACAAATGAATGAAAGGCGGGGAAGTAATAAATTATGTCCCCAAAACAGACTCCAGAAATTGGTGCTACAGCTCTGAAGGTCACAATAAGTAATGTCTTAAAGTTTGTTGTACTTGTGAATGTTATTAAGTTGAAGAGGAAACATGCATGAGACCAGAAAATTGGGAAATGATACCACAGAACTATGAATCAGTAATTAAGAAGAAACTGTAGTGGATATCCCTGGTGGTCCAATGTTAAGCCGTCACCATCCAATGAAGGGGATGTAGGTTCAGTCCCCGGTGGGGGAGCTAAAATCCCACATACTTCAGGACCAAAAGCAAAACAAAATATAAAATAGACACAATATTGTAAGAAATTCAATAGAGACTTAAAAAAATGGTTCACATCAAAAAATCTTAAAAAAAACAACTGTAGCACACCAAGCTAAAATCATAGCTAAAATCCACTAAAAATTTTAATACTAGAGACACTAAAAACCCAATGGAGAAAAAAAAATCAAAGAACTCAACCTGTGGAAGGTAGGAAATCCAGTAGAAAACACACAAACATTAAAAGAAAACATTCCTTTAAAAAACAACTCAGCATTCATACACACCAAATATTCCCTTTGGAAGCATTTCTTCAGATACTTACCTGTCAAATTTTTAAATTTCAAGAAATAAGAAAGATTGGAATATAATCTCAACTGTGGATATTGGTCCTCAGACTGAGAAGCCGGTAGGAGGGTCCTCAGAGATAAAGAGGTACCCTTAACAAGAGCCACACATAAAAAAAAAAAAATAGATAACAGAATTTAAAATGGCAATATCCTTTGGAAAGACAATAGAAAATCCAAGTTCAAGTTCCATGGAATGGTCACGGTCTCTCACTTTTTTAAGACCCTGGCCACTATGGCAGAAGACACATCTCGTGTCTCACACGAGATGGTCCAGAAATCCCTGTTCTGGACCACATTTCCACAACAAGTAGTAAGACAGGATCCCTACCAGCAAAGCCCTGGGATATGTCAACTTTACCAGTTCTGCATACAACTCATCACCATACAACATTCCCTAAAGAATAATAACCCAGGCTATTTTTCCACAGTGGGTTAAAAACCTCAAAGAACAAAGGCAGAGGGAAAGCTCTAAAAATTCACAGAAATGTATCATCAGTGCAGATGGCCAGAAAATAATGGCAGACCACAGAGGAGAGTATTTGAGGAAAGGATTTACCTCTTTTAGCCAAACCACATATGGAGAGGGCAGTGTGCTGGGGGCCCAAGCATTTCAGCCCACATCATTTCAGCAAGCCAAGAGCATTCTGATCCTGTTAGGTCATAGGCAACACTTCAGGGGCCACAAGAACCTAATGTTTTCTTCTCGACCAATAGAAAGATGCAAAATACAGTTGCCTTCTTGGTAGATGAATCCCAGCTAGGGGGCCTGAGATCCTGGGAGTCTGATATGAAAAGTAGCTTGTGGTTTTTGACTGTATCTGTGAAAGATGCTCCGTTCCCTTGTAAGTAAAGCTGTTACTTGGGAGAGGGTAGAGCAACTTCATATAAAGTCCAAGACCATGGTGGCTCCAGCCAGGCTCTTACAGGAGTAAAGAGCTATGAAAACCGAAGTGAAGGGAAAGTCTAGGCTATTGGCTCAGGGTTGAACAAGGACTGGAGGCATTGCTGGGAGTAGGATATTGGATGCAATAGGTGGCATTAGCGGTAAAGAACGCACCTACCAATGGAGGAGACTTAAAAGATGTGGGTTAGATCCCTGCATTGGAAAGATCCCTGGATGAGAGCACCTCAGCCCACTCCAGTGTTCTTGCCTGGAGAATCCATGGACAGAGGAGCCTGGTGGGCTATGACTAAAGTGACTTCACATGTAC
>SJXQ01012814.1:441277-544423 GCA_006408695.1 Aepyceros melampus | reverse complement strand
TTGTGATCCACACAGTCAAAGGCTTTGGCATAGTCAATAAAGCAGAAATAGATGTTTTCCTGGAACTCTCTTGCTTTTTCCAAGATCCAGCAGATGTTGGCAAATTGATCTCTGGTTCCTCTGCCTTTTCTAAAACCAGCTTGAACATCAGGAAGTTCATGGTTCATGTATTGCTGAAGCCTGGCTTGGAGAATTTTGAGCATTACTTTACTAGCATGTGAGATGAATGCAATTGTGTGGTAGTTTGAGCATTCTTTCGCATTGCCTTTCTTTGGGATTGGAATGAAAACTGATCTTTTCCAGTCCTATGGCCACTGCTGAGTTTTCCAAATTTGCTGGCATATTGAGTGCAGCACTTTCACAGCATCATCTTTCAGGATAAAACTGTATTTTCCATCATTGTCCCTTAACAGTTCTTTAAAAACAGTAGGCTTATTCAATGGAAATATTTGTTCTTATTTAGTCATGCCATCTGCCCACCCACACCTCATACCTCACCACATGACTTATTTCCTCTCAAGGATCTTAAAGTCATTTCTTATGCTTATTTTTACCTATATACTGTGGTAGGTTGCCAAGGCTACCATTATGTGGGTGAAGAGTTGCTCTCCTATTTAACTTCTCTTTCAAATTTAGAATGAGGAACTGATGGCTCAACTCAGTGAATGACTTGTCTTCTAGTCAAATGTCTGCTTCATTGTGGAATCCACATGTTGTTAACCTATTTCTTATATTTAAGTAAGTAAGTAAGTAAAGTCACTCAGTCGTGTCCGACTCTTTGTGACCCCATGGACTGCAGCCCACCAGGCTCCTCAGTCCATGAAATTCTCCAAGCAAGAATACCGGAGTGGGTTGCCATTCCTTCTCCAGGAGATCTTCCTGACCCAGGGATCGAACCCAGGTCTCCTGCATTGGAGGCAGACGCTGTAACCTCTGAGCCACCAGGGAAGTGTCTTTTTATTATTTTGGGGGTCTCAAAATCTCTGTCCATATCTTTTTTTTTCTGGATTCCAAGTGAATAATTTTTTAATCACCAAAAATATGAAGGATTCATTTTCAAGAATAATTCGTTATGTTCAAAAATTCCCTTTATCGAGAAGCAGATGCTTATATAAAGCAGAGCTCATCAGATACTACAGGCTAAATGGGTGGTTTTAGTTCAACAATGCCCTGAAGCTACCACCCCTACATACATAAAAACCTGTAATATATAAATTTTATTCATTTCCTCTTCTAACATGTTATAAGTCTAATAACTTTTTATTGTTTTTGTTGTTAATTTAATTTTGAATGATCACATTTTTCTGAATGGTAGATTAGACTCCAAAGTTTTCCACTCCTTTGTATGGAATGTTCTTCAATTTGAAATATTTTTCCAATCAAATCAGCTCCAAGAAAACCTGTCCTTGGCCTACATTTTTATATTGCCTTACGGAAAGAGGAGAAAATCCCAGAGAACTTGACTTACAACACTGACACATAGAACCAATGATAGTCAGGCATATTCAGCCCCAATTTCAAGTCCATCCTCAAGAATCTGGAATAAGGTGAAGAGAAAGAAGACTTTAGCAAGCGATCAACACACACTTGTTTTGTAACATTTTCCTTGCAATTTGGATGTGTCAGATTCCATTTCTCTGTTAATGACAAGTCCATGAGGCCTGACTCTTGTTCTATTCAGTGCTGTACTCTTAGAACCTGGAAAAGTCCCTGGCATGCAGTTTATTGATTAATATTCAAGGGTGAATGAATGAATGAGAAGACTTTGAGTCTGAAGCATTTCTTTATAATTGTAGCACATACTATATCTCCTAAAGCAGTATGTTTTAAATAGTTTTTACATAAATGATATGTGGTGAGTTAAAAAAAAATTGTGTGTGTTTTGTTTTACTGATTTGAAAAATATGAAATATTTTTAACCTTTTGACTGTCTTGGATCTTCTTTTATTAGAGTATAATTGCTTTACAATATTGTTACAGTTTCTGCTATTGAGATATATATATGCATATATATATATATATACATACTACAGTGGGTAAAAAATATTTTTAACATTTTTTTAAGGAGTGCTGTTGACAAGTTTAGTATTAGTATTAGTATTCTCATACCAAAAACTATGTTTTTCCAGATTACCACTAATTCAACCACATCACACTATTAATACTGGGACTGGTCCCAGGTGTGTCAGAACCACAGTGGGTGGGGGGATAGTGTCTGGTGGGATTAAGAGCAAGTCCCTCAAAACATGTAGATCTAAGTTTAAATTCCAGCTCTGACACTGCCTGGCTCCATGATAATGGTAATCACTTAAGCTTTATAGGCCTTTGTATTTTCATCTATAAACTGGGCATAAGAACATTCTAGACTTGCTAAGTTTGGAATAAGGATACAGTGATGCAGGACACCTAAGCACAGTTCAGTTCCGCTCGTCGCTCAGTCGTGTCTGACTCTTGGCGACCCCATGGACGGCAGCACGCCAGGCCTCCCTGTCCATCACCAACTCCCAGAGTTTACTCGATTCATATCCATCGAGTCGGTGATGCCATCCAACCATCTCATCCCTCTGTCGTCCCCTTCTCATCCTGCCTTCAGTCTTTCTCAGCATCAGGGTCTTTTCAAATGAGTCAGCTCTTTGCATCAGGTGGCCAAAGTATTGGAGTTTCAGCTTCAGCATCAGTCCTTCCAATGCACAGGTCTCAGTATAATTTTTTTAGACTCAACTAATGGATGAAGATTAATGTTCATTCTTCATCAAGAAGCTAATGAAAGACCTTTACTCAGCTGTCTAAAAAAATGGGTTTTAGCTCTGCACTGTGTAATCTAGAATATCTCTTTATCTGTCTCGTTGTTTTCCACCCGTAAAACAGGGATATTTAATCTGATTTGTCTACTTCACATGGATTAAGAACAGCTAAGCTAACACATGAAAGAGGAAAATACCTTTGAACTATTTAACCAAAATTTGTAGAAAAAGTATATAGTTCTATAGATAGTATAAACTCAGTTTAAACCAAATATGACATAAATTTATTATAAGCATATGGGGTTTTGTTGCCTTATGGTTTGTGGTAGCTTCAGAGTGTTGAAATACTGTGCTGAGGTGACAGTTGTCTAGAGGCACTGCTTATCAAAACAGGATAAATTGTATTCATATCCAGGAAAATAACTGAGTATATGTCATCTTCCTCTTGATGCTCATCACCATGAATCAGATGTTTAGTACTGTTCTTAAAAGATGTTATTTCTTGTGACAGAGAATTACAAAATGTGCCACTTAGTGGAACTGTCATATTTCAAAACATATGTGCTAGGAATTGAAGTAAGAAAACCTTGAGGATACAAGAATTAAAGTTAAATGTATGAACATAGGAAATTGAAAGTACAGGCTGGTAATAGACTCCTGAGACTTTTAAAGACCTGGGGTACCTTAAGGATGCCCAGTTCTTTTTGTCATAAATAAAGTATTGATTTTTAAAAGAAAAACACAAATTTTTCTAAAAGTAAATGTTCAATGCATATTTTTGTCACATATGATGTATTGGTTCTTTTCTTTAAAGGAAAACAGTAAAACAATACAGCCAATTAGTGCGGCTGAGCAATCTGAAACAGGATTCTAGTTATGTTGAATGAGATATTTCAACATCAAAATTTTAAAATGCAGCTGAGTTATGTGAAAATATGAATTAGAGTACAAATAAACTGTTAACATTTGCCAAGACTCAAAATATATTTTACTTTTAAATTCTGGAGTCTATACTATTCAAATTAAGAAATGGGATAAACAGAAGAAAAACAAAAAAGTTTGGAAGTAACTGATCTGGTGATTCAACAGAATGATCAAAAATGCCAAAACCAGACATCTAAAGCAGAGCCTAGCTTGTCAGCATGACTGTACTCTGAGTTAACATAATCAGTGTAGAAATTTGAAAAATAGTTGTTTTTTTATGTAGCAGTGTATGCATTTGCTTAAGCTTCCTTAACCATCTCTTTTTTTTAAAACTTTAACGCTGCTTTACTATTAACTTGAAATTCCCAGAATTGGAATACTAGGTCTTGAGACAGGAACCTTGTGCTTTTGAATTCATATTTCAGTTTAAGAATATTAATTTCCCTTTTATAGAAAGGATAATAAAAGTTACTGCACTCTTTCTTAGCAGAAACATCATCAAATATAGGACCAAAATAGTTTTGTAAAAAGTGTTGCCAGCATAGATATGTCTGTATTCTGTGCAAAGTAAGATGTGAATATATGTGTTTGTATATTTTCTATGCATGTAAACATATTTTCCTTTACTTCTTCTTAGGGCTGTCATAAAATACATAACTTTAATAATGTACTACCTGAAGGCATGAACTTGAGCTTTATCATAGCCATGGTTTCAAATAATGGAGATTACACATGTGTGGTCACATATCCAGAAAATGGACGTACCTTCACTCTCACAAGAACTCAGACTGTAAAGGTGGTAGGTAAGCATAATTTGTATTAAGTGCACACAGCAAAGTGTGATAATTTTGCTTAGGCTCTTAATATTTTTTTTATAAAGAAGTATGTAAATTCTGAAAGAAAAGTGGCTTAGCTTTTATGTTTACTGTAAATATGTAGAAAAGAAACAATGGAGGAAGACTTGAAATCAATTAATTGCTAAGTAGTATGAGAAAGAAACCTACCTCCTATAGGCTTTGGAAAGCAAAAACACTGGATAAAATAGTTCTGTTTGAAACATGAAGGATACTTAATGTATTCTTTTCCCTTTGTTTGCTTGTTTTAAATGAAAGAAGTGTTGTAATTGATTATACATGGAACTGTGGGTCCTTTCAAGAATGGACAAATTGTGCCAGGAAGTTGGGCAATCTTCACAGAAGAGCAGATTTTTGAAATAGGTTATGTGAAATTAAAGGTCCGTGATTTGACATCATCTCCCTTGGTTCCTTCCTCTACCACGGCTCCCCAAATGATGCAATGCCCCCTCACATCTATTCACCTGATGATCATGTGGTCTACGAGAAAGAACCGGGTAATTACAGCTGTGCCTTGGAATAGCAGTTAGATTCTCTTAATTACAATGACTAAAAATGTCACTTAATGCAAGAGCATAGAGAGCTGTTGTAGAGAAACACATGAATTGAAACAGAAGTGTTATCAGAAACCAAATCAGCTCTGGGGATGAGCTCCTTCTTTGATCTCTTGGGCAGCTCAGGGATTCTCTGCATCTCTCAGGGCAGATGCTCTCTTTGTCCTCTGTGAGCAGTTTTCTTCTCCTGATTAGTGACTTCTGTTTGATGCAAACTTTAGCCTGTGCAGAGTTCTGGTTTACCGAGACTTCAACATGAGCAAAAGACTTCCTTAAACTTCTACCCCACTACAAAGGAGTGGGGAGTGGGACTGGAGGCAGAACTGGGAATTCAACAGTTAACAACTAATAAAACTAGTACTTCTTGGTTTGAACACTGTCAAATGTTTACACCAGCTATCTTCTTCTCCTTTTATCATATTTTTCATTCTATTCAAAAATTATTTGGAACTGACCAGTTAAGGCATAATATGTTGTACTTCTGACACAAAGCCTCTCGTTAACTTGAAAACCATAGAAAATTGTAACATCCTTTATACTGTATACTTCCCAATATATTCAATTCCAACCCAATGAAAGATATAAAAGAAAATTTGTTTAAAATGTACTAAAGATAATAGAAGCAGTGTTCAATCCAGATGGAGAACAATAACTCTCTCAAATTAAAGTACGATTTCAAATAGTGATCTGCCTTGTGAAAAAAACAAGACCACACTGAAGGAGTCTGCCAATCCTGGATGGACCAGATTTTCTAAACTCAGTAGTGGTTTTATATATTAATATGAACATTCTTTCTGGCATTAGGGTAAACCCATATTAATCATCTAAATGCCTTTCCTCTATCTGTCATATTATGGTTACAAAAGCATGCTTGAATCCATGGTCACTTTATTTTGTACATATTGTTATAGGCAACTGTCTAGAGAATAGCATAAGAACCTTGCATTGAAAGAGAGGCTAGAGTATGACCACTCAGCAAGACAAACCTGAGTTCAAATTGGGATGACAATATAATTTATCATCTCAACCTGGACACCTTTTGAGAATGAAAGCAGTCAATATTAATAACTAACTAGGAAAGCAAGCATAAAACAGAACTGTTCTGGGCAAACAAAAACAGTAGGTCAGTCTGGGTGAAATCCTGGTCTGCCACTTACTTATTTGCAGTTTGATCTTGGGATAGCATTTAAGCTTCAATTTTTGCATCTGTAAAACATTAATTAAAAAATTAATTCATATTAAATGTATCTATTGATAAGTAGCTAAAACATTTAGCACAGGGAATCATTCAAAGTCCTCAGTGAGTCTGCTGCTGTTGTTGCAATTATTATTACCATGTTTTGCCTAGAGATTCCCCCTGTCTTCACCGTGTTTCATCTCAGAAGGATAGCATAGCATTTCTATTTGTAAGTTGTCTTTAAGCTCATTGACTGAACCATGATAACTTGAATATTTCAAGATGCAGCTTGCCTGGTCAGTCCTCTCAGCGATGGCATTGCCTCATCTTCTCTGGGCCAAGGACCAAGTATCTGGATAACCACTCCTCAGTCTCTTATTGTTGGTGAGGGAAATAACAAAGGAGAAGAACAGTCTATGGAGGTTTAGGGCCAAGAAAAGAAACGTTATCAGAGCCTTTTGAACAAATACTGTCATTTTAGGACATATATTGGCTCTATTAAAAGATGAGCATTCTAATAATTTTATATAAAAAGCTGCTGTCCTTTTCCTGGTTTGTTTGTTTTGCAGTGAAGTATGGTACATTATTTTATGGTAGTCCACTTGAAAATTAATCAGAAGTAAACTTACAGGCACATAGAACTTTTATAACTTCTGATTAATCACGAAATACAACCAATATAACCATGTAACAGTTACGAACTCATGAGTTAACTTCTTTTTTTTTAGGAGAAGAGCACTCATTCCCTGTAAAGTCTATTTTAGTTACCTGAAGGACTCTCGCAATGAGATTTGGTGGACCATTGATGGAAAAAAGCCAGAGGACACCACTATTGACGTATCTGTTAATGAAAGGTATCATTGACACTGACAAGGGGATGACTAACCCTTGTTCCTCAACCTAATGCTTTCTGGTTTATGCTAATTGATGAAAATTCTAATTTTTGTTTGTCAGTAACAAAAATCAGCCTAATTTTCAAGTCTTTAGTGGCTATATCCCAAAACAGGATTTTCAGACTTACAATCCAAGCCCCAGATAATACCTGATGATTGTATCCTTATGATACCTTCTTGAAAGTAGTTGGAATGAATATCCTATGTGAATGAAAAGGCCAGGACTTAGAGCTGTAGACAGATGAGAGCCTGCCAGCATGGCCCTATCCTGTTTCTCGTCTGGAGTCTGGGCCTATGTTTTTGTGCTCACATAGTTGTGTTAGTTCCTTATCTCCCATTAAGCATATATGTCCTATCTCCTTCCTCTCCTTTCTTAATTTTCATAGCATATATATCACATTTATAAGTGATCATTTTTAATATTGGCTAAAATCATTAATGTTCTTTAAATTTTATTTTTTAAGTGGATGAGGTGGTAATATAACTCACTTTTAAAATAACAAACTGGGTCATGACATAAATAAACATGATATTTTTTGAAGTGGCTTGATTTGGCAAGGAAGACTGCAACTTTAAATAAAAATGAGCAGCTAACTGCATGACAAAGTAGTTCTGAAAACTTACACCTTATCATCTATGTGCTGATAGATCTTAGGTTACTTGAACTTCAAGAAGTTAAAAGATATTTATTCCCTAGTAGTAAACTCAGACTTTATACAGAAATTATGAGGTATCATCAGGTAATATGCAAGATACTTAGTTCCTAACTGAGTAAATTTTACAGATAGAACAATGATACAACAGAGATGTCAGTACAATGTGATCAATGCAGTAAAAGGGAAGTGTTGGATATTTGGAAAGATTTATTGGAAGTTCCAGTCAGCTTTAGGGAGTTAGGTAATACTTCTCAGATGATACATGGCCTAAATAAAGTTTTGAAGGATAAGTAGAAATAAACTTGAGAAAGAAATAAAAATATGTTCCTGGTAAAAAGAAAAAAAAAACAAACCATCATTTCTTTTTTTACATCATGCACAAAGGTGTAGAGTTCCAAGAAACAGAACATATTTAATGATACAGAAGGAGTTTCCTGAAATTGGAGCAATTTTTGCTGAAGGAATTGATGAAAGATGTGACTGAATGCACAGAAGGAGAGTTATTGACCATTTCAGGAATTCTGAACATTGCGCTTCCAACCCTTATAAAACTAATGAATGAATAGTAATGACAGTCATACTGTTCCTCCTTGCTGCTATTGAAACACAAGTCACTGTTCATAGTTGAGCAGTGGAGTTCAACTTAGGTTAACTCCATCACAGCCCTTAACCAAGTTTTCATGACTGACAGTAAACCTCATAAGAACCTGGATGTCAGTCAACTGTGAGAGAGAGAATTTTTATTTTTTTTTTTCCTTTTGAGCACAGTAGTTCAGAGAGATCTTCTCTTGATCTTAGACCCAAAGCACTTGATCTCTGACATGCAGAGAATTGAATATACTTATTTTCACAAAGTTTACTTGCTCTGAGAAGTTTCTTCTTTCTTTAGGATATAACCAGGAGGTTTCAGCATTTTGACCAAGATGTTCTATCTGTGTGCAAAAATATAAGTTTTGGGAATCCCTGAAATGCATCAACTATTACTGTGAGATAATAAGAATAGCTTATATGAATATTTATTAAGCATTGTTCTAATGATTCCCAGGTGGCGCTAGTGGTAAAGAATCCACCTGCCAGTGCAGGACTCATAAGAGGCATGGGTTCAATCCCTGGGCGGGAAGATCCCTAGAGAAGGGAATAGCAACCCACTCCAGTATTCTTGCCTGGAGAATCCCATAGACAGAGGAACCTGGCAGACTAAAGTCCATAGGGTTGCAAAGAGTCAGACATGATGAAGTGACTTAGAATGTACACATGCATTGTTCTAATACTTATGAATTAACATACTCAATCTTCAGAATTCTTGAGTAAGTTAATACATGCAATGCACTATTAACAATAGTTAATTAAATATAGTGCATTAATAATGTGTTAAACAATGCCAGTTTCCTCCTTTTCAAAGGAGGAACTAAGACATGGAAAGATTACTTACCATGCTCAAAGTACATAACCATTAAGTGCAAAACCTCAATCAAAATTCAAAGGGGTCAGGCCTCAGAAGCCTCTCATTGAATCAATGCTGCATCCTGCCTCATATATTTGAGGAAAGGAGACCCTTCGCTTTGCAGAGTGACCTGTAGTATGATGCTAATGCTGGGTGTTGAATCTAGATATTGGGATTGTGTGTAGTATAGATGGTAAAGAATGATATTAGAATCCAGAGGCTAGTCTCCTTTTGTATCTTCAGGATCATCAGCACACAGCTTATTGACATTCTGTCTGTCCTCACCTGGGAGATCTATGATTATCTACTTGTCTGATTTATCTACAGCCTTTGGCCCTTGAATCGCACTAATGCTTTGATTTTCTTCATCCTACTCCTAGTGTAATTCTTAAAATAACAGAAGACGAGACAAGAACTCAGCTTTTGAGCATCAAGAAAGTTACTGCTGAGGATCTCAAGCGCAACTATGTCTGTCATGCCAGAAATGCTAAAGGGGAGGTTGACAGACCAGCCAATGTGAAACAGAAAGGTAATGGATGCACTCAGCAGATGAATGTGTGAAGTCCAAATGCAACCCTCCAGTGAATAAAGAAAAAGGAGAAATTGACAACGAGAGCTCTATCACTTAGCACATTCTGACATGTAGTGATGAATTAAACTTGAATGAAAAATCTTGCAAGTTTCCATTTATACGATTATACTGAAAATATGATGTCTTATGGTTTTAGTATTTAATGCCCATATGTGACTTAAAAATTTCATATGATTATGATAATAAGGCACAGTGTCATATCTATAAAGAAAAATGAAACTAAAGAATATTTCCTTTCTCAGAGATAAAACAAAACTGGTAGAACCACATATCACTGGTGAATTGTAAAGACCATTTTAGAAATCATGGATGGCAGAGTTCAGAAGTCGTAAATACTGGTCATACCATATGACTTAATACTTTTGGAATTTTTCTTGAACAAGTAACTTAACAGAAAGAGAATTATGTCCCTATCGATATTCTTAGAAGCATTATCTATAATAATGAAACATTATAAATAGCAATTGTCTAATTACATGTAAGTAGTTAAGTAAGATATAAAATATTCTCAAAATATATAATTTAAAAATGATAATTTTAAATACTCTGTGCCAATATTTCAAGCAGATTTATAATACACTAGCCACAATTGCTAAAATGAAAATAAAACTATTAAAGTGATGTGAAATGATTTCTATGTTGATATTACTATATTTTCCTACAATAAATAAAAATCATAAAGCTTTCTTGTGTGAGCTGTTGCTCCTGAAACATATTGTATCTAAGATTTTCTTTGGTTCTCTCACCTAACAAAGAACCCTAGATAATGAATCCTTTCATGAATGTTTTTCAATGATCTAGATAATAATAAGGATGATTCATCACACATGAAGTCAACCCATTCAGAATCATTTTGGACCTATGTCAAAGTTAGAGCCTTTAATACATACACAAAAACATTAAAAATGTTAATTTAAAACTACTGCATTTTGCAATAGGATTAAACCTCTTTTAAAACTGATTTAAGAAAAATACAGGCTTCACTTTAGCATTTTATTACAACTTAGGAAGTAAACAGCCAAAGCTTGAAATATATGCCTCTTAAGGAGACTTAGTGGATTGGTTCTGAATAGTTCATTGCTTCTGGTCCTCAGAAGGCAGTGTAAAAAGAGAAGACTGAACTGCATGTTGTAAGACAGTGTTTCCAAAAGTAAGTTCCTAAGAATACTACTAAGCCTTTTCATAGTACTGCAATTCATTTTTTGTATTCTAGACACAGACGGCCTATGGAATACTGTCCATTCTGTGACCTTGGAAAAAATCACTTAACCTCTCTGAACTTCAGTTTCTATTTAGAGTAGGCAAAATATTAATAATAGCACTCCCTTACAAAGTTGTTTTAAAGTACTCAGCACTGTTACTGGCATATAAACATATATAAATATTAAATGCTCAATGAATGTTAGATTTTATACTTGCACAAGATTTTTGTAGGTATTATTTGACAAAGGCTTTTATACTCAAGTATAATTAAGGTCTGTGATAAGCAAAATCGATCAAGTTAATTTAGTTCAGAGCCTCATGGTTTTTTCATTTGTTAATACTTGATATGAATATCGAATTGGAATGTAGTAGAGTTGAAATGTAGTAGGTAGATAGAATTGATTCAAATTGACTTGAATCCAGATTCTTTAGGTATGGAACATTTTTGTGGGTTTCATCTTCTAAGGCATGTGTTTTGGGAAACAATTATTGAGGAATAATAAATTAATAACAGTGTCAGATGGATAAAATCAAAAGAATTAACTGAAATCATGTTGAATCTAGGAGTGATATGGAAGTCTGTCCACCAGAGCTGCTTTGAGTAAGTCTTCTTTCACAGAAGGCTGTGTTCCCAACGGTTTAATATGAATGGCTTTAGGAATATGGAGTGACTAGTGTCACACAGAGTCGGACACGACTGAAGCGACTTAGCAGCAGCAGCAGCAGCAGTGTGTCTACTAGAGAAGGGAATGGCACCTCACTCCAGTACTTTTGCCTGGGTGGGCTGCAGTCCACGGGATCGTGAAGAGTCGGGCACGACTGAGCGACTTCACTTTCAGTTTTCACTTTCATGCATTGGAGAAGGACATGGCAACCCACTCCAGTGTTCTTGCCTGGAGCATCCCAGGGATGCGGAGCCTAGTGGGCTGCCGTCTATGGGGTTGCACAGAGGTTGACACGACTGATGCGACTTAGCAGCAGCAGCAGCAGCAGCAGAGCGTCCACTAGACCAGATGATCTCTGCTGAAATTGTATTAGTATTACATATAACATGGTTGGTCTTTGTGCGCTTAGTAGTACCAGAAGAGCTGTGTGTTTGCTAATGTGGATTCTGTTCTGGGCCGGCTAATGCTGAGGTTCATAGGTGATATCTGTGTTCATGTTCATATGCTATATGTAGGGATCCCTCTCTGAATTCCTTGACAAAGTCCATTTAATAGTTTCTTCTGTTATAGTTGGTACTTTTTTAAACCCTATATTAACAATGTTTCATTTATGAGGACTTTTATATTTAGGCTTATGACCCATGTCTTTTTTTCCCCCCGTACAGAAACCACATTGAAAGATATCTCTTTTTCTTTTTTTATTGAATTGATTTTACAACTTGGCCAAAAAAAGACTGTCTTAATGTTAGTCTATTTCTGAATTCCCTATTATGTTCTATTAATCTGTTTGTCTGTCTTTAGTCCAATATTTACGGCACCCCACTCCAGTACTCTTGCCTGGAAAATGCCATGGACGGAGGAGCCTGGTGGACTGCAGTCCATGAGGTCGTGAAGAGTCAGACACGACTGAGCAACTTCACTTTCACTTTTCACTTTCATGCATTGGAGAAGGAAATGGCAACCCACTCCAGTGTTCTTGCCTGGAGAATCCCAGGGATGGGGGAGCCTGGTGGGCTGCTGTCTCTGGGGTCGCACAGAGTTGGACACGACTGAAGCGACTTAGCAGCAGCAGCAGTCCAATATTATTTAGTCTTGACCGACAGCTTTAAAGTAAGTCATGAAATCATAGGCTCATATACTTTATGTCCTTTCCTCCATATTTTCTTTTCCAAGATGGATTCAAGGACCATATATTTTTCATGTAGATTTTACTATCAGCTTGTCTATTTCTACATTAAAGGCTCCTATGATTTGATTGGAATTGCAAACTAATTTATAAATTGATTCAATGGGGATTTAAATTTTAGCAGTATTGAGTTTTTAAATTCATTAACATTATATCTCAGTTTATTTAAGACTAATTGAATATCCTCAGCAATGCTTGTCTTTATTTTTTGGTTTCAAGTCTTTCGCACAATTGTTAAATTTATCTCTATTATGTTGTTGATGCTATTATATATAATATTTAAATATTTTCATTTCAAATTGCACATTTGTAAAAAAAAAAAAACATGGAATTAACTTTTATGGCCCTTTGACTTTTCCAAACTCACTAATTAAATAGGATTTCTTTTCTTTTCTTTTCTTTTTTTGATGTATTAGCATTTTCTATACACTTGATCATGGGGTGCATGCTAAGTTGCTTCAGTCCTGTCTAACTCTGTGCAACTCCGTGGACTATAGCCTTCCAGGCTTCTGTGTCCCCGGGATTTTCCAGGCAAAAATACTGGAGTGGGCTGCCATGCTCTCCTCCAGGGGCTCTTCCTGACCCAGGATGGAACCCACATCTCTTATGTCTCCTGTATTGGCAGGAAGGTTCTTTCCACTAGTGCCACCTGGAAAGCCCACAAATAAACAGACTTACTGCTTTTCCAAACTTCCTACTTTTGGTTTCTTTTTCCTGACTGTTTCACTCTTTTGGACCTCCAGTAGCACGATCAGCAAAAATTGAGAACAACCATGTTTGCATTGCTTCCTATCTTAAATGGCAAACATTCAGTTTTCATAACAACTATGATGCTACTTGTAAGTTTTTGTAGACGACTTTCATCTACATGAAGTATTAAGCTTATATTTTTGGTTTACTGAGAGTTTTGTTTCGTTTTATTTTTATAATGAAGGTATCTTGAAATTTTTCAGACTCTTATCCATTGAGATGATCATATTATTTTACTGTTTTATTCTATTAATATTATACTTTACATTGACTGATTTCAAAATGTTGATACAACCTTTCATTTCTGAGGTAAACCCCAATATCATCAGAATTTATTACCCTTTTTATATAGCTGTATTTGATTTGCTAATATCTTAGAAGATTTCTATGTTAGCGAATTTGCTCATATATTTGTTCATGAGAGATATTAGTCTGAGATTTTCTTTCCTTGCAATGATATGACTAGTAACAATGTCATACTGGCCTTATAATAGGAATTGGAGATGACCCCTCCTTTGCTATTATCTGAAAGCTTATGTATAAAATTGATATTACGTCCTACTCAAATATTTAAAAGCATTACCCATGAAACTGTCTCGGCCTGGCATTTTCTTTATGGGAAAGCTTTTAATTATGAATTCAGTTTCTTTAGTAGCTATTTAGATATTCTGTTTCTTCATGTGTCAGTTTGGGGAATTTGTCTCCTCAAATTTTTCATGCTTTGTCTACATTGTCACATTTTTGGCATAAAAAGTTTTTACATCATTTTGTTACTTTTTTAATGCATGCAGGATTTATAGTCATTCTCCCTCCATTCATTCCTGATAGTAGCGATTTATATTTTCATCCAATCTGTTTATCAATCAAGAAAGAGGTTTTCCAGTTTTACTGATTTTTTTTCAATGAACGAAATGTTTTCATTTATTTCTATTTTGTATTTTATTCATTTTACTCTGTATTTTTCTTTTTGTTTGTTTTGCATTTAATGTGTTCTTCTTTTCTATCATCTGAAGTTGAAAGCTACATCACTGATTTTTAAATAATTCTTTTTTTTTTCCTGTATAAACATTGAGCTATAAACTTCCCTCATTAGGCCACTTTAGCTTAAACAAGCAAATGATGAAATGTTGAAGTTTCATTACCATTCAATTCAAATTATTTTCTAATTTTTTCTAATTTTTTTGACCCACGATTTATTTAGAAATGTGTTACTTAATTTATAAATGGTTGGGAATTTTCCAGATTACATTTTTTGTCATGTTATGTACTAAAATGTAATTGAATTTTAGAAATGACTGTTTCCACTCTTTATCTTGATAATTTTTGATATTTCATATTGTCATTAAGTCTAGGTAATCTAAAAATTCAGCAATGAATATTAAAAGGCAGGGAAAGGGTACCTGTGACTTAGAACTACTTGGGAAGATTGTAGAGTGAAGTAGAAGGAACATAGGATTTGGTGCTAGACAGGCTTCAGCTCAATTGTGGTTCTAGTGCAAACTGTATATATGAACTGGTTCAAGCTTCCATTTGTCATTCTTTCGATTTCAACTCCCACAATGTCTGTGAGACTGGAGGGAACAAGTCACAAGTACTTAACATGGTGCAGCACAGTTGATTGTAAATTCTAATTTAATTCTGTTATGGCCAGAAAATATATACTCTGCATCATTTCATTTCTTTTACGGTTATTGGGGTTTCTTTAAAAGTCACAGCAGATTGTCTATCTTGGTAAATGTTTCACATGCACTTTAAAAGGGTGTATATTCTGCAGTTTTGATGTACTACAAATGTCAGCTAAGTCAATTGATGTCAGTGATGTTCAAGTCTTCAATGTACTTATTGATTTTTTTTAATATGCTAAACTTTCATCTTCTGAGAGAGCAGTATTGAAATATTTACATGGAATTATGTATTTTTCTCTCTTCAGTTCTGCTGTGTACCTCACATATTTTAGAACTATGTTTTTAGATATGTACACATTTAGGACTATTATGTCTTTTTGATGAATTCATTCTTTTAAATTGACATGTCTTTTTTTGGTTAATATTTTGTTGATATTAATTTAGCCACTCCAGATTTCCTGTAGTTAGTATTTGTATGGTATATCTTTTGTTCATTCTTCTGTTTTTATCAATATCTTCATATTTAATATACATCTCTTATAGATAGCATATTATTGGCTTTTGATTTTTAGTATGACATGATAATTTCTGTATTTTCATTTATATGTTTAATCCATTTACCTTTAATATAATTACGAGCATTATTGGCTTCAGGTCTACCATCTTCCTACTTATTATCCAGGAGTTGCACCATGCTTTGCTTTTTGCCTCCTTTCCTGCATTCTTATGGATTAATTTGATAATTTCTTGGTATATAATATGTTCTTCTTTTCTATCTTCTGAAGTTGAAAGCTACATCACTGATTTTTAAATAATTCTTTTTATCCTGTATAAGCATTGAGCTTCCCTCATTAGGCCACTTTAGCTTAAACAAGCAAATGATGAAATGTTGAAGTTTCATTACCATTCAATTCAAATTATTTTCTAATTTTTTCTAATATTTTTTGACCCATGATTTATTTAGAAATATGTTACTTAATTTATATATGGTTGGGAATTTTCCAGATTACATTTTTTGTAATTCTATTTGGCCTCTTTGGCTTACTGACTTTCACTTCAGTTCAGTCGCTCAGTCGTGTCCGACTCTTTGCGACCCCATGAATCACAGCACACCAGGCCTCCCTGTCTATCACCAACTCCCGGAGTTCATTCAAACTCATGTCCATTGAGTCGGTGATGCCATCCAGCCATCTCATCCTCTGTTGTCCCCTTCTCCTCCTGCCCCCAATTCCTCCCAGCATCAGGGTCTTTTCCAATGAGTCAACTCTTCGCATGAGGTGGCCAAAGTATTGGAATTTCAGCTTCAGCATAAGTCCTCCCAGTGAACACCCAAGACTGATCTCCTTTAGGATGGACTGGTTGGATCTCCTTGCAGTCCGAGGGACTCTCAAGAGTCTTCTCCAACACCACAGTTCAAAAGCATCAATTCTTCAGAGCTCAGCTTTCTTCACAGTCCAACTCTCACATCCATACATGACCAATGGAAAAACCATAGCCTTGACTAGACGAACCTTAGTCAGCAAAGTAATGTCTCTGCTTTTCAATATGCTATCTAGGTTGGTCATAACTTTTCTTCGAAGGAATAAGTGTCCTGGCTGCAATTTCCTGGCTGCAGTCACCATCTGCAGTGATTCTGGAGCCCCAAAAAACAAAGTCTGACACTGTTTCCACTGTTTCCCCGTCTATTCCCCATGAAGTGATGAGACTGGATGCCGTGATCTTCATTTTCTGAATGTTGAGCTTTAAGCCAACTTTTTCACCCTCCTGTTTCACTTTCATCAAGAAGCTTTTTAGTTCCTCTTCACTTTCTTCCATAAGGGTGGTGTCATCTGCATATCTGAGGTTATTGATATTTCTCCCAGCAATCTTGATTCCAGCTTGTGATTCTTCCAGCCCAGTGTTTCTCATGATGTACTCTGTATAGAAGTTAAATAATTACAGTGACAATATACAACCTTGACATACTCCTTTTCCTATTTGGAACCAGTCTGTTGTTCCATGTCCAGTTCTAACTGTTGTTTCCTGACCTGCATATAGGTTTCTCAAGAGGCAGGTCAGGTGATCTGGTATTCCCATCTCTTTCAGAATTTTTCACAGTTTCTTGTGATCCACACAGTCAAAGGCTTTGGCATAGTCAAGAAAGCAGAAATAGATGTTTTTCTGGAACTCTCTTGCTTTTTCGATGATCCAGTAGATGTTGGCAATTTGATCTCTGGTTCCTCTGCCTTTTCTAAAACCAGCTTGAACATCAGGAAGTTCACAATTCACATACTGCTGAAGCCTGGCTTAGAGAATTTTGAACATCACTTTGCTAGTATGTGAGATGAGTGCAATTGTGTGGTAGTTTGAGCATTCTTTGGCATTGCCTTTCTTTGGAATTGGAATGAAAACTGACCTTTTCCAGTCCTGTGGCCACTGCTGAGTTTTCCAAATTTGCTGGCATATTGAGTAATTCCATGTTATTTAAAAATTTTTTTCTATTGTATTTACAGTATTTATCTTGAACTTATCACAATCTACCTTGAATTAATCACTTCACATATTTTATAAGAACCTTAAAATGGTAAAGTTACATTTTTTTCTCTCCTGTCTTTGCTTTATTGTAACAATGCATTTCACTTTGCATTTAAATTCCACAATACATTGCTATTATTTTTGCTTTCAATAAGTATTCTTTAGATACATTAAGAACAGAGAAAAAATTATTGTTATATTTATTTGCATATTTTCCACTTCTGACACTATTCATTTTGGTAACATTTTAGCTGGAAAACCATTTAATATTTTTAGTGGCATACATCTGCTGGTGACAAATTCTCTCGGTTTTGTTTTAATCTGCAGGTTTATTTCATCTTAATTTTTATATTTTGATACTTTATTTACAGTTATCAAATACATGAAAAAGTTGAAAGAATTATACAGTGAACAATTATATAACCTGTGTAGATTCTATCATTTTGCTATCTTTGCTTTATCACATATCTACCCATTGATCCATTCTCCTATGCATACATTAATATATTTTATTATTTATACCTTTAAAGTAGTTACAGACATGAGTAAAAGGTATCACCTAAACATTTAAGCATCTTGTATTATCCAAATTTTAATATTTATTTATAGTTCTCTTGCATTTTTTTAGGTGAAGTTTGTATACAGTGACAAATTACAAATCACAGTTATGTGAACTTTGATAATATTTAAGAAACATGTACATATTTATGGTGTAACTTAAAATCAAATATAGAATATTATCATCACCATAGACAGTAACCTCCCACTCCTTCCCCTTATCAATCAATCCTGCTACTTCTACCTTCTCCACCACTGTCAAAGCAACTGTTCTGATTTTCCTTATCAGAATGTACTATTTTTTTCCTCTTCTAGAACTTTATATAACTAGACCTATACAGATGCAACGGCACCCTACTCCAGTTCTCTTGCCTGGAGAATCCCATGGACAGAGGAGCCTGGTGGGCTGCAGTCCATGGGGTTGCTGGGAGTCGGACATGACTGAGTGACTTCGCTTTCACTTTTCAATTCCATGCATTGGAGAAGGAAATGGCGGCCCACTCCGATATTCTTCCCTGGAGAAGCCCAGGGACGGGGAGCCTGGTGGGCTGCCGTCTGTGGGGTCCCACAGAGTCAGACACAACTGAAGTGACTTAGCAGCAGCAGCAGCAGCATACAGAATGCACTCTTTTATAAAGCTTCTTTCACTCAGAAAATAATCTTAATAGTCATGCTCTTGTATCAGTCGTTAGTTGCTTTTGTTTGCCAAGTAGTGTTTTGTTTTTTGTTGTTGTTGTTTTTGTTTTGTTTTTTAAAGAATTTATTGCAGCTTAGTTATTCTTTCTCTGGGTGGAGGTCGTCTGGGTTGTTCACAGTTTTGAAGAACTTCTGTTAACATTCTTATCCAAGCCTCTTTATGGACTTTTACTTCTCCGATGTGAGTACCTATGAGTAGAACTTCCAGCTTAGTTTTATCAGAAACACTCAGTGCTTTCTTCCCAAGTGGTAGGATCATTCTCCCCTCTCACTGAAACCGTTATTCACATCTTTGTCATTCAATGTTGTTACTCTTTAGTTTGAGGCTTCCTTGGTGGCTCAGCTTGAAGAATCTACTTGCCAATGAAGAAGCCATGGGTTCAATTCTGGGTGAAGAGGAGCCCCAGGAGAAGGAAATGACAACCCACTGCAGTATTCTTGCCTGGGAAATACCATGGGCAGTGGGGCCTGTCGGGTTACAGTCCACGGGGTCACAGTCAAACACGACTTAGTGACTAAAACAATAGCAAACAACAATCTTAGTTTTAGCCATTTTAGTGAGTGTGTGGTGGTACCTCATTTTGTAGTTTTTGTTTCACTGATGATTAAGATACTGAGCACCTTTTCATATGCTTGTTAGTCATTGGTCTTCTTTTGTGTTATGAGTGTCAAATACCTTGTCCATTTTATAAGTAGGTTGTTTGTATTTTCATTATCAGATCTGAGCAATTCTCTTTTCTACCCTAGATACCAGTTCCTTCTTGGATAGGTATTTTGTAAATACTTTCTCCCACTCTGTATCTTGCCAGTTCCTTTCTTCAGTGGTATATTTTAGTGATGAGGTATAATCTATTAATGTTTTCTTTAATGGTTATTGTTTTCTTTGTTCTAAGAAGTTTTTGCATACCCCTAAATCATCATAATATTTTAGATGTTATGGAGAGAAGGCTGCCCCTGTCACTTCTCTAAGACCAGAAGCTGATTTTCAAAATGCACAGGTTTGAACTAAAATAGCCAAACAAATAAGGTCTGAAGGTTAATTCAGTCATAAATCTTTGATTTACTATCAGGTGACAGTAGTGGTAAAGAACCTGACAACCAATGCAAGAGATATAAGAGACTTCCATTCAATCCCTGGGTCAGGAAGATCCCCTGGAGAAAGGCATGGCAATCCACTCCAGTATTCTTGCCTGGAGAATCCCATGGACAGAGGAGCCTGGTGGGCTACAGCCCATAGGGTCGCAAAGAGTTGGACACAATTGAAGGGACTTAGCACATGCATGCACATGCACATATTCTCTTTGTTATTCAGGCAAGTGACTATGATTGTAGTACCAAAAATTGTCGAGTAGTAACAACAATTTAGCAAAGAATAGACAAATATTCCGTGGCAGGGAGTACTTGAAGCAGCTGGTATTTGGTTGGGAGATCCAATGGGTAACAAGGCCCCGACTATGATAATGAATATGAAGGAGATAAATTTAAGTTTTCAAGGAGAAATAAGATTGTAGACTGATAGCTTGAAACAAGGAAAAAGACTAGAGCTATTGTGCTGGCTTAACCAAGGGTAGTTAGCTGGAAATTGGGCTTTGGAAAAACGATAGAGGGAATTCTGATTCAGAAAGAAACAGTGGAGCAAGTCACTAAATTTGTCTCCATCCTGTTTAGATTATCAGTGAGAACAAAGATAAGGTAGTTTAGGAGTCCAGTTTGGTCAGTTATATCACCCCTTTGACTGGAAACCCTTTGGTCTGGGATTGCATCAGAGTAAAATCTTTACCCCCTAAACATCAGAGACTTGAGGTGGGGCAGACGGAAAATGTGGACTAAGGATCAGCCTTTCAAACAAACCAGCAAAGCTATATTTGAAAGCTTTTTAGAGCACTTCCTAAATGTGACTCAAACCATTTAGAAAATCAGGCTTGTGGATTATTTATCTTGAGTTCAATTAGTTAAATAGCATTAGGGACTTCTTGAAATCATCAAGGTGGCCCAACAAAATGCAGTCTGTAAATATGACACATGTAATTGTATGACACAAAATTAAAAAGCTCTAGTAGAAATAAAATAGGCAGTAGTAAAATGAATGTGGCAGAGGGAAAGCCAAGAGTGTAATTGATATCTTGATCACTAAACAAGGTAACTATTGATCTTTTTTAAGAAAAATCCATTTCAGGTAAGTGAATCCACTGACCTTTTTTCATTTTTTCTTATTGTGAAATGTCCATCCAGAGAGAGCCAAAATAGCTGAGCAAATAATGAGGATGACAGTGGGAATTAGCCCAGTGTGTCGTTAACATAACATCTACTCAGAAATACCAAGGACACAGCAATTTTCATGCCAGCTACTCAAACTGATCTTAATAAATTCTCAACTGCACTGACATAGCTTTATGGCATTTACTATCTTATTTTAAAGCACTGTTGTTCGTGGGTTGAGTACAAGCCTGTGTGCATGCATGCTCAGTCGCTTGGTTGTATCTGACCCTTTGCAACCCCATGGACTGTAGCCCACCAGGCTCCTCTGTCCATGGGATTATCCAGGCAAGAATACTGGAGTGGACTGCCATTTTCTACTTCTGGGAACCTTCCAGACCCAAGGATCGATTGAACCTGGGTCTCCTGCATTTGAGAGGAAGATTCTTTACCACTGTGGCACCTGGAAATCGTGAATATTAGAGTACATGGTAATTCTGTACAGCTGACTCCCAGCTATATCTGTAGCAGGATTAGTAGCCTGAGTTTAGGATAATGAATGGAAAACTCAATGATTTTTCCTTTTAATTAGAGAATTTCAGATTTTGCTCCAGGCTACTCACCATTTTCCCCTTAGAATAGCTACCTGTTTTAAAAGGGATTTTTCACTGGTATGATCAATAATTGAACTTCATGGTAGTGTTTTGCAAAGATCTCTGAACTTTGAAGTCAGGAAGGCTTGATAACACTACCAGATTGAAGAACATTTTTCTGTGCCTTGTCCCGGCCAACACTTAATACACATAGTGTTCAGGTGTTTAAAAAGGCTTTTTCTCACCTCTGCCTAATATACCTCTCCTGTCCCAACTCCGAGATGGCAATGGCAACCTACTCCAGTACTCTTGCCTGGAGAATCTCAGGGACGGAGGAGCCTGGTAGGCTGCAGTCCAAGGGGTCGCTAAGAGTCGGGCACGACTAAGTGACTTCACTTTCACATTTCACTTTCGTGCACTGGAGAAGGGAAATGGTAACCCACTCCAGTATTCTTGCCTGGAAAATCCCAGGGACAGAGGAGCCTGGTGGGTTGCTGTCTGTGGGGTCACACAGAGTCGGACACGACTGAAGCGACTTAGCAGCCCCAACTCCTCCCCTCAGTTACCTCCCTCATATTACCCTGGTTTATTTCCTTCATAGCTTGGATCACTCTCTAACAGTAACTATCTTGTTTATTTCCTTATTTACTACCTTGCATTAGAATCTTAGCCCTAAAAGGGCAGAGACCCTTCCTGTTTTATCTACTGTTATAACCTCAACAGCTTCTAGCAAATGGTAGATGCCAATAAGTAATTGTCAAATCAGCTAATATATAATTTAAGCCACTTCTGTTTCAGATCCAGAAATGTTTTGTTCCGTTTCAAACTCTTAAGTTTCACTAGTAAAGCTAATAAAGCAGCCACATGAAGTTACAAATACATAGTATAGTACTAGACTTATTTTGGGGCTTCCCTGATAACTCGGTTGCTAAAGAATCCACCTGTATGCAGGAGACCCATGCTCGATTCCAGGGTCAGGAAGATCTCCTGCAGAAAGGATAGGCTACCCACTCCAGTACTGGGCTTTTCTTGTGGTTTAGCTGATAAAGAATCTGCCTGCAATGTGGGAGACCTGGGTTTAATACCTGAGTTGGGAATATTCCCTGCAGAAGGGAAAGAGTACCCACTCCAGTAGAGTCGGACACAACTGAGTGACTTTCACTTTCAGACTTATTTTAAATATCACATAGTACTAGACTTATTTTAAATAACACTACTTAGAAGTCTATAATGTTATATCCAGAAATGTTCATTCAGTTCCCAGAGTTCTCAAGATAGAATGGCTGAAGAGGACATAGTCTCTACCTAGACGACTGTAACAATGTACAGTTTAATGGTGAGTGAGAAAGAGTGGAGAAGCAGGCTTGTAGAATGTGTATCCTAGAACTGTACACCTGAGAGATACTTTCAGAGCCAAGCAGACTCAGCATTAGGTGGATACCCTCATTTTCTGTTCAATGATAATAAAATTGTTGAGGCCTATTGTGAAATATAAAGAAAAAGGAATTAAATTTCTTCCGTATGGCACTGGACAAGAAGATGAAACTAAGACTGATATAAACACATTAAAATTTTTGCTCAGTTAGCTGCTCCAACAATTACAATTCTACCAGTGTCATCAGCTGGTCTAGTAAGAGCTGGACATAGGATGGAGTTACACTTTCCAAAAATATTCCAAAAATATTCCAAAAAGATTTAGTTGTCAGTTTGTGAGTCAGATTGGATGACCTTTTAAATTGTTCCCAATAAGATCTGTTTTAGTTCGTAATATCATCGAAGTGTATTCAAATCATATAATTGTTTAAAAGCACCTTCTATGTCAGTTTCTGGGAACAAAAAGATAAATAGGCCACAATCTGGTATTAGAACATAGTGCTTAACCTCCACCATGTGATCTCTGCTTGTTCACAGATATAGGTCAGGTTCATGACTCAGCTGCTTGGTTTAACCAGCTATTTGCAGAATGAGGGTCACCATGATTATCACGCACAAATCAATTTGTTTCTTTGTTGGTCTCTCCAATGATAGCTCCAAGGTACACAGTGGAACTGGCATGTGGCTTTGGAGCCACAGTTCTCCTGGTGGTGATTCTCATTGTTATTTACCATGTTTACTGGCTGGAGATGGTCTTATTTTACCGGGCTCATTTTGGAACAGATGAAACCATTTTAGGTGAGTAAAGAGAATTTCATGTATATCTCCTGACTACAATCTTGAGAAAACATATTGGCTTGATAAAACCTAGATTAGTTGGAATATATAGTCAGACGAACTTTGGTTTCAGCCTTTACTATTGAAAATCTTTCTAATGCATATTAGTCTGCTTTCTTGGGTCAATATGTGATTTTATCTAGATTGGCACTATCCAAATAGAAATACAATATGAACCATGTATGTAATTTAATACTGTTCTAGTGGTCACATAAGGAAAACGAAAAGGAAAGTGAAAATAATTTTAATAATTATGTTATCTAACATGTTCAAAAGACTATCATTTTAGCTTGTAATTTAATATTATGTTAATAGAGATATTTTAGTCTTATTTTTGGTACTAAAAAATCTTCAAAGTTCAGCATGTATTGTGTTTTACACTTGCAGCATACCTCCATTCAGACCAGATACATTTCCAGTGCTTAATAGCCACTTGTGGCTTGTAGTTATTGTACTAGACAGTGATGTCCACACTTTGTACTCACAGGTTATCCGTGTACCAGAAGAATCACATGGGAGCTTACTAAAAGGAGCATCTAAAGGCTAGCCCCTATTATGAATCAGCATCTACATTTCAGCAGTATCCCAAAATGATTCGTGTACACATTATATTTTAAGAAACACTGTCTTAGTGCCTCTATGCCAGGTGACAAAAATGAAACATTTAATTACCAATTCTACTACCCATCCCATAAAGAATCTCACTGAGTGGCTTGTAGAAGAGACGGGCACCTGTATTTTTAACAAGAGATGATTTTTATAATTAGGCAACTGGGAGAAAATTGGTTCATCAAATCTAAGCATATTTTAATTGTAGGTATTTTCAAATATACATGATTTAGACATTTCTCAAGGTTTTGCTCAATTTATTATTCTTATATGTTAGTGAGTGATATACGAGGGCAGGAATTAGAAATGTTCTGCATGGTATTTTTGCCAGCATCCATGACTGAGTAACTATTTGCTTCCTGATTCCATCAGTTCATAGTTGAATGAGTCGAACCTCACTCGTTCTCACTACAAAATCTGAACTCAGTGAGATAACAGTAGAAGACACATCAGATAAAATTTGCAATTACGCCTCAAAATAGTCATTTTGCCTGGAGACCTGTCACAGGTGGGGAATCACACTGAAATCTGTCAGCTAATTCACATGTGTAAAAAATGAAAATGTCTAATATCCAAAAGTTTGATTTCAGAAAAAATACAGTACTATTGAGAAACTTTCCTAATTTATATTGGATCTGTGTTTTGTGTCTTTTATTAAATTTTTGCTAGATGGAAAGGAATATGATATTTATGTATCCTATGCAAGGAATGCGGAAGAAGAAGAATTTGTATTACTGACCCTCCGTGGAGTCTTGGAGAATGAATTTGGATACAAGCTGTGCATCTTTGACCGAGACAGTCTGCCTGGGGGAAGTAGGTATTTCAGATGAGTACAGCTGATGCTACACTGACAGGCAGAGTAGACCTCTAGCTTCGGGTCACACGTAAGAGGCATGGCACAGTTCTATGTTGACATCTTTGGACATTTAAATGGCCAATTCGTTTTGCAACAGATAGAGACTCTCTAGGAATGAATCTGGTCTTCCCAGATGTCTCAGTGGTAAAGAATCGGCCTGCCAACGCAGGAAACACAGGAGATGTGGGTTCTATCCCTGGCTCAGAAAGATGCCATAAGGAAGGAAATGTCAGTCCACTCCAGTATTCTTACTTGAGAAGTCCCATGGACAAAAAGTCTTGCCAGGGTACAGTCCACCGGTCAAAAAGAGTCAGACACGACTTAGCAACTAAACACAACAACAGGAATAATTCTACATTGTAAGATTTAGGTTATTCAAGTGCAGTTTATGGTTTTAAAATATTTCCCCAGTAAGCTTTAAAAACAGTGTCAGGAAAGGGTAGATGCAGAGTGCACTGGAGCTCTGCTAAGAGCCACAGCTTTAAACATCTTGTTTACTCACATTTAGATTTTTAGAAAGTTTAACTAATTTGCACTAATTTGCCTAGAATTTTTTCATAAAGAGTGAGTTTAAAACATTTGTACACAGATGAGATTTACTCAATTTTGCAAAAAGTGAGGCGCAGAAGAGAGTGTTTGGAATCCTCCATTATATTACTTACTGATAGTAATTAGAATATTTTCCTTCCTTTTTTTCATTCTTGTTTTCTTGCAAACCAATGCTGCTCGAATCCCCTCTTTCCTTGTGTCTGTTTCTTCCTTCATATCAAATTACACTTTTGAAATGAGTTTAACATTTTACAAAGGCCAGTATATCCTAATAGGTATAAAAAGATTGAAATGCTGAATGATTTAAAATAGAATGTACCTCTAATTTTCAGATCCAGACAGTAACACATGTGAGTCTCTTTTATAAATGCATAATAGCCCTCATAAACCCACTGTTAAACTCTGTACTGTTAAAATGAATTAATATCCCTAATCTTTACAACAAACTAATTTATTTTCTTCCCTTAAATCCTGTTTACGTTAATCACTTAGCATATATTTAGTGATATTGATAATTTGAGAGAGAGAATAGACATTAATATTTATTCTTATTTTGAATTGGCTGGATCACTTTATGTCCAAAATCATCATCCAAAAGTCCGTCATGCTTCTGTTCTGTAGGAGATATCTCTTTCAGCATAATTTTGCCAGAAAATGCTGACTTGACTATATAGATAAAGGACAAATCTCACTCATTTTGAAGCTTAAAATCTTAAGTAATTTATTCATCTAATTATTCATTCATAAATCATTCAACTGATATTTACTACTATCTGAACAGTTATGTGAAGATATACAGTATAACAGCATGTAAGACTCTGGCAGGGATTGATAGTTTTTTGAAGAATTCAAGTTCTATATAATTACTCTTGCATTTTGCTTTTGATGACTGATCTTTGTGATCTTTTGCATTCTCCCTGCTGCTTTTACTCAGTCCTCTTTGCCTCTAGGTCTCTTTCCCTGCTTACACACGGTCAATCAGCAACAGTGCTTGGAGTGGACAATTACTTATTCCTGGATTCTCCTATAGGCTGCAAATGCTATTTTAATTTCAACTCTCTCCCCATTGCCTCTGTACCTGTGAAGATTAAAGGGCAAAATGACTGCTCAGGGGAGTGAGGGGTATGGTAAACCTTCCACAGCACTGGTGCATTCCCTGGAGTTGCCTTCTATCTGAATCCCAGGAAAAGGATTATTCAGTCCTTGATAAGCAACCCCAAGGAGATAGATTATTCCCAAGAATTTAGTGACAGGAACTAATCAGAACCCTTGACAACAGAATAAAATTATACAGCATTTCCATTTTCCCCTGCTTCTTCTTTTTCAACCTGAAGAAACCATTTGCTTGCCAGTGAAGGCACACGCATCAGCTAGCAGCTGCTGAAACACATGGCTTCTTAGTAATGACAGGAGTTTAA
Organism: Aepyceros melampus; assembly: GCA_006408695.1. Classification (NCBI taxonomy): domain Eukaryota; kingdom Metazoa; phylum Chordata; class Mammalia; order Artiodactyla; family Bovidae; genus Aepyceros; species Aepyceros melampus. The sequence continues at coordinate 516,956 of SJXQ01012814.1, read as the reverse complement.
GGAGAAAGATTCAGGGACTAATTTAGGCTCCAGAGCAGAGCAGAATAGAAAGCTGAGCCGAGAATGTGATTCCAGTCAAAATACCATTCAATTGGCTAGATTTTCTTAAGTTCCTATTCCAATGATATAGAATAGTCTGTGTCTGGGAGGTGCCTGACAGTAGACAGGGACTACCAAAAAATGAAGTGTTTTACTCCTCCTGTTCTGTGTTAGTGAAAAGTGAATTTCTATGATTTAGTACTATAATGTATATTTTGTAATACTGGCAGTAGAGAGTTAATACATGGGTATCTTTGGGGAGAAAGGGCTCAAGACCTGATTTTGCTGGACCAAAATATACCACACAGTTTGAGGAAATTGATTTCAGTACTACTCACACATTCTTCATGTCCCAAATGATGCTTCTGAAGACAAGGTCATAGGAATACATTTTGGCTTTATGCCTGTTTGGAATTCCTCCAAGGTTGGAATATGTGCATTCAGTCTCTATTCTCCCTGAAGAGAGTGACATTTTCTGACCATTTTCTGAATCCTTGGGTCTAAGGATTAAGTGTTGTTGATCAAAGTTTCACCCCAATTCTCAAACTATTATGCTAATTTCTTTTCACTTGGTCCTCAAGCCCCATACTTTGAGGGAGTTCTTGGCCATCACTAATCCCCATGGTGTTTTCTTTCCCAGTTGTCACAGATGAGACCTTGAGCTTCATTCAGAAAAGCAGACGCCTCCTGGTTGTCCTAAGCCCCAACTACGTGCTCCAGGGAACCCAAGCCCTCCTGGAGCTCAAGGCTGGCCTAGAAAACATGGCCTCTCGAGGCAGCATCAACGTCATTTTAGTGCAGTACAAAGCTGTGAAGGAAACGAAGGTGAAAGAGTTGAAGAGGGCTAAGACGGTGCTCACGGTCATTAAATGGAAAGGGGAGAAATCCAAGTATCCACAGGGCAGGTTCTGGAAGCAGCTGCAGGTGGCCATGCCAGTGAAGAAAAGCCCCAGGTGGTCTAGAAGTGGCGAGCAGGGTCTCACTTATTCATCCTTGAAAAATGTATGAAAGAGCCAGTGAATGATGGATGAAAAGATCCAGCAATACTCCGAGAAGGAAAGATTCCCCTGCTCTATTCCCAGTGTATTGTTCATGGACAGAAACAAATTCTATGGAAGCCTCCCCATACAGATAAATTCAGGGTTACTGTAGAACTGTTCTTCTTCCTCAGGCAATACCAAGGCTTAGAAGGATCATGCCACCACTTGTCGCCAGTGCCTGAGGTCACTCCATTTTTTGCAAGAATTGGTGATGCAAAATTCTGCTTCTGTGTCCTCCATTCCTGTTCCTACTCATATCTATTCACTCACTCTCACTCTCTTTTTTCTTGGAATAATCTTAATATTATGGGGAAGCCTTGTTATTGATTTAAAGACCCCTTATAGATGAGTCATCGTTAACAAGTTCATTAAGAGTTTCAAGTACAGTTTTCTTTTCTTTTTATTCATCCCTTAAAAGATAATCAGGGCCTAAATTTATCTTTGCTAAGGAAAATAAACTGTTTTGCTCATCCTACAATGCGAGACACCCTCACAGCAAGAGCAACACCATTTATGATGCTATAAAGCAGGGTGACTGTAAACGTTCCTTACGGTTGGCTTAAAGCGCTTTCCCGCAGTCTGCTGTCATCTCCCCCCACCACCCCATGTACTCTATCTCAGGTAGTTGGTATCATATTTGTCACCTTGAAAACTGTGTAATAGTATTTTATTACAGTCAACTCCCAATTATCTGTAGATTGACCCATATCCATCACTCCATCTCCCTTCCTCCTGCATTCTGGGTCAGTCATTCAGAGCATGCAGGTGGCTCCACACTTGATTCACTGGAGAGGAAGCTTCTCTTACTGGTGCTAATATTGAGTAAAAGAAGAGCAAAAAGCTTTCAAGGGCATTTTCTGTCTTATAAGAAAAGCACAGAACAGGGTGTTTGTCAATTTGTCTTTTAATCTTAGCTTTGCTCATGTGAATATTAGGAAAATAATTTCTCTTTACTTGTTTCTGTCTCCCCATTGTAAAGTGTTAAAGTTAGACTTAGGGACCTTGAGAATGCTTTTAGCATTAATGCTCTAAAAGTATTAACTAGACCCTGAGTAGTTTTCATATTTTATTCACTGATAAGTTAATAACACTCACTTCAAACAAGTTAGACTGAAAAGTCACTGTCAACTAAACATGTTTGTATAAGTAAAACTTTACTGTTCTTAAGACTTGGAAAAGTGAAAACTAAGTCCAGGGTTTACAGAGTGGTGAATATCTGTGTTACATATAGATTTTTAAAAAATATATATGTATATACACACCAAATTATATATATATATTGCATATATACATATGAATTACATATACACATACATACATACATGAATTGTATATATATACACACACACTACACACCCATATATGTATATATATATCACATATGACTTTAAATAGCCATTGGCACAATATTACAAATTACTGGAACTCTTATCCAGTTTTTAAATTATGTTTTTTACTGTAATATTTGATGTCACTGTTTTCTGCACATTAATAATATTTGTGAATTTACAGCTCCCAGAGTAGTTGCCGTTAACTCCTGCCCTCCCTAAATTAGTAACAATAACTTACCACTGCCACAGTTGACCTGGGTGCAGTGGGTTCTGATTTGCACAGAGCTTCCACGGTCACTGCTAAGCAATAGCCAGCCCTCTGGCATTAATTGACCATCTACTATATTCTGAGCACACATACTTAGAAATTATGTTAATCTTAGTGCTCAACTCTTGGAGAGATAAATCTCTATTTGGACTTTTAAGTAATAAAGGAAAATAAAATAAAAATACCTATAAATGAGCCTGGGTATCCTATGAAAAATAATAATTCATAATTTAAGAAAATTCTTATCATAGTAGTATGAATGTTGATAAACTATTCTAAAATTATCTCCTATATTTGTGTCCTTCTGATTACTAAAGTCTATTTAATAAATCATTTTTTTATAGAGGAGTTATTATTTTAAATAAAACAAAAGCTTCATGAATCATTGACTCTAAAACTATGGTATGGGGGTCATCTTGGATCTAATGTTTTTAGCTTTGTTAATGCTTTTCATTACTACAAAGCACAATTACTCCTTCTATTAACCTTTTCATCACAAGACCAGGGGAGAACTGACCCCAGATAAGATTTGAATTTCAATTCAAGAATGAGCTTTAGGTACATGAGGGACAGCCTCATTATCAACGGGCCATTCTCTTGCCAATGCAGCATCTTTTTGCACTTTTGGATTTCATGTTTATGCTAAATGATGTTTGGTACCCCTAGAAACTTCTAGATAATTTTTGTTCCCTTTATATTACTGTATTTGCTACTGAACGTTTTCAAATGCTAAAAATCTAAAGCAACTCAAATCGAAATGATATCTCATCTTAAGATAATTTTGTTTCAAGAGTTCTTTTTGTTTGTTTGTTTTATGATCCAGAAGATGCCCAGTACAGAATATTTGAGAAAGAAGGAGAAACATACATTGGACAGCAAGGAGAAATCACTCTCTAATACTAAAAACAAAAGTATCCAATGTTAAAAATCTCAAAGGTTTTAGATATATGGTATAAAGACCTTCTGCACCCAATTAAACAAACAAACAAACAAAAAAAGACATATAGAGTGTCCAATTACACAACCATATAAAATAATTTAATTTTTTCTGCATTAATTTTTGTAGTTTAGATGATTCCCTAATATTCTAATAAACAAGTACTCCATTGTATCGGAAAACAAAAGTTTCACTCCACTTGTTAATTATCTATTTTCTTTCCATAGGTTTTTCATATTTTATGACTATCTTTTTTATTTTATCCATAAATGTTTGTATTTTCCATTTTCCATTTATTTGTAAATTTGTTTATTTTAAAAATAAACCATTTATTTTCACCTTTGAATTTTATTTTGTGCATGTGTTTTATGTATTTTTCATGTTTGGGCATAAGAAATGAGAATAAAAAGAATGATACACTTAGAAAAAGAAATGTTTTAAGGGATATTAGTTTTCTCTTTTTGAGAAAAATCTGAAAAAACTGGAACTTCAACTCAACATTTTCTTTACCTCTGAGTAAACGAGTTACTTAAGTAAAATGGATTGATCTAATATACCAGACATCTGTGTGTGTGTGTGTGTGTGTGCATGAAGACACGTGAATGAGTGTGGAGAGAGAGTCAAAAGAGAGAATGAGATGGAGAAAAAGACGAGGAATAGAGACAGAGAATAAAGAAAGGCAGAGAGAGGAGAGAGAGATTTAAAATAGAGACACAAACCTATTTCTTTTTGTTCAACTTGTAACTTGGACAGTTAACAGTAATAGCTTACCTTTTATAAGTTTTCAACTCAGAAACAGTTGCCTTAAAAAAGATCAACTAACAATGCCTTGCCTTTAGTTAACAGGTGATCATTTGAATCAGATACGAATTTCTATTTCAAACAATCAGTGATAAATATTTGAAAAGGCATTTTCTTTTGAGTTAATATTAAGTCTGTAGTAAAAGGGAGCTTTCTTGCTTTTTTAAATAAATCTTATTTATTCTAAGAATATTTACTGGGCCTCTATAACTCAACTGGTTTGCTTAGTAAAAATTTTCCTCCAAAAGATTTCCCTGTTTCAAACCAGTCTCCAAAGAGTAGACTTAGGATCAATGCATGGAAGTTACAAAAAAGCAATCCTTGCTCATTTAAGAAACAACTTTAAAGCAGAGTCGGAACATAATTATCACTATTTTTGGAGATATAAGCACCCAGGCGATGCAGAGGTAAGGAATCCTCCTGCCAATGCAAGAGACGCAGTTTCAATCCCTGGGTCAGGAAGATTGCCTAGAGAAGGAATGACAACCTACTCCAGCCCATTTTTGCCTGGAAAATTTCACGGACAGAGGAAGCTAGCAGACTATACTCCATTGTGTTGCAAAGAATTGGACACAACTGAGTGAACAACTGAGGTTATTCGGTCTTTGACACAAGTAAACATGAAGTATAACAGGAGACGCATTTAGCAACTTATCTATTTCTCTGTTTCTACTCAAGGGATATGAAGTATTCTTAGCAATGCGCTAAGTATTCCAACAGTATATTATCCACTTTTATTTTAAACCCTAAGAGACAGAATTTTAAAACTTTGAATCCACAGTTTAAGTCAATCTTCTTAAAGTTCCCATTAGGGATTGATTTGGAATCAATATTAGTCTATACATTATTTTAATATTGTGCTCAGTAAACATTGAATAATAATAATTTGATCAAGGTGATTAATTCAAAATCATACCATGCAGTAGACATTGACCTAATGGTATTGATAAATTGTCCAGCAGCTCTACAAATTTGCTCTCATTATATGTATTTTATAGATGGATGAATTCAAACTTTAAAGATACTAAAATAAATGATTATACTATTAAGATAAATGGAGAAACCAGTATTTGAATTCAGATTAGTCTTTCAAATTAGATGCCCCTTTTTTTAAAAATCTGTACTTCAAGTTTTAAGAGAGAGAGTTTTAATACACTCTCATATACCAGTAATCTAGCTAAAGAACAAAATTACAGTCCTAGTTTTCTTTTAGTTTTCTTTCTACTCTCAAGTTAATACCAAGGATATTGTAACTTTTATAGGCAGGAATATTCTAGAGTAGTGAAGAGTTCTAGATCAGAAACTGTCACTCCAAACCCAATTTATGACCACACACAAAAAAACTGGCCTTATCAATCTATAGCCACACCTCAGGTTTTCTTCCTTTTTATTGAGCCAAACAGAATAAACAACCTAATTTAAGATGCCCTCTCCATATAATAGTATCATTAAAAAAATAATAATAATTAACATCCTAAATATGAAATTTAACAGTATGGAAGATATTAAAATGGGCCATAAAGGAAAGAGTTTCCTTCGAAGTATTATATGAAGACACCAAGGTATAGACCAACTCTTATCTGATAACCATGTTCAAATCTATTCCTCAATGTTTGGAATTCCACCATTCATATTTATTTATTTTATTTTTTTTGCATTACCCTCTCTAAAAGGCAAATCCTCCACTTTCAAGTGGATTACCAAAATTAAAAACAACAACAACAAAAAAAAGCCATAAGCTTTAAAGACAATTTTTTTAGAGTCTAAGACAATGTTTTATTTTCAACAGCAGTACCCCGTTTGGACAGAACAAACATTTTCCTAAAATTACTATTTAGAAATGAACCACCCATACCCACAGTTACACACCTCCTCCCTACACGCAATTTGAGTGCACGAGTTCCTTTTGTTGAAAAATTATCCATGTTATCTTAGGAGTATATCATATTCATCATGATACGGGAGAAACAGTAGACTTCCTAAAGTCACATCCTTGGTGTTATGAAAGGTAGAAACATAAGATTCTGAATAAGATAGGAAAGAAAAGGAGTTACCAAGACACACAGATACACACAGACACACACACACAAACAGGCTTTGAAGATAAGTGATTGAAGCAAAAAGAAAAATTAAAGCAAAAAGTGACTAAACTACTTTGTGTTCTTGATAAAGCCAGTCACAAATTCTTACACACTGAGCACATCTCTTGGTTTTCCTTCAAATTCATTTTAACTCAGCAGTTGGAAAGACATAATATGGTAGAGAGCAAAGCTCCTTCATTCCCTGTCAAATTCATAATCCAGTTCACTGAAAACTTTCAGCTTGTCTTCACAGACTGAGAAGTTTCTCCCTCAGTGCTTCACTCCTGGCCTGAAAAGCATAGGTGCTCAATCTCGTGGTCTGCTCACAGCATGTGTTTTCCGAGTTGTCAACAGCTGCAATTTACAAGTTTGGAATTTCCTTCAGAAAATCTGTTTAAGCTCCTAAATCTCACAATGAGTTTAGCATGGAGTTTATCTCAAAAAGTTTCTGTTAGGTTTTGCCCAAATTCACCACAATAGCTATTAGATTGAATGCTTGGTGAGAAGTCTAATTGGCTGATTTTTACCAGTTATTGTTGTCATTGTTGTTGCCTTTTTAATTGTTATTCAAACCAATTCTTGACATACAGAGAAAAAGAAAGGGAATTTTGGTTGACATCACAGTCAATACTATGAACTGTCTGATATGTCCAAAAAGTTTAAGTATCAAGAGCTATAACTGTGTGGATCTTAGGAGGGAGTAATGCCCTGTAGATTTTTGCTGATAAGACTGTGTCTGGAGCATTATGTTCAGTCCCGTTCATGATAATACTCTTAGGTGACATATATATATATATATATAAACTGAATGTTATTAAGAAAAAATCAATAAAAGTAGGGAAGAGACTTGATACCAATTCATATGGTGAATAAGATTTAAAATTCATGAAGTTATTTAATCTAGAGATAAAAAAATACAATGAGATCACAATAATTATGAAATACTTAAAGTATTTTAAAATGTCAGATCTAAGACCACTAAAGTACAAGGAAACAACTTTTCAAAACAAGAAATTATTTAGAAGTAGAACTGAAATTAGCTGCTTTTAGAGGTGGTTACTTCCTCATCNAATCTAGAGATAAAAAAATACAATGAGATCACAATAATTATGAAATACTTAAAGTATTTTAAAATGTCAGATCTAAGACCACTAAAGTACAAGGAAACAACTTTTCAAAACAAGAAATTATTTAGAAGTAGAACTGAAATTAGCTGCTTTTAGAGGTGGTTACTTCCTCATCCTTGAAGGTAGCAGACATTGCAACAATAATAATAGTGTAGATGAGATTCCTTACCTGGGTAGATGAGATTCCTTACCTGAGTAGATTATTTAACACTTCGATCTTGTATTTTCAAGTGTTCGTTGCCTGTCCTCCCTAAGACTGTCAACAATGAACTGAAACTTGTATGTTTTCACTAGGGATTGTCCTATCTTTCATTTTCCTATAGATACAGTGGAAGCAGTTTTTGACTTCATTCAAAGGAGCCGGAGGATGATTGTTGTGCTGAGCCCAGATTATGTGCAGAAAAGAGCATCAGCATGCTAGAGTTCAAACTGGGTGTCATGTGCCAGAACTCCATTGCCACCAAGCTCATTGTGGTTGAGTATCGTCCTCTTGAGCAGCCACACCCAAGCATCCTACAGCTGAAGGAGTCTGTATCTTTTGTGAGCTGGAAGGGAGAAAAGTCCAAACATTCTGGCTCTAAATTCTGGAAGGCCTTGAGACTGGCTCTTCCACTGAGAAGTCTGAGTGCCAGCTCTGGCTGGAATGAGAGCTGCTCTTCCCAGTCTGACATCAGTCTGGACCACGTTCAGAGGAGGAAAAGTCGTTTGAAAGAGCCTGCAGAACTCCAGAGCTCAGGGAGAGCTGCAGGCGCTTCTCCGGGCCCAGACACGATGTCGAAGCACAGAGGGAAGCCCTCTGCAGCCTGCCGGTGCTGTGTCACCTACTGTGAAGGAGAGAGTCAGCTTAGGAGCAAGAGCCGGGCAGAGATCCACACCCAGCCCCAGTGGGAGACACACCTTTGTAAGCCTGTTCCCCAAGAGTCAGAAACTCAATGGATACAAAATGGCACCAGATTGGAACCCCCTGCCCCCCAGATTTCAGCCCTTGCTTTTCACCATTTCACGGATTTATCCAATAACAATGACTTTTATATCCTATAATTACTGTGCGGTGGGTGGTGGCTGCTATTTCTACCAGCCCTTTATGTGTCATGAACCTATGGGAATAACTGACATTTTTATCATCTAATGGACTATCAGGTTGTGTCCCCTTTATTGATTTTTAAAAACTATTTATTTCTAGGAGACAAAAGACCTGAAGGACCTGAATCCAGATTTATTGCCTCTAATGGCCTCAGAAGAGCACACTCTTCTTGGGCCCTAGAAGGTCAGTATGTGCAAGTTGCCTAAAGTCTGATCCTCTCTCTTACCCCATGGTTTTAAACAGAGCAAAGAATTTCAGTGTTTCCTTTGGGTTTGTTGACCAACCTCATATTATATCAGTCAGGTGTACTTGGGCTATGACACTTAACAGGGTATTGCATCTGGAGGGAGCATCATGGAAAGAAGTCAGTTTCAGTTTTGGTGGAAGCTGTAGGAACAGGCTCAATGGGAAACCTACAGAACATTTTCCCAGGAAGAACCAAGTACTCCCACACAGGGATGCATAGTGTTCTGTCTCACTGTAAACTAGTGTTCTCTAAACTGCCTAAAGTTGTTAGCATCAATAAAGTTATATTTTTATGTGATTTCATTTGTACTAACAAATTTTTACCCCTCTCTTTCCCTTCTACTTTTTTATGACTTTTAAATTCATATCTGGAGACTATTCTTTTAAGGAAATTGAGATTTGGTTTGGGTACTAGGAAAGCTGAGATGTATCTTTAGCTTCTTTCTAGGAATGATCTAGGAGAGGGCCAAAAGAGAATGAGAAATGTCTCAAAGGAAATGAAGAGCTATACAAAAATATAATTATAATTTTAGAAATGACAGCTGAAAAATACAGCATGGTTAGTGGTTGGGTAGAGTTTGGTCCATCAGTCCCTTCTTCTCATTTGGAATTCTGAGGGTAGTCATTCAAGTGCCTACAAGGATCAAAAAGTAAGAAAAAAGAGAAAAGAGGGCCACATATAAGTATAATACAATGCTCTTCATCTAGTACTCATGTGTATATGGACATAGATAGAGATAAATATCTGTTTAAATATTTTAATACAATCATAAAAGGCACATAGCATTTGATTTCCAAGTCAGGGAGAAAATCGAGATAATTAAACCTGGAGGTGAAGTGTATATTTCTTTTAAAAGGAGCATCCTTCACTCTGTTTCATTTGATTCCTGTCGATTAAGTCCCAGTGTTGTAAGAGTGTCATTTTTCAAATGAATCTCAAAATCCAGATTTTTAAGTAAGCTGTCGATTATGAAATGACTTAGAAAAAAACAGAAACAACCTAAACACATGAGCACATGTTCACCTAAAGGGCCACTAATTTGTAATTTCAGAGCTAAAGTATTCACTCAAAAAGCATATGTCGAATGGGTGAGACTGAAGAACGCAGACTGCCCTAAGGAAATAATGGAAAACATTTATTCCCTCCCCAAACTGAAGACATCCAGACACTCAGAATAGGGTTGAACTGACCCAACATTCCATTAAGGACAAAAAGCTGGAAATAGCAAGTCTTCCATCTAGTCTGGTAAAGGGTCCCTGAATGTTGGTTTTACCGTTAAGAATATTAGAAGCACAATCTACTGCTCATGAACAGGAGCAAAGTGAAAGCAGGCAAAGGTGGTACCACACATTAGCACTCACTTCAGCACATAAACTTGACTCCTCATGAGCTATGGCCCAAGGGTGTCAGCCTTTCTCGATTATTAATAATGAATGAGGGCTGGAGAAAGAAACTAGAGTTTTCATCCCACTCCTCCCCTTGGAAAGATATATAGAACTCTCTGTTGAAACAAGAAGCGATTAGATCCTTTTCATGCAGAAATAAGATGAGGGAATAGGCCCCTCCAGAGTAAATGGGACTCAACAAGAAACTTGTAATTAGGAAAGGACAGGCCACCCTACCTGAACACCCAGCAGTAAATGACAATGTGCAACTCATGTTCTACATTGCAGGCCTTCTTAAAGAGATTAATTCATACCTGATGTATGTTCAGGAATCTTCACTTGGAAGACAGATGGTAGTTTCTCTCTAAATCTGTTAAATAGTGGCTAATGTAAGTTGCTCCAAAACCCAAGTAGGGAGAGAATGCTGTTATCCGTAATCAGTCTTATTCCTTGTTAGCACAATGTTTCAAATCATAAAATATGTTTGGGAAAACTGATAGATTACTTTTGTCATTTATAAATTATTTCATAAGTGAAGAAAATAAATGAAAAGACTAGTGGTAGAGGCATGGGAAATTAAACATGAACTATTATTATGAATTCGTAGCTGGATAATCGTGGTATTTTCAAAAGCTCAGTTTTGGTCAGTATCAATTTCCATTGACAATATAAGCACAATGTAACCAATAAAATGTTATGATTTTTGGCATATAGCCAAAATCTAAAAGACGTTCAAACAGATGATAGCCATACTTGTACTGTATGGAGAAAAGCAAGGAGGTTATATGAGTATTTCCTGACCCAGCATGGTACACTTGAATGTAATGTTCAGTACAATATATTTCAGTGGGGTGAATAAGGAGAAAAATATTTCCTCATGGGTCATGCAGATTCTTAACTCAATTGATACGGCTGTAGGTTAAATGGATATCACTTACACAGGATGAGACCTCCTTCTCCTGTGTTTTACCATGGGTTCTAAGGGTTTCCATCTCCCGTGAGCTAAAATGGAGATAATATTATTAAACTTATTGGACTTTGTGAGTATTAAATTGTATAACTCATGTAGGTTCATATCACAGTGTCTGGCACATTGTAAGTGCTCAATAATTGTTGGCCAATTTTATATCCACAGTGAAACCACTCCATTTGCTTAATTATTTATGGCTTACAAATTGATTTTATTACATCATTTTTTAACACAAAAGCAGTATAAACAGGAACATATTATCCAGATTAAGTGACTTTCCTAATGACACTCAGTAAATTAGCAGGGGTTGGGCTTCTAATCTGGGCTTCTGACCCCTGACCCAGTGCCGATTGTAGAACTACTCTTGTAAGACTCAAGTGGAAGTATTCCTATTACAAAGCCACCTAATTAGAACTATTTAATTTGAACTGTTATACATTCCAATCAAAAAGGCAGTTGATGTTAACCCACATGCAGCAAATTAAATGTCATATCAAGTATGTGATGTGACAACTGACCTTGACATATTATGGTTTATATAATTTCACTTTAAAATATTATAACATTTAAGTATTAAAAAGTAGAATCATTTTGTCTTCTAGAATCAATGATTATATTATAATTTTCCCCCAAACAGATAATTTGTATTTTTCTTTATGAAAAAAAATATGTTCACCATTCATCTTGAAAATAAAATATAATATTTTAGGAACTATCATTTACACCATAGGTTACAATTACTTCTTCTTATAATCAGTAAAATCTCTGGTAATAATATATTTACCTCCTGTGTGAAGATTTAGGTGGTTAGTAAACTAATGTTCCTAAACTAATGTTTTTGAAAAAGTTATGAATAATAACTTGAACTAATCATAAAGATGTGTACAGAAGGACAAACAATCCCTATGGCACTTGTTTCAAACCTTTGTGTCTAAAAATTGTTTGGAGGGGGCATATTACAGGTGAAGATATCAGGTGAAGCCCCTACTCCAGAGAGACTGATTTATTAAGTACTGGACATTGTCCAGGCACTTGATAATTCAAATAAACTATTCCATGCATCAAATAAACAACTACCTATGATAATTGTTTCAAATCCCATCATATTTTTATACTATTTAGGTTATAACAGGAGACAGCCGTTATTAGAGTCTACTCTAAAGCTCCTTAAAGTGTATTCCTAGATACGTCCACATGAGAGCCAATTCTGGTGTCATATTAAAATGCACATTTCTTGATCCTCTGCAATATGAGGATCTCTTGAGTGGAGCAGATTTGCACTCAGAATAAACTTCCCAGGTGATTCTGATTTACAAAAAAGCTTAAGAAACAGTAATTTTTATCTCTCTTTAACTCCTCTTTTACCCTTGTAGGCTCTGATTTTCTCCAGCCAAGGAGGACTACGAATCATCCTTTTAACAAGCTATAGGTGTTTACAGGCTCTACATGAAAATATAGGGCAAGTTTAACTCTTGGAGTTGCCTCAGCCTGAGGAGACATTTGAATAGATGAGTAGCTAATGGAATATATTTCTAATATATGAAACATCAAACACTGACATTTGGAACCTGATAGGATTGCTGTAGCTTATAATACATAATTATCAGAATCACATAAGCAATGCTATGGAAACAAATAACCTCAAAATTTTAGTAGCTTCATATACGCTACTTGTCCAGGCATAGAGGCTTACTTTCTTTAGTTTTGCCACCTGAAATGTGTGGCATCCTGTTATTCTATATTTCAGACTAATTATCATACTTGGAACTTTCTTAATTCATTGGCCAGAACTAGCTACACATACTGTTCTAGTCATAGAGAAGCTGGAAAATGCAGTCTTCCTGTGTTCCTGGAAAGAAGAATGAAATAGAGCTTGGAAAACACATAACACTATCTGTGTCTAAGAATGGGATACTAAGATTGCCTGAAGAGCCAAGAGACCTACAAACTGAGATATGTCACATACTTTGGTAATGAAGGAATAGAAGGACTTTGCTGCCAACACTACCTCAGGTTGCCAACCTGTCAAGTCAGATTGCTGTGGGAGAAAAAAAAAAACAAAAAAACAGTGTACAGAAAAGTGTAGACCTTGTATTTAAATGTTCCCCGGAAGAAAAATCATTGAAAAAATGCACAATAAATATAGCTTCTAATTAAGGGGAAGCATTCTTAAAAATTGAAAAATTTTAAGTTTCTGTATTTGGTTAATTTCCATTCAGTTAGTTCTCTAAGACTGTGATGCTCAAACTATCTGTCAATGAGCCATTTCATTTTTGAATATTCAGGAACCCTCAGAAGAATTAAAGACATTTAGAACACAGCAGAGCATGTAACACAGTCATTAGAAAGCATCACTTATTCATATATCTGAAAAGCTAAATAGGGAATTCAAACTGAACATGTTAAAGCTCAGATTAAGGAAGAGACTAATGCTAATGTGTACTTTAGGAAGTCTACTATTATCTAGGCATCTGCTCTCTGATTTGGATTCTCTGTACTAAAATCTGAATGTTTATAGGACTCTTCTAATATCGTGAAATAGCATTTTATCATGAGAAAAAATGCTATTTTGGGGGTGGTAAAGATCGATGCTTAAGAATTTTTTTCCTACATTTAAACATAGTTGGTTTTAGGCTTCCTGGGTGGCTCCCTGGTGAAGCATCTGCAATCAGGAGCCGTGGGTTCAATTCCTGGGTCAGGAAGATAACGGAGAAGGAAATCGCAACCCACTCCAGTATTCTTGCCTGGGAAATTCCATGGACAGAGTAGTCTGGTGGGCTACTGTCCATGGAATCACAAGACTCGGACATGAATCAGTGACTAAACCACTACCACCATACTTGTTTACAATGTTGTGTTAATCTCTGCTGTACACTGAAGTGATTGTTATACATGTATGGGTGTGTGCATATATATATATATGTGTGTGTGTGTGTGTGTGTGTATCAGTTCAGTTCAGTTCAATTGCTCAGTCATGTCCGACTCTTTGCGACCCCATGAATAGCAGCACGCCAGGCCTCCCTGTCCATCACCAACTCCTGGAGATTATCTATATCTATATCTATCTATATCTATATCTATATCTATATCTATCTATCTATCTATATATATAATTTGGTTATGTGTTATAATATTGAACAAAGAAGAGGTTTTATGCCCTAGTGAGGTGAGGACACTATCGACACATTCCAAATCTTCAGAGAGTAATTTACAAGTTTTTTATTTGGGACAATTTTAAAAACACTTAAAAACATTTAAATGGAAAGAATGCTCTTTGCAATGGGTGCATAGAAAGGAAGCAAAAAGATTCAAAATGAACTGAACTCAGATCATGAGCTATTTTTATCCTACTTCAGGTAATGAGACCATATTGAAAAAAAATAAAAAACAAAAACCTCAAGATACAATCTTTGATGTATTTTTCATTTAAGACACAAAGGTATACATAACAACTTACTGCTTTTCTATTGTCTAAAACTGTGTCATATGCTTGCAAATAATTTGTAATTTGGGCTTCCCTGGTAACTCAGTCAGTAAAGAATCTGCCTGCAATGCAGGAGACATACATTTGAATCCCCATGTCAGGAAGATCCTCTGGAGAAGGAAATGGCAACCCACTCCAGTATTCTTGCATGGGAAATCCCATGGACAAAGGAGCCTAGTGGGTTACAGTCCATGGGATCACGAGTTGGTATATAACTGAAGCAACTGGGCACCAAGCACAATTTGTAATTTGGTGTCATATTTTGAAACATACCTTGGACAATGGTTCTTAACCAGAATTGAACATCTTTTTAAAAACTGAGCTTACTCCACACTGATACATCTACCAAAATGATTTATACACACACACACACACATATATTAATCTTGTAAAGGATGATTGCCTCAAGTTTTCCATACAATATTTGCAAATATTTCAATGAAAAATCAGTAGTGACATATTACAAATTTGTCATAAAGAGGTTAAAAAATCCTAATACACTAGACAATTTTTCCCCTTAAAATGCAAAACTTAAAACTCATTCCCACATACTAGGATTTGAGTCTTTTATTTTTATATCTTAATATGAAATTACATAATCTATGAGGAAAGCCAATGCAGATGATAACATTATAAAAATCACCAATGTCATTACTTAAGTGCACAGTCAAAGAAGGCCAGAACATGTGATCTGTCTCCTAGAACAGGAAAGTGTTGAAGATGTAGTAACCTGGCTATAAGCAAAACAATTTGATGACTTTTAAGAAGTGTAAGAAAAAAAAATAAATGAACCCATTCATTTTTTCACAAACCCCAGTAATAAAAAAGGGAAGGATGATACATAAAACTCCCCAAATATCATACTTGAAAGCTAAAACGTGGAGTGGATGTCAGATATTAAGGAATAAAGTTGAATGGTTACTTCCATCATATGGGCTCTTGATATAGTGGAAAAAATACTAGATAGGAGTCAGAAGACCTGAAATGGAGTAACAATTCTTCTATAAACTGTGTGATTTTCAAGCAAACACTTTTTTTTTATTAATTTTTATTTTTTTAGTTTGTTTTGCTTTACAATACTGCATTCATTTTGCTACACATCGACATGAATCAGCCACGAGTGTACATGAACTCCCAATCCCGACCCCCACCTCCCCCCTCCCGCCCCACACCCTCAACACTTTTGCTCTCATGTGTTTAACTTCCTCATATATAAAATAAGAGTAATATAATATCTACCTCATTGGATTGTTGTAAAGGTAAACATATATAATAAATGTGAAGCTGTAAAATGTGGAAACTATTTACTTGGGCTTCTCAGATGGTGTTAGTGGTAAAGAACCCCTCTACCAATGCAGGAGAAGTAAGAGATGTGGGTTCAAGCCCTGGGTTGGGAAGATTTTTGGAGGAGGGCATGGCAACCTATTCCAATATTCTTGCCAGGAAAATTCCATGAAGAGAGGAGCCTTGGTGGGCTATAGTCCATAGGGTTGCATAGAGCCAGACATGGCTGAAGTGACTAAGCACAGCACATGCGCTTGATAGAGGGATGAAGATGACAGTGATATTATAGAAGAAAGCTGAGGAAATGAAGAGGTCCAAATGAAGCTCCTTAGTCTACTAAATACTGGGGTACTTCCCACAGTACATAGAGTAATTGTAATCTTTCATACCTAAAAGTTAGAGAATAAACAATACAATTTCATGTGACTCTAAACATTGAAGATTACAAAAAAGAAATCAGTTTCTGAAAAAGTAAGAAGTAGAAAAATAACTCTGTTTTGCATTGCTATATAATGAATTCCCCATAGCAGCTTGAAACAACACCTATTGATTACATCACATTCTCTGTGGGTTAGGAATTTGGGAGAGGCTTTGGTGGGTGGCTCCTGCTCAGAGTTACTCCTAAGGTTACTGTCAGAGTGTGTCCAGGGCTGTGGTCATCTGCAGGCTTCACTGAGGATAAAGGATCCACTTCCAAGTGCAGGCACATGTGTGTTTGTAGGAAGCCTCAGTCCCTTGCCACATGGACCTCCCTGTAGGGTCATAGGGTTACTTAGTATCCATATGACACATCAGCTGACTTACATCAGAGGAAGAGATTCCAGAGAGAGAGGCAGAGAAAGACAGTCTCAGTATCATCTATGACCCAGTCTCCAAAGTGATGTATCACTACCTCTGCAATAGTCTACTGGTTAGAAATGAATCCCAACGTCTAGCCCAGACTCAAGAAGAGGAGAATTTAGGTCTTAAAGGCAGGATCAAAGAATCCGTCAAGAATTCAAGAGTCAAAGAATATTTTAGAACCAGTCCTGTAACACAGAAAAAAAAAATTCAGTTGAATAAATTGAAGTTCAGAAAAAGAAAGTGATTGGTCATTAGCCTTCCTAACTTCATCTCTAATCCAATAAGTTAACTCGCTGGCCCACAACTCAAATGAGAAATAGCTAACTTGTTCTGGCTAGGACATTTCTTCCATCTAGTGAAAGACTGTAGACTGGAGAAGAATGATATCATCTGTAGTCCTGGTATCTCTGTCTTTCTTTCGGTCTCTCTCTTCTTTCTCTCTTTTCCTTCCCCTCCCCTCTTTCTGTTCTACTCCACAAAGAAGCAAGCAGACTCTGAAAACTGCAGATGGATGAGGTAAGTGGAGCTGGTTAGCCATATTCTTGGTCTGGAGTTGAGTCCAAATATAGAACTTTTATTCTGGGCTTGCTTCTAAAGAGATTGGAAGTGATGGTTTATTTCAAAAAGTGGCTGCTACAAGAGGAAAGATGAGTAGGTAATTGCTCTCTTTGAAGTAACCCAGGTTCTAGTCTTAGCTCTGAACTGAAATGATTATATATTAATAATCAAGTCATTGATCCCCTTTATCTCAGACTTCTAAGCCCCCCAACCCCATAAATGGATGGAGTTGAACTAGACATTCTATCAGTTCAGTTCAGTTCAGTCGCTCAGTCGTGTCCGACTCTTTGCGACCCCATGAATTGCAGCACGCCAGGCCTCCCTGTCCATCACCAACTCCCAGAGTTCACTCAGACTCATGCCCATTGAGTCAGTGATGCCATCCAGCCATCTCATCCTCTCTCATCCCCTTCTCCTCCTGCCCCCAATCCCTCCCAGCATCAGAGACATTCTATAGGTTGCTATAATTTATGTTTCTTTGGTTTACTTTGTTGTTGTTTAGTCACTAAATCGTGCCTGACTCTTTGCAACCCCATAGAGTGTAGCCCACCAGACTCCTCTGTCAATGGAATTTCCCAGGCAGGAATACTAGAGTGGGTTGCCATTTCCTTCTCCTGAGGATCTTCCCTACCTAGGGGTCAAACCCACATCTCCTGCATTGCAGGTGGATTCTTTACCACGGAGTCACTGGGAAGCCCCTGGTTTATTTAGTAATGCTTAAATAACCCCCTCCTCTCTCACAGACATATACACCAGCATCCAGTCTAGTTATAACTGGAAGAATATTTAAAAGGTACAAGTTTTCTTCTCAAGGAATCATGAACAGTGCTTTATTTAGACCTAGTTCCTGTAACATGCACTCTTCACTTGTAAAGCTAAACAGCTTACTTCTTTCTGTCCTTCCTTGTCTGTTTTCTGTCACTGCCTGTTGCCAGTAGCTTTGAGAAGATACATTAAGTTTATATGGAGCTTCCTCATAGTTCAACTCTGATGCCTCCAATTTCTCTAAACCAATTTTAATGTCAAATTCCAAGGTCACCAATTTGTAAATTAGATTGAACAAAAAAAGTTACCTTCTTGCTTCCTAACAGCTTTACGTTCTTGTCTTTTACCCAAACAAACTCCAAGTGACCTTTTTATTGTGATATATGTTCATATATTTCACCATGCCAAAAAATAAATGGAGACTACTTCTGAAACTATGCAGTATGTAAACAGTAACATCTATGGAGTTAGAAGATCTGAGTTCTAATTCATGCTATAATTCTTTTACTATGAGACCCTGAGCAAAGCACCAACTGTGTCATAGTTTCCCCATCAATACAATTCAAGCATCATGTTGTGCCTTTCTAACTCAGATATTCTAGGAGCTGTTATAATAATGAAGCAAGACTTTTCTCTTTGTATCAAGGTATAATCCATGATTTCTTCTGAGCTGTAATCCAAAGTTAGATGTCTAAGGAACTGATTCATCATAAGTACATTAAATGCTAGTTGAGTTGCACAAGGTGAAATCAGATCTGAGATCTCTCTTCCGCTCTCAACCTGAGTCAATTGTTCATCAACTCTTTTTCATCTATTTCCCAAAAATCTTTCAAAAATTTTCTCTTTCCCCAGGAATTCTAAGAATTTGAGCTACATACACACCAAGCACTCTTTTCTGAACATGCCATGGATTTTCATGCTCTATATACCTTTGCTAATATTACTTCTGTTGGAATGCCTGCTCTTTTCCTCCCCCATGTAAGAGAGTTCTGGCAATGCTTCAACTTCAGCTCAAATGTTTTAAACCTATGAAATTTCCCAGATAGAGTTGGATACTCCTGCTCTGTGACTGTATTGTTCATAAGACTTCTGTTACTGAATGACACTTTATTGTATTTCTCTTTCACCTACTATCCTCTAAGTGTCTGTGGACAGAAACTATCTATTGAATCTCTAATTTAATTTAACAAGAACATGAGAACATAACATTTTTCCATTGATGTTTTGTTAAATTAATTAATTAATCATGACCGGTATTATTGAGTACAAAGTAATAGAGCCATGCCTCTTTCTTAGTTCCATCTCCACTCCATTACAGATGCAGTGTTCTATAAAAGATAGCATTTTAGGATTTTGTTCATTGCTGTGTAAGATGAATTTCAATATTGGAATCCTGGACGTCCCAACACCATATACAACTTCATTAAATTTTGCCCTTGTCATTGCTTGACAGCAGATGACCCACGACCTAGTATGGGTGGGAAGAGGCCCAGCTGCACCAGGCCTGTCCTGGTTGCCACCCCTGCATTAAGGACTCCTGTCCCTGTTTCACACTATCTGCAATCACAGCTGATGCTGGAATCAGCATCGTGCTCATCAGCAGCTGTTCTATTTGTGCTCTTGCTATTAAATAAGTCCAGAATGACAGGACACTAAGCTGTGATAAATAATCACTACCTACAATGTACTGTAGAGTATTTTTTGCTAATGAATTCAAGAAGAAAAAAATTAAACCTGCTTATTGCTTCAAAATTCAGGTGATATTGTAAAAAAATAGTAAAGTATTATTTGATTCAGGGTTAATTGGTAATTAAGAAATCAGTTCTTCTAAACACCTTGTATAATGTATTTGTTTACTCTAGGGCTCAATAAATTCTTAATACATCGTACAGCCCTCCTTTCTGTGTTTATCACCTCTACTGTGGTTTAGGACTCATCACTTCTTATAATCACTTTTCTAGTTTCTTTCAGTGACTCTAGTTCCCCCCTATTTAAACTCTTGTGGATACCACCACCAAATCAGTCTTTCTAGGATATAACTAGACCATGACATGTCAAATCCCAAAGAATGTACATCTCATTTTACACAAAATAAAACTTGTTTTGGTTTGCTTTGCTCTGCACTTGGGATACTCCATTTTCTATCCTGAGCCTATCTTCAGCAACTTACATTTTTCTGCTTTTGCGTATGTAGTCAACACTTTAGTCCAACTGAGAGACAATGTTTCTTGAATAATTTTCCATCAGTGTGACTTTGTTCAGATTGTTAATTCCCAAAGACTCTTCTAATCATCTCCCATGTCTACTCTCAAGGTTACAGTTCAAATATCATTTTTCTGATACCATTAGCAGAAAATATTTTCTTTCCTATCAAATCTCTCATTGTATTTCCCATTTTTTTTTCATTAATTCACTCATTCAATAATATTGAGGATCTACTTGAACTAGTTGGAGAATACTCTTGAGAGTCCCTTGGACTGCAAGGAGATCCAGCCAGTCCACTCTAAAGGAGATCATTCCTGGCTGTTCATTGGAAGGACCGATGTTGGAGATGAAACTCCTGTACTTTGGCCACCTGATGTGAAGAGCTGACTCATTTGAGAAGACCCTGATGCTGGGAAAAATTGAAGGCAAGAGGAGAAGGGGACGACAAATAATGAAATGGTTGGATGGCATCACTGACTCAATGGACATGGATTTGGGTGAACCCCAGGAGTTGGTGATGGACAGGGAGGCCTGGTGTGCTGTGGTTCATGGGATAGCAGAGAGTTGGACATGACTGAGCGACTGAACTGACTCTGTGCCCAGTACTTTTGTAAAAACTCAAAACACGTCAGTGAACAAAACAGATTGAAATTCTTTCTCCTTTAGGCTTACATCCTAGTGGTAGGAAACAGGAAAAAAGTAAAGTGGTAATAAGTAATTAAGATACAGAGTAAGTTCTATGGATTTAGATAAATCAAACACATGGGATAAGAAGTACTGGGAGGGGATTTTTCATTTTAAATAGTGTTCATAGAAGGGCCCCATGAAGAAGGTGGCTTTTTAGTAGAGACAAGAGAGTGGAGGAGTGAACGGACTTACTAGCAAGTATAAAGGCCATGTTTTGTTGTTGTTCAGTCACTAAGACAAGTCCAACGCTTTGCAACCCCGTGGACTTCAGCATGCCAGGCTTCCCTGTCCTTCACTGTCACCTGAAGCTTGCTCAGTCATGTGCATTAAGTCAATGATGCCATCCAACCATCTCATCCTCTGTTACCCTCTTTTCCTCCTGCACTCAATCTTTCCCAGCATCAGGGTATTTTTTTTAAAAAAGACAGCTGTGCTACTTACACACAATGGAATATTACTCAGCTATTAAGAACACATATGAATCAGTTCTAATGAGGTGCATGAAACTGGAACCTATTATACAGAGTGAAGCAAGTCAGAAAGAAAAACACCAATACAGTAATATTAATGCATATATATGGAATTTAGAAAGATGGTAATGATGACCCTGTATGTGAGATAGCAAAAGAGATACAGATGTAAAGAACAGACTTTGGGACTCTGTGGGAAAAGACGAGGGTGGGATGATTTGAGAGAATAGCTTTGAAACATGTATATTACCATATGTGAAATGGATGACCAGTCCAAGTTCAATGCCTGAAACAGGGCAACCAAAGCTGCTGCACTGGGACAACCCAGAGGGATGGGATGTGGAGGGAGTTGGGAAGAGGGTTCAAGATGGGGGACACATGTACACCCATGGCTGATTCATGTTCATGTATGGCAAAAACCACTACAATATTGTAAAGTAATTAGCCTCCAATTAAAATAAATTAATTAATTTATTAACTCGGCTCTTCGCATCAGCTGACCAAAGTATTGGAGCTTCAGTTTCAGCATCAGTCTTTCCAATGAGTGTTCAGGCTTGATTTCCTTTAGGATTGAATGGTTTGATCACTTTTCAGTCCTTTGAACTCTCAAAAGTGTTCCCCAGCACCACAATTTGCAAGAATCGATTTGAAATTTGAAAGCACTCAGCTTTCTTTATGGTCGAACTCTCATATCTATACATGACTACTGGAAAAACCATAGCTTGACTATATAGGCCTTTGTTAGTAAAGTGATGTCCGTGTTTTTTAATATACTGTCTAGGTTTGTCACAACTTTCCTTCCAAGGAGCAAGTATCTTTTAATTTCATGACTACAGTCACTATCTGCAATGATTTTGGAGCCCAAGAAAATAAAAATCTGTCTTTGTTTCCACTCTTTCCCCTCCTATTTGCCATGAAGTAATAGGACTGGATGCCATTACCTTAGTTTTTTGAATTTTGAGTTTTAAATCAGCTTTTTCACTCTCCTCTTGCACCTTCATCAAGAGGTTTTTTAGTTTGTCTTCACTTTGTGCCATTAGAATAGTGTCATCTGCATATCTGAGACTGTTGACATTTTTCCTGGCATAAAATGTCAAAAAAAAAAAAAAAAGAACAAGTCAAGTATTGTGGTTTGCACATGGAGTATGAGGACTACCTGGGAGAACAGGGAATGAAGTCAGGGGCATTGAAGTAATTTGACAATAATGTGTGTCTTTGTAGATCATTGTAAGTTCCTATCAGTTTACTCCAAGTAGAACAGCAAAAGCTTTCTCTATAGTCTCAACAGGAAACAGATGACATATACAAATTGAGAAAAATAAATATACTTTAATAAATTTTAAATTTACAAATGTAGGCAAAAGGTTAAATAAGCTTAATAAGAGTACTGCCACAGTACTAGCAACAATGAGCAGCACTACTTCCCTAGGCTAAGATGACAAAGAGAAAGAGCAATTATAAGACAGCAGGAGTGTCTGTGAGGAGTGGGCTGCTACACTACAACTGTGGTTTTCAGTAGAGGGAAACAGCCAACATTTGTTGACCGTACAGAAACAGGAGGAATACCTAGACCTCACTCTCCTCTTCCCACAAATTTCTAGTTAGTTCCTCTCATTGTTGGGCCAACCAGAATCTACAGATCAAAGAATCTTGTAAATGAAATCTAATAAGTTCAGCCCACTTTGAACATAAACAGGGTCTAGGGAACACACAAAGATATTCAGATCTGGAATCATTTAGAGGGACTGAATATAGGAGTGACATGATATATTTTACATCTTAACAGGACATTTTATTTTGTGAAGGATATATTATAGGGAAACAAGAATGGCAAAACACTAAGTGAGAGATAATGAGGATTGGGTTAGTATGTTAGCAAGGAGGCAATGAGAAGTGGTTGCAAGCTTTGTAATTTGAAAATTAAGTTGACAGAATTTTCTGACCTATTAGAAAAGAAATATTAAACTATGAATGGAACTAAATTTAAATTCAGTTTAGAACTGGACATGGAAAAACAGACTGGTTCCAAATAGGAAAAGGAGTATGTCAAGGCTGTATATTGTCACCCTGCTTATTTAACTTATATGCAGAGTACATCATGAGAAATGCTGGACTGGAAGAAACACAAGCTGGAATCAAGATTGCTGGGAGAAATATCAATAACCTCAGATATGCAGATGACACCACCCTTATGGCAGAAAGTGAAGAGGAGCTAAAAACTTCTTATGAAAGTGAAAGAGGAGAGTGAAAAATTTGGCTTAAAGCTCAGCATTCAGAAAATGCAGATCATGGCATTCAGTCCCATCACTTCATGGGAAATAGACAGGGAAACAGTGGAGACAGTGTCACACTTTATTTTTTTGGGCTCCAAAATCACTGCAGATGGTGACTACAGCCATGAAATTAAAAGACGCTTACTCCTTGGGAAAAAAGTTATGACCAACCTAGATAGCATATTCAAAAGCAGAGATATTACTTTGCTGACTAAGGTCCGTCTAGTCAAGGCTATGGTTTTTCCTGTGGTCATGTATGGATGTGAGAGTTGTGCTGTGAAGAAGGCTGATTGCTGAAGAATTGATGCTTTTGAACTGTGGTGTTGGAGAAGACTCTTGAGAGTCCCTTGGACTGCAAGGAGATCCAACCAGTCCATTCTGAAGGAGATTGGCCCTGGAATTTCTTTGAAAGGAATGATGCTGAAGCTGAAGCTCTAGTACCTTGGCCACCTCATGCGAAGAGTTGACTCATTGGAAGGGACTCTGATGCTGGGCGGATTGGGGGCAGGAGGAGAATGGGACGACTGAGGATGAGATAGCTGGATGGCGTCACTGACTCCATGGGCGTGGGTCTGGGTGAACTCTGGGAGTTGTTGATGGACAGGGAGGCCTTGCGTGCTGCAATTCATGGGTTCACGAGGAGTCGGACACGATTGAGCAACTGAACTGAACTGAAATTTAAATTCATAGTTTTGGCCCAAGCAACTGAAAAATAGAGTGGCAGCTTCGACAGAGGGGGAAGATTAGATAGTCAGTTTGTTTGTTTGTTAAAAATTCAAAATGCTTCAGACTTCAAGATGATGATGTTTAGGAGTCAGCTTAGTGCTGGGAACTTTCCATTCAAGACAAAGGACTAAACAGGATGTATTTGTTGCTGTTGTTCTGTCTCTTAAGTCATGTCTAATTCTTTGCAACCCCATGAACTGCAACACGCCAGGCTTCCCTGCCCTCACTATCTCCCAGGGGTGCTCAAACTCATGTCCATTGAGTTGGTGATTCCATCCAACCATCATATTCTCTGCTGCGCCCTTCTCCTTCTGCCCTCAATCGTTTCCAGCATCAGGGTCATTTCCAGTGAATGGTCTCCTCCAATCAAGTAGCCAAAGTATTGGAACTTTAACTTCAGCATCGGTCCTTCCAATAAATATTCAATGTTGGTTTCCTTTAGGATTGACTTGTTCGATCTCCTTGCTGTCCAAGGGACTCTCAAAAGTCTTCTCCAACACCACAGTTCAAAAGTATCAATTATTTAGCACTCAGCCTTCTTTATGGTCCAGCTTTTATATCTGTATATCAGTAATGTGGAAAAACTGTAGCTTTGACTGTGTGGACCTTTGTCAGTAAAGTGATGTCTCCACTTTTTAATACGCTATCTAGGTTTGTCACAGTTTCCTTTCCAAGGAGCAAGCGTCTTTTAATTTCATGACTGCAGTCACCATCTGCAGTGATTTTGGAACCCAAGAAAATAAAATCTGCCATTGTTTCCATTTTTTTCCCCCTATCTATTTGCCATGATTTTGCTTTTTGAATGTTGATTTTTAAGGCAGTTTTTTCACCCTCCTCTTTCACATTTATCAAGAGGCTCTTTAGTTCCTCTTTGCTTTTCTGCTATGCATATTAGTGTATTCATATTGAAATGCAAATATTATTTCAATTTGAATATATTAGAAAGAGGTGGATGTACCGGAAAAAGAAAAAGTCCAACCAAAAGATTTCTAAGGAATCCCAGTGATGGAAGTTGATCATGATGAGAAGTAACCAGTAGGAAGCTTGTAAAGAAAAAGCAAAGAAAAAACACATAAAATGTAGAGCCTTGGAAGTCGAATGAAGAAAGTACTTCACAGTGAAGGAAATGATTAGTAAGTCAAATGCTGAGGCTGGATCACGCGAGATGAGGATGAGAATTGACCATCAAATTTAGCAACTAGAGAACGTTGATGAGCTTGATAAGAAGCATTTTGTGGAGTGGTGGGAGAAAAAACCTGCTCTGAATGGGTTCAAGACAGAAAAGAAACAGCACTAGGTACAGAAAGTAAAATAATTCTTAATGGATTTTACTTTAAAAGCAGAGAAATGGAATTTTTTGAGGTATAAGTGGCATCAAGAAATGCTTTGTTGCTATTTCCTCCATGCTGATTAAAATAATAAAGCCTCACTGCCTGGAATGCTGGAGACGGGGTTTGATCCCTGGGTCAGGAAGATCCCCTGGAGAAGGAAATGGCACCCCACTCCAGTACTCTTGCCTGGAGAATCCCATGGAGGGAGGAGCCTGGTGGGCTACAGTCCATGGGGTCGCAAAGAGTCGGACATGACTGAGTGACTTCACTTCACTTTAATAATGGTAGTCCTGGTTTTTACCAGAGACCATTCAGCATACTTGTGTGTTTTTCATCATCCATATTTAGTTGTACATGGACAGGTAAATAAGCAGAAAGGGGATAATTAAAGATGAAGGATAGAGAGGAGAAAATTGCTGGATGAATAAACCTGTGTAAATTGGCAATAGTGCACAAATGGAAGGGTTTCCTTAAATAGCATAAATTCACGGTAACAGGAAATTGCTGGTAGGTAGGTAGGTAGATATAGTGCTGGGAATTTGAGAATTATCTTTTCTGACTCTCTTCTATTGCTTTCTAAATGAAAAAATTATGAAGATAATCAGTCTAGAGTAAAAATAAGAGAAGAAAAATTTAGGACAAATGGGCCAGAAATGAAATAGTTATCATGGAAAATAAAAAGTGAATAGTCCTAGGCAATGTACTATTATTTCTGGGGAGCAATAAAAATCTACTAGAGGATGAAGTCGGAGAAGGCAATGGCACCCCACTCCAGTACTCTTGCCTGGAAAATCCCACAGACGAAGTCTGGTGGGCTGCAGTCCATGAGGTCACTAAGAGTCGGACACGATTGAGCGACTTCACTTTCACTGTTCACTTTCATGTATTGGAGAAGGAAAGAAATGGTAACCCACTCCAGTGCTCTTACTTGGAGAATCCCAGGGACAGCGGAGCCTGGTGGGCTGCCATCTATGGGGTCGCACAGAGTCGGACACGACTAAAGCGACTTAGCAGCAGCGGCAGCAGCGGAGGATGATGGTCATGAAATTGGTATGGCATCAGTCAGCATGAAGTGTATTTATTTCTACCACATCTGTCTATAAATATGCAGGTGGTAAATAGGTGAAGAGATGGATTTGACTAGAATGGGGGTGGGTAAAGCTAGCAAAGACATAATTATGTCAATTTTCCGGGGAATTTAAGCCATATAAGAATTACAGTGAGGACATGAGAGAGTTTAGGAATAGAAAAAAGTGGTAAGATAAATAGATTGGAGATCTTGGTAAGCTCAAACAACTGTTAAACTAAGAATACTAGGTCAAGAGACATAGAAAGATGGGCAATGAAAGAATGGGTGCTTAAAACTGAAAGTATGAGAATTTTAAATTATGCAGCCTCATAACATTAAAGGTAATTTAGTGTCAGTGAGGGAGTGAGGTAGACTGAATATAGGACTGCTATTCAGGAGGAGATCAAGGATTGAGAGGCTAAAGTATTGAAAATTAATCTATGTGACTATTTGAATCACAATTAAGGCAGTACTATTGAAAGAGTGACAGTGATTCAGCTGTTAAAATTACAATGTGGGAGAGAGAGATCAGGGGTTGATACATGATTGCAAATATTTAGGAGGCAATCTGGGTGGTAAACATGAAATTCAAAGCTGGATGATTTTATGGAGGAGTGAGGACAGTGGTCTAGAAATAGCACAAAGAGCAAGGAGGATACAATTTACTGCCAGCCCAGTTATATAAGAGGTATGGGAAGAAAATAACCATTACCTGAGAAGGCTAGAGAAGAAACAGTGTCTTTGAGGCAAACCAGCCTTTGTTAGAGTAAGAAGAGAAGGTCATTTACAGAAAAGAGATATAGGCTACCAGAAATTCTGCCAATTACTGACCATGACTTCCAGAGGCCTTGGTGAAAGTGGTGTAGTGCTTGAAGAACGGAAAGGAATTAGGTCAGAAGTGGGGAAGACCAGAACCATGTATGGATACAGAAGATGAAAGTCAGCTTGGAGCCTTAGAGTCATGTGTCACCTGTGATAACTTGGTCTGATGGATTCTAGCACGTAAATGGAATGGAAGTGGGATCAGGTTGTCTGTGGAGTAGGTGTGGGGAAGAGAGTATAAAAAAAAAACCTATGAAGAGGGAAGTTTAGCAATCTTGAGATAACCAGAGAGTCTTTTGTGGACATAACTGATACAAACAGAATCAGAACATAAAGAGGTTTGTCCCAATGCTTTCAGGGCAAAAAAGTGATGAGAAGGTTTCAAAGTTCTTGTCAGGAACCTGAACAATTCTGGGTCTCTCTCTCTCTCTCTTTTTTTTGTGTAAATTTATTATTTATTTCAATTGGAGCTAGTTACTTTACAATATTGTAGTGGTTTTTGCCAAACGTTCACATGAATCAGCCATGGGTGTACATGTGTCTCCCATCCTGAACACCCCTCCCACCTCCCTCCCCATCCCATCCCTCAGGGTGGTCCCAGAGGGGCTCTCGACCTGCGTTAATGTTCCTGTGAAGATAAGAACTAGGCCCTTTACTTCCTGTCTTGTATGTAATGATTTGTTAGACATTCAACAGTGCCCTAGGAACATTTCCTAACATTTCTTAGTAACAGTTCACTTGAAAGCATGATTACTGTCGTTTGCCTAGTTTCTCCATAATCTCCAAGCTGTCCCACGTGATAGGCACCTTATAAGCCATTGTCAAGTAATAATCAAGCCACCCTCAGTTACTATTGAGCATTAACTTTTCAATTTCAACTTAACATTGTTAAGTTCAAAACATCTTTTGAAGTTTTTATTGGAGTATAGTTGATATGCAATGTTGTGTTCATTTCAGGTGTACAACAAAGTGCATCAGTTACACATATACATATATCCACTTTTGTTTTGATTATTTCCCCATTTAGGTCATTACAGAGTACTGAGGAGAGTTCCCTGTGCTATACAGTAGGTCTTTATCAGTTATCTTTTTTACGTATAGTAGTATAAATATGTCAACCCTAGTGTCTCAATTTATCCCTCCTTCCTATCTACCCTTGGTAACCATAGATTGTTTTCTACATCTGTGAATCTGTTTCTGTTTTATAAATAAATTTATTTGTATTATTTTTTAAGATTCCACATATAAGCAATTTCATCTGACTTCACTCAGTATGACAATCTCTGGGTTCATTCATGTTGCTGTAAATGGCAATATTTTATTCTTTTTATGGCTGAGTAATATTCCATTGTATACATCAACCTAACTTTGTATAGTATAATTTTTAAATTTTTTGTCCTAAGGATGCCTAGTTGTCCCTCTCAGAAGTGACACTGCATGGAGGTGGTTGGTTAGTATGACATTTAGCCATAACAGCAACCTATTCTTATTTCTCTAAACTACCACATTCTTTAATTATCCCTATGTATCTTTGACCCCTTTGCCTCCAATGCCCAGTACTCTATCTCCTAACAACTATTTGTTCACTTTATGGAATTTTCTTCATTCATTGTTTCAGGCTCAACACAAATATCACATTTTTGGCAAATGCACAATAAGAAAAAATTTACATCTCAAAATCCATTCTCCCAATTCACAGTAATAAAATTCTGATTTTTTTTAGGGTATTCAAACTTTCCTTTTCTCAATGCTTGTTTTATAGCTAGGATTAGGTTCAGAAGAGGGTATATGACTTAAACCCACTCAATCAGTCATATTTCCTTGACCTCCATAATTAGTTTACAAAAGCCACATGGTCCAAATCAATCCAAAGAAATTAAAATGGGCTTACCATTAGAATTTTCAGAAAGAAATATAATCTTCTGTGGGGTTTCTGAGAGAAAAGGAGCTACTATGACCAACCTTCCTTGCTTTGCAAGAAGAAATTACTTGGATAAAACCAACAGAGTAGCCAAGAGATAGAGAGAGAATGACTCCTGAAGTGCTATTTTGAGTCCCTGGATTCAGGAATATCTAAAGTATTTTTTTAATCCCTGGATTTTTCAATCATGGGAACCAATAATTTTCTTTTGTTTTTCCCTTAAGGTAAATAAGAGAACCATGACTAATGCCATGTTTTAACACAATGTTTAGTCAGAAGTCCAAAGTCCAATAATCAAAGCTCAAGCTTCCAATAATTATAAAGCCTTCTAGGACCCAGAACAGAAACAGTGACTGTCTTAGACGATGGGAAAAAAAGACCTTGTCTAGGACTTCTCTGCAGCTCTAACCCTTTACTTATGATTCCCACTCAATGAATAATAGCAGTCAGGCCATTGATGCAGAGATAATTAGCCACAGATATTTAATTAAGAAGAAATTCTTCTTCCTTGTGAAAGCCACCTAAAGTCTACAATTAAAGGTTCATTCAATTATGACAGTGCCCATATTCAATATGAGTCACATAGTCTGAGACAAAACTTGCCCTTGAGGGAAACAAAGAAAAATTTTAAATCAAAGTTTTTCAAAGAAGTCTGCTTCCTGTTGCATTTTATCAACCTGCTTATGCTTAGGAACAGTTTTTAACATATTTTATTCAGGAGTTTCAATTTTTTTATTCAGAGCTATAAAACAATTAATAATCAATTATTGTTAATTCAGCAACAACCCAGAACAAAGCAGAGAAATATTACACATAAAAGGCACAGAGAGAACTTCTCCAAATACATTTTATAGTTACTTTCCAATTTTAAAGAACAGATCAAAGACATATCATGTTAACTATTTTTGTGAAAAATATTATCTTTTGAAGAAGTAAAGGAGAGAAAAATCTAAAAAAAATATGGTGTTTTACCTCGGGACCGTAACAGAATCATAGTCAATGTCATGTCCATAACACACCACAGTGTTGTGTTACACATTCCCCATCTGGAAAATCCCAGGTTACATATGTGCCTCCAAAGTTATTCAGAGAATTGCATGAAACAGACCATAGTGATTGGCCATAAATCTTAATTACTGGCAGATAGTGACTTTCTCTTGAAACACATTTATGATGGCTTACACTGGTAAAACTGTACCCAAAAAAGTCACAGCTATGTACTTTTAGTCATGCTTATGAACAGTGTTTCCCTTTAAAAAATAAAGTATCTTCTTCCAACAATATAGGCCTTTTCATTCTAACTTTAAAATTTGCCCTAAGGATTGTATTGGTGAACAGCAGGATATTTGCTGGAGAGAGGAGATGAAGGGCAGTGGGCTCTACCTACCCTCACTGACCTACATTGTGCCATTTCTACGACAATAAGAAGCTTGTATAATTATCCCCATTCCAAAAGTTATATAACCAAGATTCAGAAAAAGTAACTCACTCAAGATCCAACAACCATCGAATGGCAAACCAAAGAAATCCGGTTCCAAAGACTGTTTTCTTCACAAAGCAGGCTGTCTCCTCACATTTCAATCTATGTGATTCTTATGGTTGTTTCTTTATTTTTGACACCAATGACATATTATTTTAATGAAATACAATCAAGAATGGCTTGATGATTAATAAGCTTTATTATTTTGTCATTACAGATCACAGACTATAATAAGACTACATAAATGGCCTTATGAATCCAAATGCAACTTTCTGTTATATTATGACAATAGCAGTAGCATAAATCACATTTATATAGCATTTCACAGTTTCAAAATATTTCCACATACTCTGCCTCCTTATGATTCTGCTCTTGTACAACCCATGAATTAGGCAGTGTCAATTTTATTTTCACTATTTTAAAGTTGAGGAACAGAGAAGTTCTTGCTCAAATCAAAAGACCACAGAACCTATATGAAAACATAGACCATTCATTCATTGATGTACTTACTGTATCACATCTACTTCATACTCACTCCTATCTATCATATCTGTTGCATATCTATTGTGTGGGGCTTCCCTGGTGGCTCAAATGGTAAAGAATCCACCTGCAATGTGGGAGACCGGAGTTTGATCTCTGGGTAGGGAAGATCCCCTGGAGGAGGGCATGGCAAACCACTGCAGTAATTCTTGCCTGGAGAATCCCTATGGACAGAGAAGCCTGGTGGGCTACAGTCCATGGGGTTGCAAAGAGTCAGATATGACTGAGTGACAAAGCCCATCTATTATGTGAGACTCATTTCTTAAGTGATATCCAATCTACTACTCATTTCACAATGAGTAGTAGATTGTAGTAGAGTTTTACATTACAGACTATACAAAATATGTTAATAATAGTACCTACCAGGCCTGTTACTTTTCCAAGTCCCAACCTAGCATCTCTACTAAAAGAAGTGATTTGGGTTGTTCTTTGAGTCAGCTCAGTAATACAGACTGGCCCCAAAGCATCGAATCCATAAACTGATTGCTAGCACATGATGTGGTCCAGCATAAGCTAAAAGAAGCAGGCTAAGGGAATAGAGGAGCTAGACTGCTGGGTTAAAGGACAGATTTAATAGGCAGACACTTGCTCTTACTTTGAACACATAGTAATGCTGGCTAATGCATTTTAAATAATTAAAAGCAGGGTGTAAATAAAGAAAGGAACATATCTAGATGCTAGAAATAAAAACTAATAATGGCATTAATAATAATCCTAAAGCCATAGCTATTAGCAAGAGTTGAACCATGTTGCCTCTGGGAGAATAAGGTTATGTACCTTATGACTTGAATTTTTAATGCAACATGCCAAAATGAAAATATGCTCAACATCACTCATTATTAGAGAAATGCAAATCAAAACTACAATGAGGTATCACCTCACACCAGTCAGAATGTCTGTCATTAAAAAATCTACAAACAACAAATGCTGGAGAGGATGTGGAGGAGAGGGAACACTTTTGCACTGTTGGTGGGAATGTAAATTGTTGCAATCGCTATGGAGAACAGTATGGAGATTCCTTAAAAAACTAGGAGTAGAACTACTATGCTGCTGCTGCTAAGTTGCTTCAGTCGTGTCCGACTCTGTGCGACCCCATAGACGGCAACCCACCAGGCTCCCCCGTCCCTGGGATTCTCCAGGCAAGAACACCGGAGTGGGTTGCCATTTCCTTCTCCAAGGCGTGAAAGTGAAAAGTGAAAGTGAAGTCGCTCAGTCGTGCCCGACTCTTAGCGACCCCATGGACTACAGCCATGACCTGGCAATCCCACTAATGGGCATATACCCAGAGAATACTATAATTGAAAGAGACACATGTACTCCAGTGTTCATTGCAACATTTTTTACTATAGCTAAGACACAGAAGCAACCTAGATGTCCGTCGACAGATGAATGGATATGGAAACTGTGGTACAAATATACAATGGAATGTTAGCTTTAAGAAAGAACACATTAATCACTGCAGATGGTGATTGTAGCCATGAAATTAAAAGACGCTTACTCCTTGGAAGAAAAGTTATGACCAACCTAGATAGCACACTGAAGAGCAGAGACATTACTTTGCCAACAAAGGTCATCTAGTCAAGGCTATGGTTTTTCCAGTGGTCACGTATGGATGTGAGAGTTGGACTGTGAAGAAAGCTGAGTGCCAAAGAATTGTTGCTTTTGAACTGTGGTATTGGAGAAGACTCTTGAGAGTCCCTTGGACTGCAAGGAGATCCAACCAGTCCATTCTGAAGGAGATCAACCCTGGGATTTCTTTGGAAGAAATGATGCTGAAGCTGAAGCTCCAGTACTTTGGCCACCCATGTGAAGAGTTGACTCATTGGAAAAGACCCTGATGCTGGGAGGGATTGGGGGCAGGAGGAGAAGGGGACAACAGAGGATGAGATGGCTGGATGACATCACGGACTCAACGGACGTGAGTCTGAGTGAACTCCGGGAGTTGGTGATGGACAGGGAGGCCTGGTGCACTGCAATTCATGGAGTCACAAAGAGTTGGACACGACTGAGTGACTGAACTGAACCCAATGAGGTGGATGAACCTAGAGCCTATTGTACAGAGTGGAGTAAGAAAGAGAAAGACAAATATTGTATATTGATGCATGTGTATGGAATCTAGAAAGATGGTACTGATTAACCTATTTGAAGGGGGAAAATGGATACACAGACATAGCGAATAGACTTGTGGACACAGTGTGGAAGGGAGAAATTGGGATGAATTGAGAGAATAGCATGGAAACTTATACATTACCCTATGTAAAACAGATAGCCAGTGGGAATTTGCGGTATGACACAGGGAGCTCAACCTGGTGCTCTGTGACCTGGAGGGGTGGGATGGGGTGAGAGATGGGAGGGAGGTTCACGAGGGAGGGGACATGTGCATGCCTGTGACTGATTCATGTTGATGTATGGCAGAAACCAGCACAATATGGTAAAGCGATTATGTTACAATAAAAACAAGTAAATAAAAAAATCAAGATTTCAATCCTCACATACAGTGAAGGCTATATTTGAGCTCTTAGTATAAATTGGAAGGAAAATAATTGCCTCTTTGTATATGTGTAGTATCTTAAATTCTCTGAAATCACTTCTCACTGAGCAATGGCTCTTGAGTTCATAGGCAAAAAGACCTATGACCCATAAGAGATTGAGATCTTAGTCCTATACTTGTGTGCAACCCAATTATATACCACCTCAGCTATTTGGAAGAACTCCAGCTAGAACGGATATAAAAGTTGACCCGCCTTCCCATGAAGCCTAAGGGAGGCGACTACGAAACTGTCCCATAGGGCAATGTCCAGTGCTTGGAATTTGCACAAGACTCCTAGGAAGTTTACCACTGAAAATGTCATTACATACATGAAAGTAGAAAGAAGACAAGACTCACACATAGGAAAAAATATATATCTGGAATCACAGAAAAGAAAAAAAAAGTAGAAAGAAATTTTAAAATAAGCATATTTATGGGTTTTAAGTGCTCAGAAAACCTATAAAAAGAAAAAACAAACAAGATGATGATATAAAAATGAGTACTTATGACCAGTCAATCCGAAAGGAAATCAATCCTGAATATTTATTGGAAGGACTGATACTGAAGTGAAACTCCAATACTTCAGCCACTTAATGCAAAGAGCCTTTCATGGGAAAAGACCCTGATGTTGGGAAAGATTGAGGGCAAAAGAAGAAGAAATCGATAGAAGATGAGATAATAGATAACATCACCAACTCAATGGACATGACTCTGAGCAAAATCCCGGAGGTAGTGGACAGGGAAGACTGGCATGCTGCAGTCCAGG
Organism: Aepyceros melampus; assembly: GCA_006408695.1. Lineage (NCBI taxonomy): Eukaryota > Metazoa > Chordata > Mammalia > Artiodactyla > Bovidae > Aepyceros > Aepyceros melampus. The sequence goes on along the minus strand of SJXQ01012814.1, from coordinate 481,892 downwards.
GTTGCAATTGGATATGACTTAGAACTGAACAATATGACTGCCAGTGAACTTATTACCAAAAATTGAAGCTAGCTGACTTTTGGAATAATATCATCAAAGCACTGAAGGAAAAAGTGAACTGTCATCCAGCTAAACCATAATTCAAATTTCTGGATGAAATAGAGACACTACCAAAAAAAATGCTAAGTGAAAACATTGTCCATGGAATTTGTAAATAGAAGTATACTTAATCAGGAAAAAAGTAAACCCAGAAATAAGCAGTAATATGCAAGCAGCAAATTTGCACAAAGAATTAAATAAATATATTAATATAGAAGCACAGTATTAAATGTAAATTTTTAAATAACAATTTTTTCATGTGTAAAAAATGAGGTGGAATTAAAATAGTAAGCAATGTAAAAGATTGGAGAAGAATAATAAAATTTGTTAAAGTGGACACATCTTTTCCTTATTTAGAAAAAAGACATATTAAACAATATTTTAGGTATGTTAAAATGTAGTATATGTCACTAAAATGATATAAGTATTTAAGCTTAAAATAGTATATTGATAATATTGATAGTCCAGATAAAAAGACAATTCTATCAGTTCAATAGAAGGCAGGAGGGAGGGAGAAGAAAGCATAATCTAGAGAAAACACATAGTCATTCTGTAGCCTACCGGGCTCCTCTACTCATGGAATTCTCCAGGCAAAAATACTGGAGTTGACAGCTATCCCCTTCTTCAGGTGGTCTTCCTAGCCCAGGGTTTGAACCCAGACCTCCCACATTGCAAGCAGATTGCTTACTGTCTGAGTCAGCAGGCAAGTCCCTATGCAAGGGAAGTCTTCCCTTGTGGCTCAGACCATAAAGAATCTGTCTGTGATGCAGGAGACCTGGGTTTGATTCCTGGCTCAGGGAGATCCTCTGGAGAAGGAAATGGCAACCTACTTCAGTATTCTTTCCTGGAGAATTCCATGGACAGAGAAGCCTGGTGGGCTACAGTCCATAGGGTCACAAGGAGTAGGACATGACAGAGTGACTAACATACACAGAGATAAAACAACTAAGGTGGTAAAAAACAAGTTCAAATACATTAGTAATTAATATAACATAATCTCCCCCAAAAGCTAAAATACAAGAAACATATATAGATTATGTATATATGCATTTATATGTAAATAAGTAAAAACATATAGAATGGTACACTTTAAATCCACATTAATGATTAGCTAATGGAGAAGAGGAAGAAAAATGTGATTGAGAATGTTTGAAAATGTGTTGTTTTGCCCATAATGTTTTGCTAGCAAAAAAATGAGGCTGAAACAAATATGACAATGCTACTAGTTGTTAAGTCTGAGTGGTAAATACTTGGTTATTTTCAATCACGTTAGTGCTTTAATTTTTTTAATGTCTCCAACTTAGAATCATATTAACATATGATCCATATTATATGTACATATTAACAGTAGATCCATAAAGTAAATGTTATGAACCTCTGCTCCTACTGGTGTCAGTAGGTAACTCCATACCTAGAGTTTCTGAGCAACAACTATTCCAGGTTCATCTGAGAACTTTTGTCATATACTAATTCAAAGTCTAAAATAAACTAAACAAATAAAAATAAATAAAATAAAATAAACTCACTGTATTTAAAGGAGCTAAAGAGAGTCTCTATTGCTTTGAATTTGAAAAACTTAACTATATGCATACATCCTAATAGTTGCTTTGAAAAAAGATCAATATTGTCACAAGTTTGATTAGATTTCATACGATTTGATTCAAGCCTGCAATGCGGTTAGATCCCTGGGTTGGGAAGATCCCCTGGAAGAGGGCATGGCAATCCACTTCAGTATTCTTCCTGGAGAATTCCATGGACAGAAGAGACTAGTGGGTTACAGTCCATGGGGTTGCAAAGGATCAGACATGACTGAGTGACTAAGCACAGCAATGTACTTCAACATTCACTCAAGCAGGGACTAAACAAGACGTGAGGAATATGTGTAAAGCATGAAACTTATCTTCAAGAAGCATATCATTGGTTGAGTTAATAAATGAAGAAAGAAAAAAAATTACAAGACAGAGTAACAGATACAAGGAAGAATAAAGGAGAAGAAGGTGCGTGAAGAAAGAGTTTTTCCCAACTAGATGTGATAAGAGAGGTGTACTTAGAGGCGAGGGTATCAGAGTGGGTATTTAAAGAATAAACTGAGGTTTTTCCAGACATCCCTCTCACTCCTCCTGGCATGTGAGGATACAGCAAGAAGACAGCTGGCCATTTATGAACCATGAAGTGGGTTCTGACCCTCACCAGACACCAAATCTGCAAGTGTCTTAAACTTTGACTTTCCAGCCTCCAGAACCATTAAAAATAAATTTCTGTTTTTTTAAGAAGTCATTCAGTATATTGTACTTTGCTGTAGCAGCCTGAACTAAGGCAACAAGGGTAAAGAAACAATAATGTGGCAGTTTGGGAATTTGAATACAAGATGTATTAATATGGTAGTTTATTTTAATATAATAATTACTTCAGTGTTGCAATAATTGTTAATTTTAGATGTAATAAGGTATTACTTTTAAGTGATATCATGCACTGATTTTATTTTAAAAATCATAATATTTCATAGTGAAAAAAAGAATAAACTCGGTTTTATTCAAGATATCTCTGAGACTGGTTTATCTACAATAAAAACATTCCAAAGGAAAAATCTAAAATGTCATCTTTGAAGACCATAAATTTTACACTCTTCCAATGAGGGTCCTAGAAAAAGTTTAATATTTCCTCAGTATTGGGTTTGCTGCAGCAGATGACTCAGACATTTCCAAATTCCTTAGAATCTGCTAATAAGTGATGTTGAGCATCTTTTCATGTGTTTGTTAGCCATTCGTATGTCTTCTTTGGAGAAGTGTCTATTTAGTTCTTTGGCCCATTTTTTTGATTGGGTCATTTATTTTTCTGGAGTTGAGCTGCATAAGCTGCTTGTATATTTTTGAGATTAGTTGTTTGTCAGTTGTTTCATTTGTTATTATTTTTTCCCATTCAGAAGGCTGTCTTTTCACCTTGTTTATAGTTTCCTTTGTTGTGCAGAAGCTTTTAATTTTAATTAGATCCCATTTGTTTATTTTTGCTTTTATTTCCAGTATTCTGGGAGGTGGATCATAGAGGATTCTGCTGTGATTTATGTCAGAGAGTGTTTTGCCTATGTTCTCCTCTAGGAGTTTTATAGTTTCTTGTCTTAAGTTTAGATCTTTAATCCATTTTGAGTTTATTTTTGTGTATGGTGTTAGAAAGTGATCTAATTTCATTCTTTTACAAGTGGTTGACCAGTTTTCCCATCACCACTTGTTAGAAAGATTGTCTTTAATCCACTGTATATTCTTGCCTCCTTTGTCGAAGATAAGCTGTCCATAGGTGTGTGGATTTATCTCTGGGCTTTCTATTTTGTTCCATTGATCTATATTTCTGTCTTTGTGCCAGTACCATACTGTCTTGATGACTGTGGCTTTGTAGTAAAGCCTGAAGTCAGGCAGGTTGATTCCTCCAGTTCCATTCTTCTTTCTCAAGATGGCTTTGGCTATTCGAGGTTTTTTGTGTTTCCATACAAATTGTGAAATTATTTGTTCTAGCTCTGTGAAAAATGTCAGAGAGTGTTTTGCCTATGTTCTCCTCTAGGAGTTTTATAGTTTCTGTTCTTACATTTAGGTCTTTAATCCATTTTGAGTTTATTTTTGTGTGTGGTGTTAGAAAGTGATCTAGTTTCATTCTTTTACAAGTGGTTGACCAGTTTTCCCAGCACCACTTGTTAAAGAGATTGTCTTTACTGTATATTCTTACCTCCTTTGTCGAAGATAAGTTGTCCATAGGTGTGTGGATTAATCTCTGGGCTTTCTATTTTGTTCCACTGATCTATATTTCTGTTTTTGTGCCAGTACCATACTGTTATACCAGATACTTTTAAAAGCAGGATTTCAGAGAAAAAAGTCAGGACTTGTCTGTGAGTTGAATTGTCTTTTCAGTCTTCTATTTTACTCTAAGAATATATAACTTTCATTTTTAAGATTTTTTTTTCTTATTTACTTCCTGTACATCATTTCCTGAAAAAAGCCAAATGTCTCTTTGATATGCTTATACTCTAGTTTGGAACTGGTAATTTGTGCATCCAGTTTACACTCAACAAAGCATGAATCATATAGATTGCATTATGTGATTATGCAAATACACACTAAATATACAATTACAAGCATATATGGGCAGTGAAATTTAATTAATTATTATGACTTAGCTCTCTTGCCAAATGTAGTTTTATTAACTAACTGTCTACAGATGTGTTTCCTCTCTTGATTCATTTACATTTTAATACCATGTAGAAATGATAAATTACTGTAACAACAGATGACAAAAACAGATGGAATAAACATAATTGAACCCAAAATAATTTATATAGGTTTGAATTGAACAGTTTGTATATTTAAGCCAGTCTTTAATGCTTTACTCTTGCATTGTGGCTATTTAGGAAAAACTTCACAAACACACACAAGAAATTCAAAGCAGCCAGGGGCATTTGAAAATGCATGTTTAAAGGTAAGTAAGTAACTTTTTAAATTTATGAGCAATCACTAATTATATTTGAAGGTATAAATATTAAAAGAAAACTGATCAAAAGATCAGACATAGTAACCTAGAGATTATAAAAATTATCAGTAAGCATTCATGCCAAGTGAAGTGGACATTTGACAAAAAATTAGATATAATTTAAAATCTCAACCACTTATAGATTACATTCTCCCCTGGAGGGCTGCATTCTGAACTTAAATAATTGATGATCTTTCTAAAGAAGAATCTAAAACCATCAGAATAACTTCATTCCATTCCAAAACAGTATTTGTAGGTGTATATGTGTATTCACATTACTAAATCTTTTAATGGCATATATTTGAATTAATACCCAGGACTATTACTCCCATTTGTTTGAAATTCCATCAGATAAAATTGCAGTTATGTTGAAAAGTCAATATTAGGGGCATCAGATTCCTCTGATGACCAAAAGATGAAGAAAATTTGTTCTTGTTTGTCAAAAAGATTACAGGAATAGGATAGAACATGAACTGGTTACCAGAAAATAAGTGCTCAGTGGTCTGTGGAAAGCCTCCCTTCTTCCCCATTATATCATATGGTACTCCTGGCAGAATCCTTCTTTAGCAGGAAGCAGAGATTTAGAACTGTGTGGGCTTCAAATCACCTTCGCTCTCCTTCAACAGTTATTTTAACCATAATTCATTTCTCAGGTGGTATCTTCACCCTTTATACTTTACTTCTGTTTTATTTCTACTTTATGTGCATGCTGCTAAAAGACAGAGCCTAAAATTGTATGAATAGGAAAAGATCATTTTCTAAAACTAAGTTATTTTATGGTTAAATAAGCACTTTTAAAAGAAGTTAAGAGTAGGTATTTCCATGTAAGGCTTCATACTGCCATACTGCAGAAAAATGACTTTCCATTCCTGGCTTGCCTTTCATACTCAGAGATATATGAGAACTATGCTTACCTCTCTAGGTTGAAAAGGGCAAGTGTATCTGATGGGAGACATCAAGGCTGATCGATACCTCAACACCAGGAGAACTGGTCCTCTTAAATTATACCATCTAGGGAAGAAGGCACAGGCTGGCGATTAGTCAGCTGCAAGATATAATTTAAGATATCTAATTAGAAGAAGAACTGAAGTGGGTGAGAATTAAGCACTAGGTTGTTGACAGGCATTTGTTTGCTTATTTTGAAACTTGCAAGAAATTATAAAGCTAAGCAGGCAAAATAGTCTTGCTAGAAAGAGAATGATAATATTTATACATTAAAATCACATCTTATCCCTTAGCCATCATTTGTGCTTGAGGTAAGTTTAGTGGCTTATTTTTTATTTCTAATTATATCTTTGAATAAAAAGATATAATGCAGTTTGGAAAATGGATCACATCTCCCTATACCCACACTATACGTCCACACTCACTGCCTTTGCAAACCCTCATTCGCCATGTTTATGTTCTTCTCCAGTCATCAAGAAGCTTCTTCAATGGTAACAAGTAAAACAGAATGGTTTTGATGAAACAGATATACAAAAGAGCTAACTGACCTCATGAACAACTTCAGTACAGTTCAGTTCAGTTGCTCAGTCATATCCAACTTTTTGCAACCCCATGGACTGCAGCACTCCAGGCTTCCTTGTCCATACAAATTCCCACAGCTTACTCAAACTCATTTCCATCGAGTCAATGATGTCATCCAACCATCTCATCCTCCGTCATCCCCTTCTCCTCCCACCATCAATCTTTCCCAGCATCAGGGTCTTTCCTAGTGAGTCAGTTCTTCTGAACAGCTTAAAACTTTTAAATAATTTTTAAGTTCTATATTTAAAGTTCTTAGCAAATATGTTTTTGTTGCCTTATCTATCCTCAAATAGCCATATGAAGTTTTTAAATCTGGATAAAGATTTCTGGAATTATAATAGTTTTCTGTATAATATACTAGCCCCAGGAGACAAGGGTTTGATCCTTGGGTGGGGAAGATCCCCTGGAGGAGGAAATGACAACCCACTCCAGTATTCTTGCTGGGATAATTCCATGGACAGAGGAGCCTGGCAGGCTATAATCCATGTGGTTGCAAAGAGTTGGATATGATTGAGCAACTGATCAAGCACGCATTGATAGTGATAAATTTTTGCATCTTCATAAATGAAAAACATGTTTATAACAGCAAGTCTACAGTCTCTATAGTATTGTGTGATTTCTAATAACTTTGATACCCATAATGAGCTTAGTAAATTACATTTGATGATGACATCATACCACCTTTGTGCCAATGATCAAAAACTGTGCAGAAATGTCAAAGCAGAGCCTAGATGACTGAGTTGACTGATCTTAAGGTTCCATAGAGCTCCATTCTGTCTATATCAAGTGTGACTGCATTTTCATTAATAATTGTCGTCACCACTTTAGCACCACAAAGAAATGTGTTCAAAATGGTTTCTATGTCCTCCATGGAAAATACTACCTTGAAAATTCCCTGTTCATAGGTATATTTCCAAACATTAACAATCAAAGTAGTAAATTATCTCTTTCATGGAATCCTAGTTTTTTCTTCCAGTCATAGAAATTTAAGACACTGTTGCTGAGGCACCTCTATACATGCTGATTCAAATCTTTGGTTTGCTGTGCCAGCCTCCAGCAAGCAGACTACAGACTTAACAGCATATTCAGCTTCTTTGGAGTTCCAGAGATTTAATAATTTGTTCATTTGTTTTTGTTTGTTGTTGTTTTACTTTATAGTTCTTCACATTGTTGTTGTTATCTGTTTAGAGCATTGTTCAGATATCCTAGCTCTACAACTTCTGTGAGTTGATATGCTAGCTTCTCTTGGTCATCCGGGTTCATCTGTTTATCAGCATTCCAATTCATACACATAGAGATTTCTTGACAACCAAGTCACTCTGCTGCATTCCATAGGAGACATTTCATTCTCAATTACTCAGTCTGTGAAACCTTAATAACACTGGAAACATGATTCTATAAGCCTACTTTCTATTTCAACTGGATGCATGTCCATTCATGAAGGCTGATCCTTCCCATTCAACTCAGTCATAAATTAACAGCCCTAAGACTTTAAAGTCAGTGATGTCACTTGTATCTATTGTAGGCTAATATGAGACACCTTCCTGGGTCTGTGCTGTGTGTTTAACTGCTTTATATCAAGATCTGACTATTGACCATCCCCAGAACTCACCTCTCACTGTTGTCCTTCTACATTAGATTCTGACTCTCTTCCCTTCCATTAACAAAGGAAGCTCATTCTGCATTAGGGATTCTTGAAATTGCTGTTCCTAGAAATCTCTGCTCCACAACTTTCCCAGTTTGAACCTTCCTACAAGTTAAGTCTTAAATGAAATGTCAGGGGTGCCTTACCGGATTCATCACTCAGAATTAGTATCCCCACTCCCATACACCCATCATACACAAATAAGGACATTTCTAGAGATGGTAGGGACTTCCCAAAGCAGGTAAGAATGACTAGCTGCTTAAGTTGGTAAATAGGCCATTAATTTGTAAAGTCAAAGCTCTGAATATTAATAAACTTTTTCAGAGTTTCAGAAGTTGATATAATTCTCGAGTCTTAAATTTCTCATAATATAGTCTTGAAGTGCTTTCTTTAACAGAATAATAATCCATACTATATTCATGATAAGATCATTTACTTCCATTTCAAATCTTCATAAAATAGCTTTTTTAGCTTTTTGTGTGAGAACATTCATGAGATGAATAAGTCTGAAACAGTTCGTGAAGGCACCCAGCACTGTGTCTGGAACATGGCAGATGCTTGATAATGCTTGCTGGCCAACTATACAAGTAGCATCTTTCAAAATGATAGCTAACTTCTCTAACAGGCCCAGGGTTAGAGAAGTCACGATTGCAGTTTGAATTAAGGGGTGCTAAACTGAGGGACAGCCATAAAATCTCTCTCCCACACTGATTCTACCAACAGTATGTCATTTTAAAGTCATTCCTTTCCATTAGAGACCTCTTTTTGAAATGCAAGACTTCAGGAAATTGTAGCAAACCCCTGTTGTTATGTTTACTCAGGTTCTCTAATGCAGGAACCATCCCACCTTGATCCCAACTAACAGGGAAACTCCTGAAAGCCAAGTATTTATTACACTACATGATTTTGCCCTAACTAGGCCAATCAGAATTTTTTTTCCAGGAATTAAAATTCTAATCTAAAACATACAAAAACTGAGAATTTTGAATCTTCTTCAGATAACAGAGGAGTTCTATGTTTGTCCAATACAACAGCAACTATTCACTGCTGGCTCTTTAAAATCAAATTTCAATAAATTAAAATTAAAAATTCAGCTCTTCAGTTGCATTAGCCATATTTCAAGTATTTGGTATTATAGAACATTTTCACCATCACAGAATGTTCTATTAAACAGAGATGCTTTAAAGCAGGGCTCAACAAAACTACAGCCCCTAAGCCAGTGTTTTTTTTGATGAGATGAGTGTTTGGGGTTTTTTTTTTTTTTTTTTTTCATTTTTATATAGCTGGAAAAAAGGAAAGAAGAAAATTCTAGGATGTTAAAATTACTTGGCATTGAAATCTCAGAGTTCGCAAATAAATTTTTTATTGGAACACAGCCATGCTGATTCATTTATGTGTTATAGATAATGTTGATTATTTTCAGCAGATCATATGACCAGCAAAGTCTAAAATATTATCTGAACCTTCATAGAAAAAGTTTGCTAAGCCCTGCTCTAGAGGAAGTGGTAAGTTTTCCAAAGCTTTCTCAGATTTTGAAAAGTTATGAGGAGATCAGAAAATACTTATATTAAAGTATTAATGATGTGTCAGGTAAGTGGAATGGCTTTTCACTTCTGTGTTGAAGGTTAAAAAAGGAAAAGGAACAATGCCAAGAGTGTTGATATTGGGTGGATTAAATGGGAAGACTGTTTTCTTCCCCAGTAACAGGTATGAGAGCGTTGCATTTTACTCTGCTTACCATGGCATGCTCAGGTCCACCATTGTCATAAAGGAGAAGTGAAGAAATGAATGCCCTTGCATTTCTATAGTCTAAACAAAAGGCTCCAAGATGTCCTCTGCAAGAGAACTGATAAATTTCCTTTATGTAAGCACAGCACCTTCTCTGCCTCTGCACAGCTAGACACACAAGCCAGAGCTGATGGGCCTCAAACCAAGTGTAAACATCATCCAAGTGGAAATTATGTGACAGCATCCTGGGTGAACTATGAACTCCTCCCAACACTAAAAGGAGGCACACTTACTGTATGTGTTTCTTGAAAAGATTTCATTACAGAAGGGTAATTGACAAAAGTCAAGAAGTGGCCAAGGTCATCCACACTATAGGAGTTATACCTTCCTGAGACTCACCATAAATTGACAGAAAAAGGGAATCCCAGACAGAAGGATACAATAGATCAAGACAGAATTCCTGAAATGGGTACAGAGATGAAAGTGTTTAAGGGCTCAGAAGAGAGACTGTGCTTCATGGAAATTCTGGGTCACTTGCTGTAACAATAACTCTCAGCTCAAGACTCTCTTATAGAAAACTCCAGAGAATCTTCCCTCTATTAAAAAGCTTGACAAATCATGTTTCATTTTCTCTGAGAGATGCCAAAACTTTGCCTCTAGTTCTATTTAATACAATCACTGTTGAAAAGTGGGTGACAGAACCAGCATGACGTCAGAGGGCCTGAGTTTAAATCATGCCCCCATCACCTATTAGCTGCCTTGTTTTTCACAACTACAAAATGATATACATACTTAAAAATGTGTTGATTAATAATTAATATTATTTCAAATAAAGGTGGTTACCACTAAGACAGGCAAAAACAGTGAAATGGATGCTGATTTGGAAGATACTGCTAATGGCCCAGCAAATGTCCATCCTGCCCCTACTTTCTTTGCAAATAGATTTTGAGAATGAACAGAGTCAGTATGCAATTCCAAGCAGTGGATCATGATCTGTTTAGACCAAATCTGACAACTCTGTCCTCACATTCCTAGCTTCCTCTGCATCTAGGGCTTATTGAATGCCCCATTTCTAGTCGATGAGACATTAGTAGAAAGTTCCTGGATATTAAGTAGAGTGGAGGTGGAGGTAGTTCTGGGAAAGCTTTGGTTTTCTCAGATGAAAGTAGACAAACAATAAAGTAACAACTATGAAGACAAAGCCACAAGAATTAGAGTCATAGCCATAACAACCCTCAACCACTGAACCAATAATCAATACTCTAGACTTCTTGTGTCATGAGAAAAATGAGTCTCTGTTAGGCATTATTTTTCTGCCACCCATTTCTAAAAATGAATTAGATACAATAAAGTTACCCAAGTTGTACTGAAAAAAAAATTTTAATTTCCCTAGAAATATGTTCATCATCAGTATGAAAATGGGAAAAGAAAGAAGCAAAAAATGTCAACTAGAGTTTCCTTCCCTCACAATTCCTTCTAGAGAGTGTCTTTAAGCCCTACTTCTCTGTTAGTGGTGGTGGTGCTCAATCGTGTCTGACTCTGTGACCCCTGTAGCCTGTCAGGCTCCCTGTCCATGGAATTCTCCAAGCAAGAATACTGAAGTGGGTTGCCACCTCCTACTCCAGAGGATCTTCCTGACCTAGAGATTGAACCCACATCTCTCGTGTCTCCTGTTACCCTGCTGGAATCTATAATGTCAGGGATGCCACAAATAGTCACATTTTCCTCTGGCTGTGAACCATGTAATCCTACAGGAAGACAAACACAAGGACAATAAAAACATACTCCAGTGCTTACTACATGCCAGAGGCTGTTCTAAGAGTTTTACAGATCAAGGTCATACAAATGGGTTAATACAAATGATTACAAATGGGTCAATATCTGTAAAACTCTTAGAAGGGCCCCTGGCATATAGTAAGCACTGCTGCTAAGTCACTCCAGTCGCGTCCAGGTCCGTGCGACCCCATAGACAGCAGCCCACCAGGCTCCCTCATCCCTGGGATTCTTCAGGCAAGAACACTGGAGTGGGTTGCCATTGCCTTCTCCAATGCATGAAAGTGAAAAGCGAAAGTGAAGTCGCTCAGTTGTGTCCAACTCTTTGCGATCTCGTGGACTGCAGCCCACCAGGCTCCTCCATCCATGGGATTTTCCAGGCAAGAGTACTGGAGTGGGGTGCCATTGCCTTCTCCACTGGAATGTCTTTGTGTCTGTCTTCCTGTAGTATTAGATGGTTCCCAACCAGAGGAAAATGTGGCTGCTTGTGGCAGCCATGACTACCTCCCCATCACATTATAGATTCCAACAGGGTAACAGGAGACACAACAGTCATGGGTTCAATCCCTGTGTCAGGAAGAACCCCTGGAGTAGGAAATGGCAACTCACTTCAGTATTCTCACCTGGAGAATTCCATGGACAGAGGAGCCTGGCAGGCTATAGTCCATGGTGTCACAGAGTCAGACAGGGCTGAGTGAGTAAGTATACACACATGCTAATATCAATAACTATTACCAACCCTGCTTCAGAAATGGAGAAACTGAAGCACAAGAGAGTTAAGTAATCTGCCTAAGGTCACACAGCTAGAAAGCGATGAACCAGGATTCAATGTGAATTTAAGCAGTATGAGCCAACACATCTCCCTCTGAGATGGCAATACGCATGATGTTCAGCAAGATAAGGAGATGAAATTGATCTGATAAACTGATCCAGTGGAGACTTTTTTAAAACTCCACATCTCACATTTTTTCCAAGCCATTTATTTACCAGACTCTTTGAGGTATCCAGCTAATGAGGAAATAAGATAGTCAATTTAGAAATTTAAACCATCTAAATGTCTACCAACTACAAGAAAAGAGGAGAAGGCGTTTAGCTTTTAAAACAAAGCTAAAGGGACCTATCTAAGCAAGAGAAACTCTCCAGAAGAAAGATATGAAGGTGGCAACCCCAAATTTAGAAGGTTGAGTAATATTTATCCCCACCTATGTTAGCTCTCTTGACTGTCAGGATGGTTCTTACTCTCCCATCCTCCCCCCCTGCTCAAGGTACCGAGCTGAAATCTCCCTATCACCAGTATTCTCAGCATCTAACCTGGGTAACTACCCCTCTGTATCTTTAAGTGACAGTCTAAAAGGAAAACAAGCTAAAGGTTATCTGATTTGACACAAGTCTATTGGTGGGGAGTAGGAACACTACACTAGTTTGGACTAAGTTGTCCTGTTTGGGATGGACAACTCAGTTGAACAAGGTAACTGTAAAATTATCTTTCATATTGTACCTGAAGTAAATCATGTACAATTTCATTTTAAGAGAAAGAAGTGGTTTAAGTGACCAGTAAAAGCACCATTTATTTCTATTGGCTCTTGGTAACCATATTAGCTTTCCTAATGGAACACAAATTGGTCTTTGTCACATACTCACTCATTTGAGATACAAATTATTGTGTTCTAGCAATGTGACAAGCATAGTGTAAAATATATATTAACAGAGCAAGCTGCTGCTGCTAAGTTGCTTCAGTCGTGTCTGACTCTGTGCGACCCCATAGACAGCAGCCCAGCAGGCTCCCCTGTTCCTGGGATTCTCCAGGCAAGAACACTGGAATAGGGTATCATTGCCTTTCCAACAGAGCAAGAGATGTGCCCATATCCCTTCTATTTGTTTATAGAGATTTAGGAGTGGAAACTAAATTTTGTTCTGGTCCATTAATGTATCTCATATTTACTCATGAAATAGAACCTTGAATTATCTGATAAAGCATGATGTGGCAAAGTACAGATAGGCAGCTTTTCTGAAGAAGGCCTATTTGAAAAGCACTTAGTATCAGTACTGAGAAATTAATGATGGCTGAGGATATCAGAATGTCCAAGGCAGGGGTTTCAAAAAGGGAAGCATGAATTAGAAAGCATTTGATAAATGTCTGAAGATTTCACCTGAAACCCACTGTCTCTTACTCTAACACACGTATTCCTTTCATTGTTCCATGACATTACCTACGCTGTCTACTGCTATCAGGGACACATATACACCCTCAACAAGGACTATCACCACCCACTCTAATGCCTTTTCCCCAAAACACAGACTTAGGAAAGTAAAAACTGCTTTCTCCACACAAACACACATAAATGTCAACCTGAAATTGCTTGTTTTGATGGGTGATCATTGTTCTAAAGGAATCTGTCTGCATTTATTTTATTGATCATCTTTAAGAAACACAGCAACCTACTGAATTTCAACTACTTTTTAAAGAACAGAAATAGGTTTTGCTATCTCAAAGCATAAGAAGCCTCTAGGGCTATTTTTTGTGAAAGTCACTCATGTCTGACTCTTTGCAACCCCATGGACTATACAGTCCATGAAATTCTCTAGGCCAGAATTGGATTGGGTAGCCTTTCCCTTATTCAGGGATCCTCTCAACCCAGGGATCAAACCCAGGTCTCCCACATTCCAGGTGGATTTTTTACCAGCTGGGCCAAAAGGGAAGCCAGAGCTATTTTTAAGAGGTGGAAATAAATTGCCTACTTAAAAAGAGAGTGTGAGGGAAGGACAGAGAGCTATCATCCAAATTTACGTCAATAAGCTAGATAAATGCAGACAGATTCAGATTCCCATCTCTCTTTTTTCACACCAAGAAAAGAGAAAGAGTCTAGGACATGAAGAGCATGACTACTACTCCATTCTGGAAGAATGACACTGAATGCGATGTGAAGAGACCAGATGACAAGTCAGAATACAAGATTATCTGACTAGATAAAGGGATATATGTGTATGTTTCCTTAATTGTGGCTCTGCGGCCAACACCCAGTTGAAAAGCCTGATGATCAGTCGAAGTCTCCAGCACTCATGAAAATGAAGGGGACAATTCATGAGGAAAACTCTAGGTTTTCCTAGAGTGACATGGCTCACCTCTTTTCTACATTTGCAACAATTGTCCTGTTCAGGTTCTCACTGCCTTCAGCAGCACCACTTGCCAGAAACCCTAAACAGAGATGAAGGAATCCAAAACTGTCAGCTGCCATAGCGGCCCACAACAGATGAATATATTTCCAAATTAACTGAGTAAGAACACTTGGCTATGTCTGCTAGATTTATTTTATTGTATGATTTTCAGGCTAATAATGAAGACTAAGTTCTTAATTATAAGATTTGCATTCCTCCACTCTATTATGAAAGCTCATACAAAAGCAGTTTTTCCCTTCATTGAAAAAAAGGGTTTGAATACATGATAGAGAAAGGATGGGTTGGCAAATCAAAGGCCTAACTAGTATTCAGGACTAACAGTCCTTCTCAAGTTACCAAATGGTGTAACTAGTAAAATTCAGCTCCTGGTTTCACAATTTTGGATGTTCCATTTCTTGTACTACAGGCAGGAAGAAAAGGTAGGGCACTTGTTCACATATGAAGAAATCCATGTTAACTCAGTATTATCTAAGATGTATACTGTGAGTCATTTTACAAGATAGATCTTAGTTTTATGTGAAACCCTATGTGTAAGTGATTTGGCAGGTGTGAGGTGAAAGACTGAGCATAGAGATATGGCCCTAAACTCCTGACAAAATGGGTGTAACAGGTTCAAGGCTAAAGAGGACCCAGAATGCTAACTTCAAAAGCTCATTAATGCCATTTCCTGAGCAACTGCACAAAATCTCCACTTCCCAGCACTGATCACTGGAGGACAAAGCTCCAGCTTTAGACAATGCATGGAGTGGACCAGTCTTGGGAGACCAAAGCACAGGATCGACCACTGCCAGTATTTTAGAACACAAAGAAGACACACTTGTTGCTGGGAAGGAGGTTTCTTTGGGACAGAGAACTAGAGACAGACAAGACCACCAGACAAGAAAGTTCTTTAGGTAGAAAAAATTGTTGTGAAGGGTCTTGACTTCAGATTTTAGCTACTGGTCAAAGTAAAAGGTGGAATAGAAAGCAAAAATTCACATCTTTTTAAAACGCTGGAAAGGAAGAAGAAGATAGAAATATCCATTCCAGTGGCCTTTGAACTTTAGCAGGTATCAGCATCCTCCAGAGTGTTTGTTAAAAGTACAGATGCTGGGCTTACTCTGAATAGGAAGCCCAAGGTGAGACTTTGAGAGTGTACATGTTTAACAAGTTCCCAGCTGATCCCAGCTGATCCTGATGCTGCAGGTCTGGGGACCACATTCTGAGAACCACTGATCCACATCAGGGTTTCTCACCCTCAGCATGATTGACATTTGGGGCCAGATAGTTCTTCTTGTGAGGAACTGTCCTGTGCAGTTTAGTATGTTTAGCATCATCCCTTGTCTTTACCCACTCGATACCAGTAGCAACTCACACAAATGTGGCAACTAAAAATGTCTCCATGCATTGTCAAATATTCCACAGAGGAGACTAATGCCCACTGGAAACTGCTAATCTAGACAGGTGACAAAAGACTACCTTTCTATCTCTGAATGCAATTTTTCTAATTTTTTTAAGAGTTTTATCCCAGTATTACTTTTAATTTTTTTTCTGAAAATCTATTTAGTAACTGTAAATATTACTCATTTATTTAAAGGTCAGGTTTTTCACACTAAGAAAATAAGAGTCTTATTTCAGTTCTAATTTATCAAGCTACCGAGGACATAAAACAACTGTTTGTACTCATTCTATGATATATGGTCCTTCCTTAAATTTCAGATATGTGGGTTGGATTGAGATGTATTCCTAAAGTGCTTTCAAATTCAAATATTTTAGCCAACTCCCTAGAGGAATCACCATAGAATAGATTCTGGAGTCACCTTAAACTAGGAAAATAATGCTGAACACAAGTTTGACAAGAGAGAAAGAAATATACATGTAAAAAAAAATCCCAGAGAGAAATAATAATTATCAAAAACAAGGGAAATGCCCAGGGGAGAAGATAAGCATACTGATTCTAACAGCAAATAATTAGCAACAGTTCATAAACAAACTTTCTATTTAAAAAGCAAATCAAGTGTGAATGTAAGCTTTTTGGACAGAGGCAATACTGAATAAAAATTCCAACACAACTGCCCTCAAGAAATACAGTGTATAAATATTTCTTCTTTTGAAGCTCTTCTTTGTTTCTTTTTTAGAGTTCATATAAATGTTAATTTAATAAGAAGTTTAACTTGAAAAGGATTGCTGGTAGAAAAAAAGGCACAAAAATTCATTCTAGCAGCTTGTAGTCCAAGAGCAAGCAAGATTTTCTGTAGCTCCCTCTGTTATTTCAAGCACAATTTTCTGGAATTTTCTTAGTAGAAGGAACGAATGAAGATTTTCATTATGTTAGGATCCTAGTGTAAAAGTTATGCTAAAGATAACAGTTAAGGTAGCAATTTATTTTCTAGATCATGCATCATTTTTTGTTTGTTTGTTTGTTTTTGATCACTCTTATTTTATAGTTTGCTGTGCATGTGTGTGTGTGTGTGTGTACATGCTCAGTCATGTCCAACTCTTTGTGAACCCATAGACAATAGCCTGCCAGAATCCTGGCCATGGGATCTTCCAGGCATGAATACTAGAGTGGATTGCCATTTCCTACTCCAGGGGATCTTTCAGACCCAGGAACTGAAACCATGTCTCTTGAGTCTCCTGCACTGGCAGGTGATTCTTTACCACCGCACCACCTGGAAAGCCTGTAGTTTGCTATACGCGGTATCATTTGTTCAGTCAGTATACTGTGAATGAATGAGTCATGCATGGAAAAGGCCTGTAAGATGAGGCAGAAACATATCAGGCCAAGCTTTCAATAGATGCTCTACAGCCCTGAGTATGCCTCTAAACTACAATTTGGTGATCGTTGAAGAGGAGAACTTGGGAGAGAGATTTAATTTTGTTTCCTGCTTATACAGATTGGCCACAAGGACCCAAATGAGTGGTTGAGTAGAAGAGTGAGCTCTGTGCAGAAGGGATTTGTAAGAACCTTGAGGAAAAATAAGCAGACAGTGGAACAACAAACCTAACAGGGATTTGGACATTGGACCACCTCACTCCATCTCACAATCCAGTGATGTAGGATAGGAAGTAAAACAGCTTTTCACTCAAAATAATGGTTATCAGTGTAGCAGATGGAAATAAGGGAGAGAGGGCAGAAAGAAGAGTCCTTTGTGTTACTATATGCCTCTACAAAAGACACTTTGTATTTGCTGTGCCATCAAATTATTTTTAGATATGTCACTTTTTTAATCAAGAATCTTAAACAGGGTTTTGACTTTTTTTGTTTGTTTGTTTTGTTTTTTATCAGACATGCCTGGATCTAAGTGGCTCCTAGGCTCCATCCGTTCACTATATAGCTTTTCCTGGGAAAAAAGACTATTAGCATCTACTTACAACACTATCTATTGGATAAAAAGTGAATGTGGCAGCCATAGAAATGACCTCCTAATTACATGTGCACCACATCCATATCCATTAGTTTAGAATACTGATGTAATGCTTTTAGGTCTTTAGGTGTGTCCCATGGAATATTAGCACAAAGGGACGTTAGTAGATGTTAGGTTTACAAAAAAAAGTTCTATTTATAAATTTAGCTAAACACTGTTTTAAACAAATTTAAAGGTGTTCCTTTATTGCATACATTTCCAGATCTTTAATATCTTAATATGCTTTGTGGCCCTTCAAGAGAAGTATATATGATACAAAAGTTTCCCAAATCATTTTATCATGGGCTTTCATTTGCAAACAAAGCATCCTAGGAGAGTACACAGCAGTTGACCATAATTTAGAAAACATTGAAGAATCCAGTTGTAAATATAATATACATTTGTATATTATATTTCAAAGCCATCTTTAAAAATTTCAATCATCTAACATCTTCAACTACCATTTAATTTCCTTTAATTAATCTCTCTCAAGATACATTAAGCATAGAGCAAAATTATTATTTTTTCAGGTTACACTATTAACTTTAAAATTTTATAGGCTAGCATAGTGATTACTTGTTTTATTTTTTTAATTTTTAAAAAATATTTTTAATTGAAGTATAGTCAATTTACAATACCATGTTAGTTCCAGCTATATAGCACAGTGATTTATATATATATATATATATATACATTTTCACATTCTTTTCCCTTATAGGTTATTATGAAATATTGAGTATAGTTCTTTGTGCTATACAGTACAGTAGGTCCTTTTTGGTTATCTAGTTTATATATAATAGTGTGCTCGCTAAGTCACTTCAGTTATGTCCAGCTCTTTGCAACCCTATGGACTGTAACCTGCCAGACCCCTCTGTCCAAGGGATTCTCTAAGCAAAAACACTGGAGTGGGTTTGCTGAGAGAGTCAAATCCTAGGCAGGTTGATAAGAAGTCCAGGGTCCCTGAGGAGGAGAAAGGGGTCTGGAGGTCTTAAGGAGGAGGAAAGGACAATAGTTTTTTTTTATTGTTGTTTTTTTCTACTACATTCCTTAATCTTAGTTACATAAAACTTTTTTTTTTCCTTTAAGCCCAGAACTGATGATTACACAAAAAACTCAGTTTAAACTCTGTACTAAGGATTATCTAACAACAATGTATCCTGCTTGAGGACAATTTCTTCTTTCTGAAAGCCTTCTGACTAACCCTGATATCTTAGAAGGTATATTATGGGAGTGGGTCTGGTAAAATCTTTCTATTGTTAAATTATAATCCTGTTATCTTAAAACTTAAATTGTGGAAGTGGGTCTGGTAAACTTTTTACAATCATGAGACATCCTTTTGACTTATTGTAATAACCAATTTAAAAAGTATATAGCTCCCTTGCCAAAGACTAGCCAGGAGGGTACTTTTGTCCCCCTTTTGATGTCTATGTCAGAAGCTTTCTCTGTCTCTTTTTCATTTTAATAAAAATCTGCTACTCAAAGGTTCTTGAGTGATCAAGCCTGGTCCCTGTTCCCAAAGCTAAATCTTCTTATTCAGAGATCACAAATCCCAAATCAAACATCATTCACTGTAAGCTATCATTGCCATGCCCTCCTCCCAACCCAGGAATCAAACCCACATCTCTCTTGCATTGGCAACTGGACTCTTTACCACTAGTGCCACCCGGGAATCCCATATAATTGTGTATCCAGTGCTATTTTACTTTGGACTATGATAGTGCATATAACACTGAGAAATGTTATCTCATATCCCACTTCTTTTGTCCACATAGGGTTTCATCTCCGGCCTTATCCTTATACACTTGGGAGTAGAAAATTAGTGCTGAAGAAAGTGAAAATTTTGTCTGTGTAAGGTTTTCTGGATTAGACTCAGAGGTTTTTAACTGCTTTAGCCAATTACTTATTCCTTAAAGCCTGTGGTTTCACACCAAAATTGTTTAATTGAGTTGAAAAAGGTTATTTACAGTATTTTCCACATAACTGACTTTTTCAGCCAACTGATTTGCATACAGTACAACAGTGCTAATTTATGTTAATGACTGAGAGGATAGTGGAGATTACACATTTAAGAATTAGCTAATATAGTAAGGGAAAGCATGAAATTAAAAGCAATTAGAAACATCTCATCACAAAAGGGACTTGATTAGTCCATGCTTATTATTTATGGTAGTGATTTATAACACGTCATCATTTACTTTGTAATGAAACCTTTGTGATGTGACATTTACTCTCATCCTACAAAAAAGATGAACACAGCTGCCAGAGAGCTGGTAAAGTTTGTCAGCTTTCCTGACAGACCCATTCACTCACTCAGCAATCACTGTTCTATGCCCCTGCCCTGTGCAAAGCACATTTAAGCATAATATTAATGGTTTTTTCCTACTGTTATCAGATTCATAGACTTTCACTGGAACCTAGAAAGCATTGAAATACAAAGAATAGAACCAAAAAAGAGCACCAATAATCTCATCATCTAGAGATGACCACTGCTAACATTTGCCATGTTCACTTCTGATATATCCTGTGCATATATATATACAAGAAGAAAATGTGAATTATATAAATGCTTTTGCATAATTAAGATCATAGTTTATTTTCAATTTTGTGTTCTGATTTTTCACTTAGCTGCTGATGAGGACACATCTAATTATATACATAACTTTATTATTGCTGCATATTAAAGTGTATTTTTAAGCCATCATTTATGTCAGCCTAGTTAATACTTAGAAAGCAGCAGTTGTTTCATTGCAATTATTTGAATATAAAGTAATTAACCTCCAATTAAAATAAATAAATTTATATTTTAAAAAAAAGAAAATAAATTAAAATAGTTCTAAGAGTCCAAACTGGTTTTGCATCATGAGAATATGACATTTGTACATTTTTCTGAATAGCTGAAAATAACTCAATATGGAAGACTACTACTACTACTACTAAGGCGCTTCAGTCCTGTCCGACTCTGTGCGACCCCATAGANAGGATGAGATCGCTGGATGGCATCACTGACTCGATGGGCGTGAGTCTGAGTGAACTCTGGGAGTTGGTGATGGACAGGGAAGCCTGGCGTGCTGCGATTCATGAGGTCTCAAAGAGTCGGACACGACTGAGCGACTGAATTGAACTGTACTGAATTTTATTCAACCACATATATTCAGGGCTCAGCTTAGCTAAACAACATTGTATCCAAGCAATGCAAGGTTCTTGTTACTTTTTGTAGTGTTGTCTTTGAGAGGTGAATGCAACATACCTGAACTAGTATCCTCATAAGCCAGGATAAAAGGAGCCTCTCACTGTTCAGGGCCACGGTGATCGTCACAGAACACAGGCTGTCCGTCTGCTATGGAAAACTTTTTTTTTTTTTTTTTTTTTTTAATGTCAAAACAAAACAGAAACTCCATGACTTTATCTCAGAAAGAGGCAAATGAAACACATATGACTTCCTTTGACAAGGGGAGGTTAGAAGCACGCTTTGAACACTGACAGCATGTGCGGAGCCGTATGCTGAAATGACGGGAAGGATCGTCTCCTCTTATGACTCAAAGAGGAGCAGATGGTCTGTGGGAACGGAGAAGGACTTTTCCCTCCTGGGTGGAGAATGGCACCACGCTGGGGACTAGAGGTGGCAGGGGATGGAGGGGTCGCCTGAGTTTGAAGCCCAACACACACCTGGATGTAAAACAAAACAGGACGAGTAGCTGGGAGAGCAGCTCTGTACTCAACACTCTAATGAGGCCTTACATTTAACATGCTGTGCACTAATGGTAAGCGTAAGGTAAGACTAGTCCACACGGTATGGTTTGTAAAAGCAAAAAACTAGAAATTATCAACATGTCCAAACAAATGGTTCGTCAGTCATGGAATATCCATAACCTGGAATATTTTGGAGCAGTTAAAAAAAAAAAGACTTTCGTGTGTCAATAACAGCACAATCATCAGGATTACCCAGGGTGGAAAAAATTAACACACTCACTGGTGTGTATATACTTAAACTTGATGGATGTTCCTTGGAAGTGAATCATCTCTGCGTGGGGTGTTATACCACAGACACCATGGCGACGTCTTCCTGGCATCCAGCACTGGGAGCGGCTCCTCTGGTCGCATCCACAGCCCTGAGGACAGCAGCTGCCTCCTGCGTTAAGTTCTCCTTCTATCTCTCCTTTGGAAAACTGCTGGTCACCCTACTAAGGCTACAGTGATGCTATACAACATCCAGTGATTTCTATCAATCTCTCTCTTTTTTAAACAATTGAGAAAAAATGCAACTTGTATATCATAAAATTCACCTTTTAAAAAATGTATAATTCGGTGGTTTTTACTATACTCACAAGGTTGTGCAAACACCACCAGTATCGAATTCCAGAACATTTGCATGACTCCCAGAAGAAACCCCATAAGCAGTCACTTTCCATTTTCTCTTTCTCCCTCAGACCCTGATAACCTTTAGTCTACTTTTTGTCTCAATGTGCATGCATGCTCAGTTGCTTTAGTCATGTTTGACATTTTGTGATCCTATGGACTACAGTTTGCCAGGCTCCTCTGACCAGGGATTCTCCAGGCAAGAATACTGGAGTGGGTTGTCATGCTTTCCTCCAGGGGATCTATCCCACCCAGGAATTGAGCCCGTGTCTCCTGAGTTTCCTGCATTGCAGGCAGTTTCTTTACTGCTGAGTCATCAGGGAAGCTCTCTTATCTCTATAGATTTGCCTATTCTGGATGTTTCAGATAAATGGAATCGTACAACATTTCCTTTTATGTCTAGCTTCTTGCAGTCAGCATGGTGTTTTCGAGATTCCTCCACTCACGTAGCAGGGGCCAGTGCTTCAGTTCCTTCTTATGGCTAATGAATATTCCATTGTATGAATATAACACATTTTATTTACCAGTTCAACTGTTGATGGACAGGGGTTGCTTCCACTTTTTGGTTATTAAGGATGATGATACTATGAACATTCCTGTACATGTTTTTGTATGAACTTATGTTTTCATTTTACACGTAAACTTCAAAGTGAAATCTCTGGTTTGATGTAACTCTATGTTTAAACTTCTGAGGATCTGCTGGATTGCTTTCCAAAGGAGCCGTATTGTTTCATATTCCCGCCAACAGTGTATGAGGGTTCTAATTTTTCCAAATCCTCATTGTCCTTTCTGATTATCTTTCCAGGTGGCCTAGTGGTAAAGAACCCCCCTGCCACTGCAAAAGATGTAAGACACTTGGGTTTGATCCCTGAGTCAGGAAGATCCCCTGGAGGAGGACACGGCAGCCCACTCAGTATTCTTGCATAGAGAATCCCAAGGACAGAGGAGCCTGGGGTCACAAAGAGTTGGACATAACCTAAGCGATTTAGCACATTCTAGTAAGTATAAAGTAATATTTCACTGAGGCTTTGATTTGCATTTCTCTTTTGACTAATAGTGTCAAGCATTGTACGTGCTTTTTGGTCATTGTATATCTCCTTTGGAGAAATGTCTATTCAGATCCTTTAATTATTTTTAAATTGAGTTGTCTTTTTATTGAGTTGTAAGAGTTCTTTATATATCCTAGATACAAGTCCCTAATAATTATAACTTGCTTTCTCTTATATATATAATATTAAGTATATTATAATATACTTTGTATCATTCTGTAGGTTGTCTTTTCACTTTCTTGATGGAGTTCTTTGAAACACAAAAGTTTGAAACTTATAAAGTCCAATTTATTGATATGTTCCTTCTTTGATTTTTTACCCTCCTTAGGTGTCATATCTAAGAAACTGTTACTTAATCCAAGCTCATGAAGACTTACACCTATGGCTTTTCCCCCTAATAGTTTAATAGCTTTAACTTACATTTAGGTCTTTGATCCATGTCAAGTCTGTTTTTGTATGTGATGTGAAGCAGAGAGTCTGATTTCATTCTTCTGCATGGGGGATATCCAGCTGTCCCATGCACATTTGTTGAAAAGAATATTCTTTCCCCCAACGAATAGTTCTGGCCCCCTTGTCAGAAACCAACTGACTGGACTTCCCTAGTGGTACAGTGGATAAGAACCTACCTGCCAATGCAGGGACGCGAGTTAGATCCCTGGTCCAGGAAGATTCCACAAGCCATGGAGCAGTTAAGCTCAACTACTGAGCCCGCATGTTACAACTACTGAAGCCTGTGTGCCTAGAGCCTGTGCTAGGGGAAATACCGCATTGTGAAGCCTGGGCACCACAACAAAGAGTAGCCCCTAGGGAAAGCACTGGCGCAGCAACAAAGACCCAGTGCAACCAACGAAAAAAACCCAAAAAACTAAGTGACCATGAATGGCAGTGTTTGTTTCTAGAGTCTCAATTTTGTTCCATTGATCTACACGTCTGCCCATATGCCAGTACCATGCTGTCTCGATTCCTGTAACTTGGTTGTTTATTGTTGTCGTGTCCAACTCTTATGACCTCATGGACTGTAGCCCGCCAGGCTCCTCTGTCCATGGGATTCTCCAGGCAAGAATACTGGAATGGGTTGCCATTTTCTTCTCCAGGGGATCTTCCTGACCCAGGGATCAAACCAGAATCTCCTGCTTGGCAGGCAGATTCTTTATCACTGAGCCACCTTGGAAGCGCACTGTAACTTTGTAGTAAGTATTAAAACTGAGACGTATGAGTACTCTGCTTTCGTTCTTCAAGATTGCTTTGGCTGTTCTGGGTCTCTTGAATTTCCATATGAACTTCAGGATCAGCTTGTCCATTTTTGCAACAAAGAAAAAAAAGACTGCTGAAAGTTTGGCAGGAATTATATTGAATCTGTAGATCAGTGTGGGGAGGATCGCATCTTAACAACCCTGTCTTTCAATTCATGAACACAGGATGATTTTATATTTATCGGTTCTTCTTCAATTTCTTTCAACAGAGTTTTATAGTTTTTAGTATGTTTTGCACTTCTTTTGTTAAATTTATTCCTAAGTATTTTATCATTTTTGATGTTATAAATGAATTCGTCTTTTAATTTCCTTTTCAGATTATTATAGCTAGTGTAAAGAAACACAACTGTTTTAATGAATAGGTAAAGAAGATGTGGTACATATATACAATGGAATACTACTCAGCCCAAAAAACAAAGATTGTCATTTTGCAGCAACATGGATGGGCCTAGAAATTAACATACTAAGTGAAGTAAATCAGACAGAGAAGGACTAATATTATATGACATCACTTATAATGTGGAATCTAAAAAGTAGTAGAAATTAACTTATTTATAAAAGAGAAACAGACTTATAGACATAGAAAACAAACTTATGGTTATCAGAGGGGAAGTCAAGGAGAGAGAGAAATTGGGAATGTGGGCTTAACAGATATACATTACCATATATAATGTAGATAAACAATAGGATTTACTGTATCAGTTCAGTTCAGTTCAGTCACGCAGTCGTGTCCGACTCTTTGCGACCCCATGAATCGCAGTACGCCAGGCCTCCCTGTCCATCACCAACTCCTGGAGTTCACTCAGACTCACGTCCATTGAGTCCATGATGCCATCCAGCCATCTCATCCTCAGTCGTCCCTTTCTCCTCCTGCCCCCAATCCCTCCCAGCATCAGGGTCTTTTCCAATGAGTCAACTCTTCGCATAAGGTGGCCAAAGTACTGGAGCTTCAGTTTTAGCATCATTCCTTCCAAAGAAATCCCAGGGTTGATCTCCTTCAGAATGGACTGGTTGGATCTCCTTGCAGTCCAAGGGACTCTCAAGAGTCTTCTCCAACACCACAGTTCAAAAGCATCAATTCTTCTGCGCTCAGCCTTCTTCACAGTCCAACTCTCACATCCATACATGACCACAGGAAAAACCATAGCCTTGACTAGACGGACCTTAGTCGGCAAAGTAATGTCTCTGCTTTTGAATATACTATCTAGGTTGGTCATAACTTTTCTTCCAAGGAGTAAGCGCCTTTTAATTTCATGGCTGCAGTCACCATCTGCAGTGATTTTGGAGCCCAAAAAAACAAAGTCTGACACTGTTTCTACTGTTTCCCCATCTATTTCCCATGAAGTGATGGGNGTTGGTCATAACTTTTCTTCCAAAGAGTAAGTGTCTTTTAATTTCATGGCTGCAGTCACCATCTGCAGTGATTTTGGAGCCCCAAAAAACAAAGTCTGACACTGTTTCTACTGTTTCCCCATCTATTTCCCATGAAGTGATGGGGCCAGATGCCATGATCTTCGTTTTCTGAATGGTGAGCTTTAAACCAACTTTTTCACTCTCTTCTCTCACTTTCAACAAGAGGCTTTTTAGCTCCTCTTCACTTTCTGCCATAAGGGTGGTGTCATCTGCGTATCTGAGGTTATTGATATTTCTCCCAGCAATCTTGATTCCAGCTTGTGTTTCTTCCAGTCCAGCGTTTCTCGTGATGTACTCTGCATAGAAGTTAAATAAGCAGAGTGACAATATACAGCCTTGATGTACTCCTTTTCCTATTTGGAACCAGTCTGTTGTTCCATGTCCAGTTCTAACTGTTGCTTCCTGACCATTATAGTCAATATCTTATAAATAACCTAAATGGAAAATAATGTGAAAAATATCTATCTTTCTTGAGCTTAGTGGTAAAGAAACTGCCTGCCAGTGCAAGAGATTCCAGTTCAGTCCCTGGGTCAGGAAGATCTCCTGGCAAAGGAAATGGCAACCAACTCCAGTATTCCTGCCTAGAAAATCCCATGGACAGAGGAGCCTGGTGGGCTAGAGTCCATGGTGTCGCAAAGAGATGGACGTGATTGAGCACACACTGAGCACAGCATCTCTCTCTCTCTCTCTCTCTCTCTCTCTCTCAAAATCACTGAATCACTTTGCTGTACACCTGAAGCTAACACAATATTCAATTAAAACAGAAAGAAGCACAACCATGTTTTGTAGATTGCGCTTGTATCTTGCAATCTTAATGAACTTGTTTATTAGTTTTAACAGTGTTTGGGGTGGATTCTTTAGAATTTTCCATATAGATTATGTCATCCACAAAAAGATAGTTTCACTTCTTCCTTTCCAATGTGAATGTCTTTTATTTTATTTTCTTAGCTAATTACTTTGACTAGACCCTACAGTACAATGTTTAACAGAATTACAATCCCTCTTTTTTATCCCTTCTCTCCTCAACCATTGACTTGCAAAGGGGAGGAGCCCCTATGAAATTGGGTTTTAATACGTAGTAAGATTTTTTTTTTTTTTTTTTACTATTTGTTAATATTTTGGGCTACCCTTGTAACTCAGTCAGTAAAGAATCTGCCTGCAATGCAGGAAACCCAGGTTTGATTCCTGGGTCAGGAAGATCCCCTGGAGAAGGAAATGGCAACCCACCCCAGTACTCTTGCCTAAAGAATCCCATGGACAGAGGACCCTGGCAGGCTACAGTCCATGGTGTCACAAGAGTCGGACATGACTTAGTGACTAAACCATCACCAAGATGTTTTTCTCTTGTGTCTTTCAGCAGGTTCAGTCAAATAGTTGTACAGCTTTTGTTAGTCATTCTTGATCAAAACAAGTGGCCAAAACACAAACTAAATGCAAAGCATGAGGGAGACATACGAGGAGTAAACAAATAATCTGTAGAAGAGAGTCAATTTAGGATTACATGAGATTACAGGCAAAAGTACTCACTGGTTCAGAGTTTTTCTGAATGGCAAATTAATACTCATTACCCAAGAATGTAATGTAGATAGTGCTAGAATTGGCTGAGGGCATGAGATATCCTCAAAGGATGAGCAAAATAGGAGTGAACTATTATAGAGTGGTTTATGTAATATAGGAATTATTTTTTAGGAAAATATTTCATAAGTAAACAGTGTTATAATGAATCAGTACCCCACAGGGTTGCAATATAGAAAAATTATGCATATATGCTTATAAGGCTTATTTTCCAAAGGATTCGCAAGACAATATGATTATCTCAGGGTGAGGACTACAGTGGTAGGGATGGAATTTTATGGTTTTCTAACAAAGGTCCATCTAGTCAAGGCTATGGTTTTTCCAGTGGTCATGTATGGATGTGAAAGTTGGACTATAAAGAAAGCTGAGCACAGAAGAATCGACATTTTTGAACTGTAGTGTTGGAGAAGACTCTTGAGGGTCCCTTGGACTGCAAGGAGATCCAACCAGTCCATCCTAAAGAAAATCAGTCCTGAATGTTCATTGGAAGGACTGATGCTAAAGCTGAAACTCCAGTACTTTGGCCACCTGATGCGAAGAGCTGATTCATCTGAAAAGACCCTGATGCTGGGAAAGATTGGGGGCAGGAGGAGAAGGGGATGACAGAGGATGAGATGGTTGGATGGCATCATCGACTCAATGGACATGGGTTTGGATGGACTTCGGGAGTTGGTGATGAACAGGGAGGCCTTGGTGTGCTGCGGTTCATGGGGTCACAAAGAGTCAGACACGACTGAGCAACTGAACAGAAACTGAAACTGAGTTTTCTTTTTTTTTTTAAACATGGTTAGCTAGTAGTGCTATGAACTACTTTATTTCTTCTTTATGTTTTTCTATATTTAAAAAGAATGTAGTCTACTAAATGCTATTGCAAAAAAGAAACACCAGGTACATTACATATATAATTATGGGCCTAGCAAAGAGAATTCTACCCCTCCCTTAGAAATACTTGAGTGATGAGTAACCAGAGAATGGTCTGAAAAATGAAGAAGGAAGGGTTATTTGAGTCAACTATTCAGGATGTGTCTGTCATCTTTGCTGGGTAAAAAAAGTGTGAGCTGAGGGTGTCCCTCCACCCTCAGGAACTGAGTGGGCAGCTCAAGGGGGTGGAGCTGGCCTTTGAGACAGGAAAGGGCAGGGTCTGTTTCTGGCTGGGTGGGAGGCCCTCAAGATTTTCAGAAAATGCTGGCACAGGTACAGCAACCTCCTGTCACGAAAGGGTAGATGCAGTCTATACATCTAGCTGCCCAGCATGTGTGATTCAAATTAAAAACAAACAAACAAACAAACAAAAACAATGGGGGTGGAGGGGACCTTGAGCCTGAGTGATAGAGGGTGGAGGGCAAGAGTTCCAAGATACAGATATCAAGAACCTCACAGGCCAGTGCTAGTGGTCTGAGCTCGGGTTGGAACTCTTGAAGGCCATACATCAAAGAACGTTTTTCTTCTCAGGGCTGTAGTCAGATTCTGCATAGAGGCCGGGGAAGCTGCACAGAGCAGAGCCAGAGGGGACACCAGGGTGGCCTTTATGTAGAGATTAGACCAGAAATAGGTTCCCAACAGTCTTAGAAGCATTGCCAAGTTAATTCTTTCCTCAGGCTGTTCATTTGAGCATCTCTGTTTAATGTTCAGATTTTTTTTTGGGGGGGAGGGGGTGGCGGCGCGGAGTGCTTGCTTTTAATCTTACCCTTTCTATTTGTAACCAGTCATTCTTCTACTTTTTAAAAAAAATGCTCTCTTGGGAATTCCCTGGCAGTCCAGTGGTAGAAGCTCTGAGCTTCCACTACAGGGAGCTCAGGTTCAATCCCTGGTTGGGGAACTAAGAACCAATATGTTGTGTGGGGTGTGGCCAATAACTAACTAACTAAAAAAAAAAAAATTCTCTTAATTTCTTAGCAAAATTAACTTTGGAACATGCTAGCCAATTGCAAGTTTGTGAGGAGGAAAGGTAGGTGTTTCTAGGCTCTGCTTGGCAAAGAGACAGGAGCAAGGTGCCTCCGTGGTCGCCAGCTGGAGGGTGGCAGCCATGAAGGGAGAGACAGAAACCAGAATAAACCAGGAGAGAGCGAGGCTGCCATGGGGCTGCGTCCTTGAGCCCTCTGTCACTTGCTGAGCAAACACTTACCTGGTGCCAGAGGGTCTGGATGACAGTATCTAACATGTGTTGAGAATTTACCATAGGTTGAACCACAGGAAATTCACAACAGTCAGTCATTTTAGATGTATCAAAATGGCAATTTCCCATGATGTAGTCTAACACATGTATTCTACACGATTTGCATGTATTCATCACATGTATTGCTCACATTCACCTATAAAGTGGAAACTGTTGTGTTACTATTCCCATTCCGCCATGAGGAGCTAAGATCAGTCTGGCTGTGTACCTCTCTCAAGGTCACATAGCAAGTAGTGGAGTCAGCACTGGACTCAAATCCAGGCGTTTCGCTTCGAGGCTGACTTAAGCCAATGCTACTTTTCCTGGGTTGAGAACTGAGCACTAACGAGCTCTGGAGAGTTTAGGTCTGCATCGTCAGATGATTTTTTTCTAAAAAGAGGCAGGGTAGACTAGGTCTTGGTCAAAAAGGCACTGGGAATGTAGGCCTTCACCTTGTTCAAGTCGTAACAGACATTTCAATCAGTTTTGAAAAACCCCAAATGAGCAACTCATTCAAAGCCTTACACCATTTAAGAAGAGGGTCCCAAGCTCTTCAAATTTCAGGTCTGGGTTCCTGAAACGGCCATCTAATTCTATCTGGCCTCTCTACACTCTCTCTCTGATTGTACATTATCCCAAAGGCTGGGTAATCTTCCCAGAATTCCATTTTCACTATGTTATTCTTGGAACTGAAAAAAGTTTCCCACTGCCTAGACAGTCACATGCAAACTCTTGAATTTGGCATCAAAGGAACTCCATTACTCAGCCTGGTCCACCTTCAGTCTCATAGGTTCTTAACGGTTCTCCTAGTCAGGAAACCCATTTCTCACTTAATGGCTATGTCCACAATCAATTCACTGTTTATGCCTGCCAGGCTTTGCTCACTGAGCTCCTCTCCCTTCACTGCTTTACTAGCATCAATGCAATTCTCTCTTACTCTCCAAGCTCAAGCCTCACATCTTCTGAATGGCCGTTTCTAACTAAGCTTACAAATATTAAACTCGTAGCTTTTTGAATTCTGAGGATGCAGCCTAGAATTTGTCTATCTACTCTCCTGTGAACAATATTTCAACTTTCTGTATAATATACAAAGAAACTCAGAGAGAGATCATGTTGTCTACAACATTAACTTCTTCAGTATTGATCAAGCACCCAGCATTTAGTATTCTTGCCTGGAGAGCCCCTATGGACACAGGAGCCTGGCAGGCTACAGGGAGAAAGAAAGAAGAAAAATGAAGATGTTAGTTGCTCAGTTGTGTCAAACTCTTTGTGATCCCATGGATTGTAGCCCACCAAGGTCCTCTGTCCATGAGGATTCTCCAGGCAAGAATACTAGAGCAGGTAACCATTCCCTTTGCCAGGGGATCTTCCCAACCCAGGGATCAAACCTGGGTCTTCAGCATTGCAGGCAGATTCTTTACCATCTGAGCCACCAGGGAGAGATGGTGTCATATGGACAGTTCAGCATTCACATCTGATCTTTAAGAGAGAGCTGGAGGTTTGGGAGCCTGCAGCGCAGACGAGAGGTGTGGCCAGTTGTGCCAATGCCCCACTCATATCCCATGGGACCCTTTCATCACTTGTGTTCACGTAAGTTCTCGGCATCTTCTCTTGACTCTTTGTCAGATGTGACCCTCAGGTTACCTGAGCCTATTTTGCCTGTGAACACAAGAACCAGAAGCACCTGGAATGTATTTCTCTCTCAGCAATGATGACAGGTGCTAGAACATTCACTCTCTGGGCTCCTTGCCCCTGATGGGGACCATTCTGAAGCTGACCCAATTCTACCCCTCCCTTAGAAATACTTGAGTGATGAGTAACCAGAGAATGGTCTGAAAAATGAAGAAGGAAGGGTTATTTGAGTCAACTATTCAGGATGTGTCTGTCATCTTTGCTGGGTAAAAAAAGTGTGAGCTGAGGGTGTCCCTCCACCCTCAGGAACTGAGTGGGCAGCTCAAGGGGGTGGAGCTGGCCTTTGAGACAGGAAAGGGCAGGGTCTGTTTCTGGCTGGCTGGGAGGCCCTCAAGATTTTCAGAAAATGCTGGCACAGGTACAGCAACCTCCTGTCACGAAAGGGTAGATGCAGTCTATACATCTAGCTGCCCAGCATGTGTGATTCAAATTAAAAACAAACAAACAAACAAACAAAAACAATGGGGGTGGAGGGGACCTTGAGCCTGAGTGATAGAGGGTGGAGGGCAAGAGTTCCAAGATACAGATATCAAGAACCTCACAGGCCAGTGCTAGTGGTCTGAGCTCGGGTTGGAACTCTTGAAGGCCATACATCAAAGAACGTTTTTCTTCTCAGGGCTGTAGTCAGATTCTGCATAGAGGCCGGGGAAGCTGCACAGAGCAGAGCCAGAGGGGACACCAGGGTGGCCTTTATGTAGAGATTAGACCAGAAATAGGTTCCCAACAGTCTTAGAAGCATTGCCAAGTTAATTCTTTCCTCAGGCTGTTCATTTGAGCATCTCTGTTTAATGTTCAGATTTTTTTTTGGGGGGGAGGGGGTGGCGGCGCGGAGTGCTTGCTTTTAATCTTACCCTTTCTATTTGTAACCAGTCATTCTTCTACTTTTTAAAAAAAATGCTCTCTTGGGAATTCCCTGGCAGTCCAGTGGTAGAAGCTCTGAGCTTCCACTACAGGGAGCTCAGGTTCAATCCCTGGTTGGGGAACTAAGAACCAATATGTTGTGTGGGGTGTGGCCAATAACTAACTAACTAAAAAAAAAAAATTCTCTTAATTTCTTAGCAAAATTAACTTTGGAACATGCTAGCCAATTGCAAGTTTGTGAGGAGGAAAGGTAGGTGTTTCTAGGCTCTGCTTGGCAAAGAGACAGGAGCAAGGTGCCTCCGTGGTCGCCAGCTGGAGGGTGGCAGCCATGAAGGGAGAGACAGAAACCAGAATAAACCAGGAGAGAGCGAGGCTGCCATGGGGCTGCGTCCTTGAGCCCTCTGTCACTTGCTGAGCAAACACTTACCTGGTGCCAGAGGGTCTGGATGACAGTATCTAACATGTGTTGAGAATTTACCATAGGTTGAACCACAGGAAATTCACAACAGTCAGTCATTTTAGATGTATCAAAATGGCAATTTCCCATGATGTAGTCTAACACATGTATTCTACACGATTTGCATGTATTCATCACATGTATTGCTCACATTCACCTATAAAGTGGAAACTGTTGTGTTACTATTCCCATTCCGCCATGAGGAGCTAAGATCAGTCTGGCTGTGTACCTCTCTCAAGGTCACATAGCAAGTAGTGGAGTCAGCACTGGACTCAAATCCAGGCGTTTCGCTTCGAGGCTGACTTAAGCCAATGCTACTTTTCCTGGGTTGAGAACTGAGCACTAACGAGCTCTGGAGAGTTTAGGTCTGCATCGTCAGATGATTTTTTTCTAAAAAGAGGCAGGGTAGACTAGGTCTTGGTCAAAAAGGCACTGGGAATGTAGGCCTTCACCTTGTTCAAGTCGTAACAGACATTTCAATCAGTTTTGAAAAACCCCAAATGAGCAACTCATTCAAAGCCTTACACCATTTAAGAAGAGGGTCCCAAGCTCTTCAAATCTCAGGTCTGGGTTCCTGAAACGGCCATCTAATTCTATCTGGCCTCTCTACACTCTCTCTCTGATTGTACATTATCCCAAAGGCTGGGTAATCTTCCCAGAATTCCATTTTCACTATGTTATTCTTGGAACTGAAAAAAGTTTCCCACTGCCTAGACAGTCACATGCAAACTCTTGATTTGGCATCAAAGGAACTCCATTACTCAGCCTGGTCCACCTTCAGTCTCATAGGTTCTTAACGGTTCTCCTAGTCAGGAAACCCATTTCTCACTTAATGGCTATGTCCACAATCAATTCACTGTTTATGCCTGCCAGGCTTTGCTCACTGAGCTCCTCTCCCTTCACTGCTTTACTAGCATCAATGCAATTCTCTCTTACTCTCCAAGCTCAAGCCTCACATCTTCTGAATGGCCGTTTCTAACTAAGCTTACAAATATTAAACTCGTAGCTTTTTGAATTCTGAGGATGCAGCCTAGAATTTGTCTATCTACTCTCCTGTGAACAATATTTCAACTTTCTGTATAATATACAAAGAAACTCAGAGAGAGATCATGTTGTCTACAACATTAACTTCTTCAGTATTGATCAAGCACCCAGCATTTAGTATTCTTGCCTGGAGAGCCCCTATGGACACAGGAGCCTGGCAGGCTACAGGGAGAAAGAAAGAAGAAAAATGAAGATGTTAGTTGCTCAGTTGTGTCAAACTCTTTGTGATCCCATGGATTGTAGCCCACCAAGGTCCTCTGTCCATGAGGATTCTCCAGGCAAGAATACTAGAGCAGGTAACCATTCCCTTTGCCAGGGGATCTTCCCAACCCAGGGATCAAACCTGGGTCTTCAGCATTGCAGGCAGATTCTTTACCATCTGAGCCACCAGGGAGAGATGGTGTCATATGGACAGTTCAGCATTCACATCTGATCTTTAAGAGAGAGCTGGAGGTTTGGGAGCCTGCAGCGCAGACGAGAGGTGTGGCCAGTTGTGCCAATGCCCCACTCATATCCCATGGGACCCTTTCATCACTTGTGTTCACATAAGTTCTCGGCATGTTCTCTTGACTCTTTGTCAGATGTGACCCTCAGGTTACCTGAGCCTATTTTGCCTGTGAACACAAGAACCAGAAGCACCTGGAATGTATTTCTCTCTCAGCAATGATGACAGGTGCTAGAACATTCACTCTCTGGGCTCCTTGCCCCTGATGGGACCATTCTGAAGCTGACCCACACTGCTTCCAGGGCACTCCTGTATAACCTGACTTGATATCATGGCACCCGGCTTGGCAGTCCATTCTCCCTTCCATTTTTCCCTTCTGAGACTTCTTCCTAACAAATCTTTTTGACAAGAATTTCATCTGCTTAGGAGGAATCCCCACTAACAGAAAGTGTTTAAATGAAACCACTCCAGGAGGATGAGCAGTCAGGAGGGGTCCCCTAGGGAAGGCCAACTCTAAGTACAGGAAGATGAAGACTGTGATCCTAGGAGATGGAAGGGGGATGGCAGAGGGGACCAAGGAGAACCAGAAGAGCAGGAGCCATGAAATAGAAATTTCCAGAAGGAAAGAGTTATTAACAGTACCAAACAAAGCAGAGGAGCCTAATACGGTACGATTAAGAGGAGAGGAGCCTAATGAGTTAAGCCTAATAAGGTAAACTATGTTTACAGAATCTGGTGATCATAAGGGCACAGGGCCCTTAGGAACAATTTCCCCTAGACTTGTGACCCCAGTTCATGTCCAAAGTGATGGGAACTTTTTCCTCCCTCAGCATGCTAAATCTTCCTTCGTATCTCTCTTATAGGCAGAGGGGTCTAAAGCTCACTCATATATGTAGCTCTGTGATATGCATCAAGACATATTCATTTCTAGTTCTGTTTCTGGAACCAGACATTTCTCTTTAGCTGTATTGAGCCTGTGAGGTTGGCACTCAGACATCTGAGAGGTCAGGATAGACATGGATGCTGATGTGCTTACAGAATCAAAGGCTGGTGGCTTCAGTCTTTTCTTTGGGGCAGGAGCAAGAGAAGGAAGGGAGGGAGGGGAAGGTCTGGAATAGATACCAAAGGCAACACAGAAGGGAGCTGCCCAAGGAGGAGTGAAGGGATTTATTTGTGCCCGCAGGGCCAGTGAAGACTGAAGGAAGAATTCTGGGGAGTGTTCAAGCTCAGGGTGGAGGAGCAGTGGTGAAGACTCACACTCTGGGCTGGAGTTTTTCCATGAGAAAGGATTTGTGGCTGTGGATGGACACGTTCCCACACGTGGGTGGGAAAAGATTGCTATGTTCTTGAAGGATTAGAAATAAGAATTTTGAAAAAAAACTTTAAAGGTGAAGACTTCATGCATACTAGAGAAGGTTTACACATAGGTTTTTAAGGGAAAAATGGAAAACTGTGCTTAGGTACTGTGCAAATTCAAAGGACTCAAGGCAGTAACATTCCATTTTGGCCATAGAGTTACAGACTTGAAGGGTTTCCTCTTATTATGGGATGTCTTTGTAATGAGGGGGAGCAGGGAGGGATTCACGAGGAAGATAGGAAAAGAGCTCACATTTCTCTAGAACCGTATCAACTGTGGAGGCAGTAGTTAGAAAGAGCCACGTCAGACTCTGGGCTTGTCAGCACCTCTTCAACGTGATATATTTTAAGGTTTTCTCAGCACGAGCTTGACTTTTAACAATGAATCCAGAAAAAGGGGGAAGTGATAATAAATCACAAACAATAAAAACCAACAGATTTCTTCTGACCCTGCCACCGGAGCTCTTCCATCCCGCTGGCCAGTCCTGAAACGCTAACTGAAAGCACTTGGAAGAGGCCGGATGCAACTATAGCCTGGAGGCCAGAGGCACAGGAGCCTTTCAGAAGGCACCTTGCTTGTCAAGGGTCATGGCTGCTACACTGGACAAGGGAGGGGCTGTTAGGCCAGGGGTGGGGAAAGGAGTAGGAGAGAGTACAGCGGTGGCTGCCAGCAGGGGAGAGTGGACCGACAGTAAGAGCAGGCTTTGCGGGGTGAACGGTTCTGCCCGGGGTGGTGGAGAGGTGAGGGAGGGTCTGGAGACAGCCACTGGGGTCTCGTCTATGGGCAAGGCATTTTAATAATTAACAAATGAGAGAAGGCATGGAGCCAGTAGTAATGTGACCCTAGCCTTTTGAAACTATGCCTTAGGAGCCTGCAGGCACGTTACAGGCTCCCCAGCCAGTGAAGGCTGAGAGAGATAGGAAAACACAAGGAATTGCTGTAACCAAATAAAACTTCCACTAGGCCGATTTAAGACACATTTGATGAGAGCTGTAATTCAACACTGGGAATATGAAAGGTACAAATGGAACAGGTCTTATAAATTACTGAAATTAGCAAGTCAGAGACAAACATAATTTTAATTTTTCTCTTCTCACTTTGTTAATACTCCTTTAATATCATCAACACAATATTGAATTTGCTGTTTCCCTATATTGACTGAAATAATCAGACACACTCTTATGTGTAAAAACACAAAGATGCTTTGGTCTAAGAATTCTTTTTTCAACACAACCTTCATGTCCTTACACAGTTCAAGATGCCTGGAGTTTTCTTTCTTTCTTTTTTTTAATTGCAACTAAATGTGATATCGAGTTCTTCAGAGGCAGGAAGATAGAGTAGGAAAAAGAGGATTATTTCAACTCCCACTCTGCTCTTAATCAGCTATATGATTTTGGACACCTTAACCAGTCTTTCAAAACCACGAGTCACCTAAGTGAAGATGTGAAATAGCCAGCAGGAAAGGTGAGGAAAGACCAGCAGTGAAGCAGAAGGTAATCAAGGAGACTGTGACACAGAAGCTAAGAGAAGAAAGTGTTTTCAGAAAGAGTGGTCAACCACGTTGAAAGTTGTTGCCAAGATAAGTTGAAGTTTCCGTTGCATCTGGCAATGTGAAACTAAGACTTCTAAATTGTTCTTGGTCCATTATTTCAAGACCATGGGGTGTCTTAAAAGAAAGGGGAAAAAAAGATAGCATCTTTGATGATCATTTTATGAGACTTCTTTCCCAAGGTCTTATTTTTGTATTAAAACAAAAAGCTGAGAATAAATTTTCACAATCCTGGTTTTTCCTTTTCACTTTTGGTCATTCTAGGTTCTCTGTGCCCATTTAAGGGAGAATTCTAAGGGATGGGAGTAAACTAAACTGAGACTACAATTCAGGGCAGGTTCAGAAACATTTCCTCTTCATTGTAAGTGCATCTGATAACAATATTTTCCATACTGATGTGCGACACTCTTTCAAATGCACTCATTTCATGTTAGCCTAAATTTAGGCAAACACAATTTCTGAATACTAAGGAAAACAAATGCCATAATAAGCCTTCTAGCACAAGGGTCTAAAAATAGTGTATTCCTTCTCCCAGCTCCACACACAAAGGAAAAGCTCTTGGACGTCAGAAGTTCCACGAAGCCCCAAGACAAGGCTCTCTGCGTGTGTGTACTGACTTCCCAGTGGACATCTGGCTATTTATATGTTGGGAACACATTTCATCAACTAACTTTAGTTATAATATCCTTACCCACTCAGATGGTCTGTGGTCATTTAGAACTGGAAGCATCGAAGGGACTTAGAGACTTGGAAAGTGGGGAAACTGAGTCTTGAGAGCCTTGAGTCTTGGTGGGATTGGTGAAGTTACACAGCTCACACACCAGTCTGTTCCTGCATCAGCCACCTTAAAACAAACCCCTCAGGCCCTCACCTTGCTCCCCTCCCAGCACAACTCCTCTCACAAAGTCCAGACTCAGTGTCTCTGCTTTCTGACCTCCCATTCGCTCTCTACCCACTTCAATCTGACTCCTTTCTCCACAGCTCATGAATAAATGCATGCGTGTCAAGGCCACCAACATCCTTCATGTGACCCAAACAAAGGTCACTTCTCTCCATCCTTTTTACAACACCCCTCAGCAACATCTGACACCCCACTTCACCTTCTTGACTCATTTTCTTTCCTGGCTTCCATGACTCCTGGCCTCTGGGTTTTCTCGTCATTGATTTTCCCAGTTTCTCTGCTGACTCCTCATCTTCCTCCCAACCTCTTCTCTCAATTTTTTTTTTTCTACCTGGTGATTTCAACGGGCTCAGAACTGTAAGTATCCATAGGGTGAATGTTTCAGACTCTCCACTGAGCTCCTGACTTGTAAACCCCACTGCATTCTCCATACTGAATGTCTATTTGGCACATCAAACTTAACAACACGCAAGACCGAAATCTTTATTCTTCCCTCCAAAGCCTGCTCCTCCCAAAGTCTTTACCATCTCACCAAATGGCAGCACCATCTTCTACCCAGCTGCTCAAGTCAAAAGCCTAGAAGTCATTCTGGACACTTTCATTTTCCTTTTCTCCATATTCAATAGACCAAAGACCTGCCAGTCCCACTGCCAAAGCATGTCTTAAACAGGCCTGCTTCTTGCGTCTACCCCGCCACCGCCAGGACCGCTAGTGTGGACTACTGCAACCTTCGAACCCTTCTCCTTGCTTTTCATCTGCTGCCTGCAGTTCATGACACACAGTAGCCAGGGAAGCAGTGTAAAAACACCAGACAGATCAGATCCTCTGTCCTTAAGGCCCTGGAGCAACTCAGGACAAGGCCAGATGATCCAGCTCCCACCCGCCTCTCCGACCTTCCAACTGCACCACCACCGTCCTTTCTTCCTCAACCCCAGCATGCCAGGCCCTTTCCTGCCTCCAGGCCTTGGTGCTCCTCCAAGAGGCACTCCCCACCCTCCCTACTATAAATCTCCAGGTTCCCTTCACATCAACTTCTCACTGCCTGTAACTAAGCTGTGCACACAAGAGGGCCCCTGCTAAGTGAAAGTTCTGAGAGAGCGGGGACCCTATCCATGGTGGCCATGGGTGTCGCCATTCTGGCAGCTGAGGGAAAGGATGCTCAGAGAGGCGCTAGGTGGGGAGGGCAGGCTCCTGGCTCCTAAACAATGGATGAGTCAGCTGATGCCTGCGGGTAGTGTGCGAGGGAAGACATCTCCCTGGGAAGAGCGGCCACACCCAGTGCTGCTGCACAAAAGCACTGGCTAGCCTCGCTGGGGTCAGGCTGGGCTCAGCATTTCCCTCAGACCTCGGCCTTAGTGTGCAGTCACTGCAGAAGGAAGGTTTTTATTTAAAAACAAATGGCAACAGAACTGGTCCAGGCAGGCTTCTACCCAGGCGGTAGACTGGCCCTGGGGGCTGCCATCCAAAATAAGGGGCGATTCCTGGATGGCCGCCTTCCCACCTGTCTGACTGCAGATTCCAAAGGCTTGGCTCCAGTCAACAGGGGGGCAGGAGGAAAGCTTCTGTTGCCATGTAACCACAGTGCTCCTGGGGCCTAGGCTCAAGGTTTCAGATAAACAACTATTTAGAGAAGTGAAGAAAAGGAGAGGAGAGACACCAAAAAAAAAAAAAAAAAAAGGTGAAATGGCGAGAAGTAATCCTACAAGTGTTGCAAGACACGCTCTGAAAATAAAACTAGGGAGCCAAGAGTAGAATCCTCCCACCAGCACGGGAGTGGCCTCCTGCCGGGGACCCAGCCGGAACAAAAGGCCCCATTGACACAAACATCTGTTACTACTAAACACTTAGGAATCAATATTTTCCTAAAGGCTTTTTTTTTTTTTTT
Source organism: Aepyceros melampus (assembly GCA_006408695.1). Classification (NCBI taxonomy): domain Eukaryota; kingdom Metazoa; phylum Chordata; class Mammalia; order Artiodactyla; family Bovidae; genus Aepyceros; species Aepyceros melampus. The sequence goes on along the minus strand of SJXQ01012814.1, from coordinate 442,053 downwards.
CCCTCCTTTTGGCTTTAAAGGGTTACTACTGTCTGCCAGGCTACCAGACCCTCACCTTCTCCAAGTCCACGGTCACCGTGTAAAGTGACTATTAGAACTTCAAATGAAGAATTTGATCCTGGAAATGGCCCTGTGCTAGTTTTTTTCCTGAACACAGACACAAGGAAAATGTCAGAAGGCAAATCCAAACCCACGCCCTGAAAGACTTAAAATGTTAACAGTCACATCCCTGGGAGGATGAGTAATCTAGCCCAATTTAATTTAAAAAGGAAACCCAGCAGATTTAAGAGATGGCCTAGATGTGCCTTGAAGGGAAACAGGAGCGTGATAGGGAGGATGGGAAGGTGACAGGATCATGGGGGCTTTACCTCAACACCTGCATTTCCTCCGGGGAGTTCTGCACCTCGTCCTGGAGGCGGCGCCAGCGCAGGCAAGCCCTCAGCTTCTGCTGCTCCCGGGCCTCGTGGGGGGCCAGCTGCTTGGAGCACAGACGCACAAACACACATGCACAAAACACAGTCACTGCTGTCCTCTGCAGAGTCAGAGCCGCCCAGTGGAGCGGCGGGCTTTGTTTCGGGGGGGATGGCACAGACAGCCCTCACTGTGCCTTGTGCCCCATAGGGAAAGTCCAAGGGCCAAAGAGGTCTTTTAGGTCCTCAAATGAAGAAACAGCCCGTCCTTCCTCGCTACCTGTTTGGGAGATGCCCCCTGGCCCGACAGCCTCCCTCTCCCTCCCCGTCCCCCCACCCCCCTCCCCTCCATCGTCCATCCTGCCT
>SJXQ01012814.1:309876-425709 GCA_006408695.1 Aepyceros melampus | reverse complement strand
TACTCCTTTTCCTATTTGGAACCAGTCTGTTGTTCCATGTCCAGTTCTAACTGTTGCTTCCTGACCTGCATACAGATTTCTCAAGAGGCAGGTCAGGTGGTCTGGTATTCCCATCTCTTTCAGAATTTTCCACAGTTTATTGTGATCCACACAGTCAAAGGCTTTGGCATAGTCAATAAAGCAGAAATAGATGTTTTTCTGGAACTCTCTTGCTTTTTCCATGATCCAGCAGATGTTGGCAATTTGACCTCTGGTTCCTCTGCCTTTTCTAAAACCACCTTGAACATCAGGGAATTCACGGTTCACATATTGCTAAAGCCTGGCTTGGAGAATTTTGAGCATTACTTTACTAGCATGTGAGATGAGTGCAATTGTGCGGTAGTTTGAGCATTCTTTGGCATTGCCTTTCTTTGGGATTGGAATAAAAACTGACCTTTTCCAGTCCTGTGGCCACTGCTGAGTTTTCCAAATTTGCTGGCATATTGAGTGCAGCACTTTTACAGCATCATATTACAGGATTTGGAATAGCTCTACTGGAATTCCATCACCTCCACTAGCTTTGTTCATAGTGATGCTTTCTAAGGCCCACTTGACTTCACATTCCAGGATGTCTGGCTCTAGATGAGTGATCACACCATCATGATTATCCAGGTCATGAAGATCTTTTTTGTACAGTTCTTCTGTGTATTCTTCTCACCTCTTCTTAATATCTTCTGCTTCTGTTAGATCCATACCATTTCTGTCCTTTATCGAACCCATCTTTGCATGAAATGTTCCCTTGGTATCTCTGTTTTTCTTGAAGAGATCTCTAGTCTTTCCCATTCTGTTCTTTTCCTCTATTTCTTTGCATTGATCACTGAAGAAGGCTTTCTTATTTCTTCTTGCTATTCTTTGGAACTCTGCATTCAGATGCTTGTATCTTTCCTTTTCTCTTTTGCTTTTTGCTTCTCTTCCTTTCACAGCTATTTGTAAGGCTTCCCCAGACAGCCATTTATTTCTCCCGGCAATCTTGATTCCAGCTTGTGCTTATTCCAGCCTAGCGTTTCTCATGATGTACTCTGTATATAAGTTAAATAAGCAGGGTGACAATACACAGCCTTGACATACTCCTTTTCCTATTTGGAACTAGATAATGAGATTAGGGGAGTAATAATAATATAGGGAAACAGGTAACTACAGGAGGAAAGTAGAAAAGAACAGGAAGAGGTAGACAAAATTTAAAAACTAACGCTGTGCCAGAGCTAACCAACCTATGGACAGGAGCTACAAGTTTATATCTCTGGTTTACAGTGGTTATCTCAGGAGAAGTGCATGGTTTTGTTGCACCTGGAGGCGTAACTCCTGGATCCCACCATGTTTCGCATGGCTGCTCATGGAAGACAGGGTAAGGCCTGAAAGCTGACCAGGGATAACAGCTGGGAGGAGAGGGGGCTCTTACTGAGGCACAAGGAAGGGGTGCTTCTGGGGAGCAGGTTGGCCTTGGCCAAATGCTAAGAGAAAATAATAATAGCATGATAATGTCAAAGCCTTTGACTGTGTGGATCACAATAAACTGTGGAAAATTCTGAAAGACATGGAAATACCAGACCACCTGACCTGCCTCTTGAGAAACCTATATGCAGGTCAGGAAGCAACAGTTAGAACTGAACATGGAACAACAGACTGTTTCCAAATAGGAAAAGGGTACGTCAAGGCTGTATATTGTCACCCTGCTTATTTAACTTATATGCACAGTACATCATGAGAAACGTTGGGCTGGAAGAAACACAAGGTGGAATCGAGATTGCCGGGAGAAATCTCAATAACCTCAGATATGCAGATGACACCACCCTTATGGCAGAAAGTGAAGAGGAACTAAAGAGCCTCTTGATGAAAGTGAAAGAGGAGAGTGAAACAGTTGGCTTAAAGCTCAACATTCAGAAAACGAAGATCATGGTATCTGTTCCCATCATTTCATGGGAAATAGACGTGGAAACAGTGTCAGACTTTGTTTTTTTGGGCTCCAAAATCACTGCAGATGGTGATTACAGCCATGAAATTAAAAGACGCCTACTCCTTGGAAGAAAAGTTATGACCAACCTAGATAGCATATTCAAAAGCAGAGACATTACTTTGCCAGCAAAGGTCCACCTAGTCAAGGCTATGGTTTTTCCTGTGGTCATGTATGGATGTGAGAGTTGACCTCAGATATGCAGATGACACCACCCTTATGGCAGAAAGTGAAGAGGAACTAAAGAGCCTCTTGATGAAAGTGAAAGAGGAGAGTGAAACAGTTGGCTTAAAGCTCAACATTCAGAAAACAAAGATCATGGTATCTGTTCCCATCATTTCATGGGAAATAGACGTGGAAACAGTGTCAGACTTTGTTTTTTTGGGCTCCAAAATCACTGCAGATGGTGATTACAGCCATGAAATTAAAAGACGCCTACTCCTTGGAAGAAAAGTTATGACCAACCTAGATAGCATATTCAAAAGCAGAGACATTACTTTGCCAGCAAAGGTCCACCTAGTCAAGGCTATGGTTTTTCCTGTGGTCATGTATGGATGTGAGAGTTGGACTGTGAAGAAAGCTGAGTGCCGAAGAATTGTTGCTTTTGAACTGTTATCAGAGAAGACTCTGGAGAGTCCCTTGGACTGCAAGGAGATCCAACCAGTCCATTCTAAAGGAGATCAGTCCTGGGTGTTCATTGGAAGGACTGATGCTAAAGCTGAAACTTCAATACTTTGGCCATGTCATGATAAAAGTTGACTCATTGGAAAAGACTCTGATGCTGGGAGGGATTGGGGGCAGGAGGAGAAGGGGACGACAGAGGATGAGATGGCTGGATGGCATCACTGACTCAATTGACGTGGGTTTGAGTGAACTCTGGGAGTTGGTGATGGACAGGGAGGCCTGGCATGCTGCGATTCATGGGGTCGCAAAGGGTTGGACATGACTGAGCCACTGAACTGAACTGACTGAATGACAAAACATGGAGACCACCTCTGACTCTTGAAAACAAAGATCGCCTCTGGCCAAAGACTGCAGAGCTATAGCAGAGTGGTGGACACTTCACTCCTGTGGGCAGATATCGTCCCTAGTGCTGGTTTTCTGGACCTCAGCCCTGCATGCTAAGTGGAGGCGGGAGGCAGCATTAGCGCTTGATGTTAGGAGTGACTACACCCAACTTGGGCTGCTCTGTCTTGAGAAGGTGGTGGGGTTGCATCTTGTGGTCATGCTCACCTAAAAAGCTAAGTAAAGCTACAAGTGACTATTTCAGGTTTGAAAGCTAAAGAATCACGAGACAAAACCCAGTATATGATAGAATTTTACAATTCCTCTGCTTCTGAATCTTAAGATACATGTTCAGCCTAAGGAGTCTCTGGATTCTCGTAGAGAACAAAGGATTCCCTTCTTCTTGAAGTTATTGAACACTCCGGTGTTTTGGACACCAGGGGCACAGCCATACCCAAACTATATCAATGATATTTATTGTAGCTGAAGATGTCTTCTGAATCATCTCTAAGTGAGTTATGAACTGAGAGCTGTGCATTTTCTGCAGGATCTGGAGAACTCTTCTGGTAAGTAATTACCAATTAAAACATGTTGGCAGCCTCCACTGGAGCACGTGGGTGACCAAATGTGATTCTCTCCGCTCCCTTACCCCCCACTCCCGGCCTCCCCAGCCAGGGTGATGACGTTTGTTCCCATAAAGAGAGCTAATAAAATTAGCCTCTACCGTGATACAGGGAAAATCTTTATTTAATAAAATAATGCATTGTGCTTCATTCCCAGAACAGCAATAACATGGCGCAGCTGAGAACCTGAATAGCTCATCCAGTTGGTTTTCTCTGTGTGTACAAGTCTGTCATCTGTGACCGTGTGGAAGCTTGGAAATCTGCTTCATGAAGGGGCACACTTAGGCAGCTTGCACCACCCTCAGTAAGAGAGCAGTGTGGTTATGAGTTTCCTTTGAAATACAGTGCAAGCACTCTGGGTTTGCAAATCAAGTCTAGAGAAAGAAATGGTGGGGATTTCCCAAAGAATACTCAGAAATTTCATCGGGAGGGGGCCATCAGTGTGCTTTCACAACTGCGAACAAGCATCCACGGCCCAGTCGGGCAATCTGGGGATCTGAAACGGCAAGATGTGGTCAGAAATGTGATTCAGTGGCATACTGGGGGCTGGTGAAGGCATATGAAGCAAAAAGGCAGGTGGTTACAGACGCAGGCCTCGGTGCAGCACGAACGCAGGCTGAGAGGCTGAGCCCTGGAAGCAGTCACTGGACACAGACAGCCACACCAGTTTTCAGCTCGCTTTCAAACAAGAGGTTACTTTGTGTGAGAACAAGCACCAGGGCTACCTGAGGACCTAGGGTGCAGAATCAGTTCGATCACAAGATCAAAGTTTGCTCAAGGATCAGAGAACTGAAGGAAGCTGTATCCAAGTATTCCCTGACAGTTGGAATGATGGTGGTGGAGAAAAAGGAAAGGGAAAATAAAGGACTGACGATGGTATACTCTTAGATGTTGCTTAACCTTTCTCGGGCACCATTCTAAGGACTTTTCCATCCACTAACTCATTTAATTCTAACAATAACCCTGTGAGGGGGATATTATTATCCCCATTTTACTTGCAAGTAAACTGAGTCACAGAGCAGTTACACGACTGCTCTGCCAAGATCTCATAGTTAGTGTGTATCAAAGCTGATTCAGATATAGGCAGCCTGGCTCTCTTTTGCATGTTTCGCTTGATCCATGTGAGATGTGTTTCAGAATTACCTAAAGATACAGTTGCTAGATAAATACCAGACACACAGTTAAATCTGAATTTCGTATAAATTACTGATAACTTTTTAATGTGTGTCACATGCAATATTGCTGAACCTGGCAGTCCACCTGAAGGGCTTGTTAAAACATTGCTGGACCCACAACTTCAAAGAGTCTGATTCACAGGCCTGAGATCTGCCTTTTTAAAGAAGTATCCAGTGATACTGATGTTGCTGATGCAGGGACCACACTTTGAGAGCCACTAATCTGCACTGTGGCAGCTGCTTTTTAACTTAAAAAAAAAAAATCAATTGCCAAAATTTATATATGGGAAGATTTCGCTAGAAATCCAGATTTTCTAATTTTACTTAAAATTTGAAAGATATGACTACAGTCAACTCACATTCCTATGTAGTAACTGCAGCTGAACAGCAGCTGACCCTTTCAAAGGGGTCTTGGGCTCACCAGCTCCCCACCACTCCCCCATCTCCTCACCACGGCTGACTCCACTTGTCATTTATAATCATGTGCTTTCCTCCATCTCTTTCTTATAACAGGATTAAGAGAAAAGTGAAATATTCCTTCTATCCATGTCTCCATCAAAAGCAGGTAGAGAAGATCAAGTATTTCTTAAAGGATGCTCTGCCCATGCGCTTATTTATATTTGCTGCCTGACTCCTTATGGACATGTGGATTTAACCTGTTTAGTTTTTCTTATGAAAAAAATCTACTATCAAGCTTGCTTATAGCTATAAGACAGTTCAGCAACTCTGGCTTTGTAAAGAGAGCAAAGACACAAAGTTCAGCCTAGTTCAAGTCAGTCACTACAAATTCCATATTACTAAGAGTGGGATTAATTGGGTTTATTGTACTTTTTAAACCCAAACACAGTTTCAATTATTGCCAGCCACTAATGGCTTATAATGAAGGCAGAGCTTGTTAGCTAAGCAAACAACTGGCATGTTTGTTTAAAGTGTAAATAGAAGGAAAATTCATGAATTAAATGAATGAATTCACTGATTGTTCTCCCAGGGCTGTAAAGCAGCATTCAGCTCCCATAATATATATCACCACCTTTGTTAAAAGGATTAGCCTGCTCAGTTATCTTTATCCAGCCAGAGATCTTCTTAGTGGTTGCTTACAAAGTAAATGTCTCTCTGAATTTTTGAAAGTACTCATCCACAGCAATAAGTGCCATTAAGGATAGGGGATCATTTGGGTCTTGGGGGTTTATAAATAACTGAGCTTTTAAGAACAATAGCCATATTTCCAAATCTAACTTTGTGACTCCACAAATAGACCAACGCAGCATACGCGTGGAGATAAAGGGACAATATGCCTCATATTTTCCAGGGTGGTCCTAGAAAGTATGGAACAGATGGTCATGCTCAGAGGTACTGAACTAACAGCATTTCCCTTAAAAAGGTAATAAAGCTTACCAGAAACAAAAATAAACAAGTAAAAGGTTTTTGCTAACCTTTTCTTTTAAAATTACGAGCAGTGCATTTCTTCTCCAAACGATCAGGTTTCCTGGCTATCTAGAGTTAAGTCCCATTTTCCTGGGATGGTTCCCCTGGAGGTGCTCACTTTACTGATAGTATGTGTATGGGGGCAGGGGATCATAGGAATTCTTCACCTTTGAAATAATTCTTAGTGCCCATGTCCCCATTTGGGATGCATTCATTTGCAAGGAACAGAAAAGACAACTAGCGCTGGCACACACAAGTAGAGGTTTTCTCCTTCCCTGTAACAAGAACCCTTGAGGAGCATGGTTGCTGGGTTGGTTCCGTGACTCAGCAATGTGGTCAGAGAGAGACTCTTGATGAGGAGAGTGAAAAATCTGGCTTAAAACTCAACATTCAAAAAACTAAGATCATGGCATCTGATCCCATTACTTCATGGTGAATAGAAGGGGGAAAAAATGGCAACGATGACAGACTTTATTTTCTTGGGCTCCAAAACCACTGCAGATGGTGACTGCAGCCATGAAGTTAAAAGATGCTTGCTCCTTGGAAGAAAAGCTATGATGAACCTAGACATCTTATTAAAAAGCAGAGACATCACTTTGCTGACAAAGGTCTGTATAGTCAAAGCTATGTTTTTTCCCAGTGGTCATATATGGATGTAAGAATTGGACTATAAAGAAGGCTGAGAGCCAAAGAACTGATGCTTTCAAACTCTGGTGCTAGATAAGACTCTTGAGAGTCCCTTGGACAGCAAGGAGATCAAACCAATTACTCCTAAAGGAAATAAACCCTGAATATTCATTGGAAGGACTGCTGCTTGAGCTGAAGCTCCAATACTTTGGCCGCCTGGTACAGAAAGCTGACTCATTGGAAAAGACCCTGATGCTGGGAAAGACTGAAGGCAAAGGGGAAGGGGGAGCTGCAGAGGATGAGATGAGTAGATGGCATCACCAACTCAATGGACATGAATTTGAGCAAACTCAGGGAGATAATGAAGGACAGGGAAGACCGGCATGCTGCCATTCATGGGGTCACAAAGAATCGGACATGACTGAGTGCCTGAAAAACAACCACCAACTCTGCCACCCTTACCATGCTCACTTTTATCTTCATGCTTGCCACCTCATGGTCACAAGGTGGCCGCCACAGCTGCAGGCATCACTTGCATGATCAAAAGAAGGAAAAAGGGAGGGGGAGGTGCAGAGGAGGGAAGCTGCACCAGCAACCTCTATTCCTTTCATCAGAATCTTTCCTAGAAAGCCCGCAGCAGATTTCCCCTCATTGGTAACCCAAGTTACAGGGCAGCATGGGTAAGCGATTTTTGGTGTTTTTTTTCTGATTCTCTGGTAGAGGTAGACAGGAGGAAGGGGATTGCTTATGGGGTGCTGGGTTCACCAACCCACAGGGTCAGCTGCAGTACCGCAGTGTGGCCCTCTTTCTCAGCAATATTAGAGAGTCATTCCTGGGGTCTTTTAGAATGCAAATACTTATGTTGTTTAGTCGCTAAGTTATGTCTGATTCTTTGGTGACGGACGCTATGGACTGCAGCCGGCCAGGTTCCTCTGTCCATGGAATTTTTCAGGCAAGAATAATGGGTTGTCACTTCCTTTCAACCAAGAGTGGGTTGTCATTTCCTTTCCTAGCAAATACTTTGGGAGAGGATAATATAATTAATCCACACTGAAGTGTTAGTAACATACCATATCACATTTTTCTAGACAGGAGGCATTCTGAATATGTGGATGGGGGGTGGGCAAGTTGCATACTTCAAAGACATATTCCATCTATTTCCCAACTTCACCTGATGCTGGCAAAAATTTGACTTTTATTTACCTTCTGATCCTCCACAGAGGGCCAAAACTCTACTAAAGCTAAAGGCAATGCTATACCTGGTGGAGGTTTTTAAGAACTCAGGGTTTGGAGACAGAGTCCTGGCTTTGACTTGCAACTCTCCCATCTACCATCACTGTGTCAGCTTTCTATGGCTGCTGTAACAAATAACCACAAACTTAGGGGCTTAAAAGAGCACAAATTTATCATTTTACAGTTCTCTAAGTCAGAAGTCTGACTGGGTCTCACCGGCACAAGTCTATGCTCTAGAAGTCAGGACACTGGTCCTTGTGTATGCCAGGTGGGAGGTGACTAGAAGGGGGAAGACACAGAGATCTTCTGGGGCACTGGTCATATGCTGTTTGTTGATCACAGTGCTTGTTATGGAGGTGTGTTCAGTTTGTGAACTTTTAATAAGCGGTACACTTAAGATGGGTTTGTGAACTTTTAATAAGCAGTACATTTAAGATGGGAGAAGGCAATGGCACCCCACTCCAGTACTGCTGCCTGGAAAATCCCTTGGGCGGAGGAGCCTGGTAGGCTGCAGTCCATGGAGTCACTAAGAGTCGGACATGACTGAGGGACTTCACTTTCACTTTTCACTTTCATGCATTGGAGAAGGAAATGGCAACCCACTCCAGTGTTCTTGCCTGGAGAATCCCAGGGACGGGGGGGTGGGGGCTGGTGGGCTGCCGTCTATAGCATTGCACAGAGTCAGACACGACTGAAGTGACTTAGCAGCTGCAGCAGCACACTTAAGATGTACACTTTTCTGCATGTATCGTACTTCAGTGAAAAGCTAAAAACACACACACACACAAACAAATATCTTGAGAGATCTCCATTTTCTCCTTGGAGAATCAAGGCAAAGATTAAGCCAGAGTCTTGTCAGTAGGGGAAGAAATGAGATGGAGTCTAGGACTCCTGCCCCTTGTCTTTCTAGATGAATGTACTCCAGGCCAGTTCCCAACACTAATTATACATATATTTTAAATCTTTTGAGGAAAAGGGTATTTTTATTTTAATTTGCTTTCGCCATTGAGTCACATTTCTATTACAAGTAAAAGGTACATTGTATCCTTCAGACACACCTGTAAAAACAGAACTGATACTGTCATATATCCGCGTCTGCTTCATTTTCTTTCAGACACGGTGGAAAACACGACACAATAATAAACCCCTTTTCCATCCTGGCCAGCTGGAAAATTACGTTATACTGAAATGACATCATCCAGCTACGACGCCGAGCCAGCGGCTGCTCTGAGAAGTCAGGGTGAGGCAGTGACAGCAGGACGCGAACACCACTCATCAATGAAGCCCGCCCCTTATGTTAGCAAAGGGCTCTTTCATTGCCATGACATTCTGAAAATGAAACTGCAGCAGCTATATCATTTGAGGCAATTGATCACCCAACATCCCTTATCTCTGAAACTAACCACATTGGCCCAAACGAGACAACCAAGGGAGTGGCAAGAGAGCAATTTTAAGTAACTAGTTTAAAGGCAGGAGATCAGGGGCCAGGGCCAAGGCTTATGGCTCCCAGGGGATGACTTAGTGTTCCCTCGGTCTCTATCAATTGTTGCTAAAGTAACTTCAAGTAGTAGCAGCAACAGTATCTACAATAATATTCTTTGATATACAAGACTGATGTTCTTCTGTAATATAATATTCTAGGCAAATATAACATCAGGACAAGGCCTTGGCCCTCCTTCATCTTTTCAGCGTCTAGGATGAACTGTATGAAATTGCTGATACTTGACATTTTCAGCCTCCCCAAATAAGCAGTTTTGCATGGCTCACCCTATAGCTGCCCTTCCCTCACTCGAGACCCTTTTCTGCAGAAATGGCAAGACCTAAGGAAATTCCCATACTTTTCAAACACAAGAATTAGAAACATTACAGCATCACACTGTGGAAAAGTATAGATGACAGGTCCCTGGCAATGACACTGTGCTGGCCTCAGAAACAGCTGGTCCCTGGTCACTGCCCCGGATCAGTGCCACCTCAGTCCTTTGCCTGCTCAGTGTGAAGCCAGGTGCCTTAGGGTAGAAGTACATCTTCAAGTCCACAGGAGAAGAGGAAACTGGAGCAGCAGTGGCCTGCAAGACTTGAGGGAGGCTGAGTGGATCTGCGTGGATCTGCAGCTGACGTGCCGCATGCTACAGGGCCACTCAAGACCCCCTTCGGCATCTGCACCTCAGGGTGAACAAGGCTGGGACATCACTGCAGCGAAGCTGGAGTCCCGGTTAGATAGTGTGATTTCATTCGGCCAGCCTTCCACAGATGCCTCAGCCAGCCCCAGAGGATTAAGCTTACCCTTAATCTGGGCCCACTGGAGAGAGAACACTGCTTCAGAGCCACCACCCCTAAGGTGACCATGTACACCATCCTCAGTTCCAGCTGCCAGGAAGGCTCCAGGAAAGAGACTGAGTGCATTTTGACAGAGGGCTGGAGATGAGGAGAAAAGACGGGCGTATAGGGAGCACAGTCCAGGGGAAGGAATTAGTCCAGAAGGAATTAGGGGTGGGGTGGGAAGAAGGGCGCACCAGGGGCAGGGACACACAGATTCAAAGGCCGAGGCAGAATCAGGCTCACTGCTGGTGAGAGACGAGCACACGGTGAAGAAGGTGCGAGCCATGCTCAGGAACGTCTGGACACTCAATCCAAAAGGCGCCTCCCCATCCTGCACAGCGGAGAACAAAGACCCAGAGAGCCAGCGCGTTCGTGCCACGTGGTGGGAGCTGCCTGTGTGCCACAGCTGAGTCATATCAGACCTGAATCTGCCAGTCAGTTTATTCAAACCTGTTTTGCAAAATCCCAGTCAGAACAGAACCAAAGGAGATCTTTCGCCTGAAACCGGTGAGTCACTCAAGGTTAGAAGCTCATGGCGACCAAGGGCAGAAGTGTGTGTGTGGCACCCGCGACAGCCACCTTCATAACAGGCTTCTGAGATGGTATGACACCCGTACCAGCAGCTCCTTACTCCCCGTCTTCTCAGGCAGCATTTGGCCTTTCCTTCTGCTGACAAAGGACTATCTTTAAGCAAAGTTTCACCCACATAGGGCACCATGTCAGTCTGTTGTTCACTTATTTCACTTGAGAAGAGAATAACAACAAACAAGAGAAAGAATACATTTCCCACTATTTTCTAAGTATAACCAGGGACATATTTCTTACAGTTGTGTAACTATAATGATTTACCTAATTGTGTTCAATTTTTCTTTCTTTTCTTTTTTTTTTTTTAAGGCTCTGAAAATTCACCTTTGGGTTGAACCCATCTGTGAAATGAAAGCCTGGCCTAAAGAAAAACCAGGCTATGCTGGAGCGTCAATGCTGTAACCTTAACGACAGTGTTTGCTCCTGCAAACACTATAATGTATGAAATAAAATATTAATAGCCATTACCTCAGTGCTTCTGAGAACAGACCTGAGTCACAGTTTTCGTGTGGCATGGTTTCCACAGATGCTCCTCACCGTGAAACACTGCTCACAGTACCAAGCGATGGAAGCCTCAGAGCAGGCCTGACCAAGACGAGAGTGTGTTTTTATTCCATAATGTCATGGGCAATGTCGCTTATTTTGGCAACAAGCTCAGGTCTCCTGAATTCACCACCTAGCACACATTATAAGACCAATCATCTAAACACATAATAGGAGGGTTGCAAAATAATTTTTAACTCAGAAAGAAAAATATTGGAGTAAGATAAACATCTCTGCTATTTATCAGTAGCTAGATTTGCCATCACTCAGCTGAACTCTCTGACATTTGCAAGCACCAAGAGGGCAAAATATTTGTGTGAATGGATATCTTTCTAATGCCTCCTATTTGTGCATTGCAAATGGACATAATTGGATTTTTAAACTGTGTGTGGATGGTGTTAAGAATGTTAGAGACATTCAGCTCCCTAGGGGCCTACAGTAGGTCTGGTATCCCCTTTTCTCCCTCTGCTTGTCCGCCATCTTCTTGATAAGCTTTGGGTTCTTAGTGACCTGAAAACCAACTGTTTGACAGTTTTGTGTCTGATCATTATCCAGCTCAGTTAAGGAATGAAAGTCAAGTGCCCACCCTAGTACCCGGCAGACAATAAACACGCCACAAATGGAAGTGTGTCCCCTCCCCCACAACATACTCTTGCTAAGTGCTTTCAAGTCTGTGTTTAGAATTGATTCTTCAAATCCCCCATGAGATAGTGTAAAGTGAACATGCCGCTTTTATTGGCTGGAGGCCGGGAGGGGGAGGATGGCTAATTTACTTCTCAAGATGGGATCCTGGCATAGTCCGAGGCTGGCCCGAAACTACCTCTCTCAGCCGCAGCTTAGCGGCGGGGCTTCTGGGCTCCATTGCTTCTTTAGGTGCCTGCCACGCCGAGGTGTGTTTTTTAAATCTGTGCAATAAAATTTGGTGTGGTTGGAGAGGCGGCGGACAGGAACCCACCCACAGGCAAATGACGTCAAGAAGCTAAAGGAAAACATTGGGCTTCTCTGTTCTCCAGAACCTTCTGCTATGTTAAGCAACCTCAGAAGGAAGCTGACTTTCCATTAAAAAAACAGCCGCTTTGGCAGTTGTCACAGACAGCCCGGGGTCTTATACTTCCCCTCTCAGGAAAAGTGGGGAAAATAATTTCCATAAGTTGGAAAGGAAGAAGCCTGGATTTCAAAGAGTCTTGGGCACTCAATGGTCATTTGACACAACCTCTACTTTCCAACAGCAGACAGGGAAACTGAGGCTCAGGGCAGACTGGAAACCAAGCCTCGACCCCTGGATATACACACCACGCTGCCATCACAAAGCCAGCAGTCCGTGCCTTCTCATCTGCTCGGGGAGACACTGCCTTGTCTTTCGTTTCCAGAGAGGTGGCTTCGGTACAAGTTCACGGGTGGCTAGGGAGACTCATCCTGACCCACTGAGCCCCTAGGGCCTCTGGAGAAGACGTGTGTGTGTGTAAGGGGCACACACCCAGGCAGACCCCTCCCTCTAAGACTTTTCTTTCCGGAAAACAACCTGATGTGCGGAGTTGAGCACACTTTGCAGGGGACCCCACACCCTGCAAATGTGGAAAGCCCCACCGCACAGGGACTGGGACCAACCATCGGATCTCTCAGTCCTTCAGCTTTCTCCTCACAGAAAGGACCCTGAGGTGACTGCTGGGGACAACTGAGAAGCAGCGTGCGGAAGTCACAAAGCAGGGCTGTCCACGTGTTCCACAAGCGGCTGCAGGGTTCATTCTTCCCTGTGCCTTGGGAGACCAATAAACCCTGATATTAAAATGCCATTCAGTTGCTTATTATTTATGTTATGCATATATCCTTGATTATATTACTTATTATTATTGTCCTTTGTAAATTAACTCTTCCATTGGTGACCTCTTGGAAGAAAATGCCTCAATTAATACAGTGAATAATAATACACTTATAATTTTTTAAAACCTTTCACTTCCACCTTTTCTCTCTCTTTTTAATTGAATCTCGACAGCTTTGTGATGCTTGTGGATTTTTTTCCCTTCGAGTGAGGCCATGGAAGCTCAGAATGTGGAAAAGACTGAACTCAAACAGCAAGCTTATATGTGGCAGAGCAGGAACTCAAGCCTGGCTCTTCTAACACCACTCTGAACACACAAGCGCAGTGGGACCAGCTTTGGCTCCTGATTCACTAAGTAATTTCATTCCAAGAACAGAAGCTCCTGGTCCAAGACTGGATGGGACAAACAGGACAGAGAAGACAGTCAGTGAGAAGACAGACAGTGATGCTGAACCAGTCATTCATTCAAGCAAATATTTACTGAGAGCCTACTAACTGCCAGGCCCTGTGCTGGGTGCTTGGGATACATCCACGAACAGAAGGGACAGGATGGGGTCTCATGGAGACCACAGTCTAACTATGGGCAGGGGGACATGTAAAAAATGAGATTCTTTACTACTTTATTGAGTCATTCACTTCTCTTCCTCTCTTCGTTCCTGTGTTTTCACCTAGAAAACTTTGGGTTATATTTGGATCCTACCACCCTGGTTTATCTTTTGCTCACTAACGGCCTTTGTAGCCCCCCACCCATACAAGGCTGTGCTCTCCACTGCCAGCTGATATGACAGGGGTGATGGATGGTTCCACACACTCGCTGCTTTAGTCTGAGTGTTGGCAGTTGTTAGTGATGGCTGTTATTATCTGATCATTGATAAATTTCATTCATTGTTTGTAGCTTTCTATCATGGCTTTTACTCAAAGAGAGAGTGAGTGAGTGAGTGTGTGTGTGTGTGTGTGTGTGTGTATTTTACAATAGGTTTTAATAGCATTGAGGCAAAAGTGTGAGGTGAACAGCTTTCCAATAGGCTCAATGGTATGTATAGGGATAATACGTTTGGATGACAAGGCTGTTCTTCTAAATACTACAGAAAAGAAGTGACAAAAAACATGTATTCTTACTGTTTAATTAAACTAGAATTTTAAATCAAACTTTATCTTTTTTCCTTTTCTATATGCAACTCTTCATTTCTGACTCCTCCATGTTACCCCTTTGTTATCTGGGGATTCAGAAGAGTTATTTAATGAATCCTTACACAATAATTGCTTTTATAATGTTTTAAACTACCTTTCTTAAACAATATGCAAATGGAGTATAAAGGAACCAATATTTTAAATTTCTTAAAAGATCAGTGATTGCTCTTGAGCATGTTATTGAGATGAATGAAACACATTCTTTGATCAGGAAAAAAAGAAAGAGAGGAAGAAGTCACATAAAAGCATAAGTAGCAACTCAAAAATTATTTTCTTGGTTTACTTTATGTTGCAGCTACACAAGCCATCCCTTTTTGTGTGTCCATCAATAAGATATCTGTTGTGCTTTTGTACAAAGAACAAAGATGCTTTTATCAATTCTCAGAAGTCTGTAGGACAAACCATTCATGCTGTCAAACCCCCTAAAACCCTTTCAGCAAATAATGAAATCCATCAGTGACAAATGTCAACATACTAATTTGTTAAATGCAAAACAAAAGCAACATTCAGACAAGGCTCTTCATTTCATGTTCCATCAGCACTGCAATTTGTACCACGTTTATGGCAACCCACGGAGCACGCAACATTGAACAGGACTCTATCATAATGACAAAAACTGGAACAATACACTCCCCTTAGCTAGAATGCTAATAGTGTGGCCGAAATACATGCTTTGATTCTAGAACATTCAACTTCTTCCAAACTACTAGAAATTCTATGAAGACACCTATCCCTAACAAATGGTGATGGTATAACCCAAATATATGGATTTCAGGTAGCTGAGAAAAGAAACTAAAACTCAGTCCAACAATACCAATCAGAACAAAATGAAATATTTTTTGTGTGGCCTCCAAATGTAACATTTGTAAACTGCTGTCTTAATCAGATTCTGACTTTCTCACATAAAATGAAATTCTTAAAGGTATACATTTCCAGGAAATGTATAATGAGAGGATCTTCCTGATTTTTTGCTGTTGCTCATGATAAAAGGGATATTTTAATGTGGAATGAGATTATCACATTCTACATTACTGTAGACTTTTAAAAAGCCTGAAGGAAACAAGAGGGTGGGTGATGCTAAGGCACAGGCTCTACCTGAGTGTCAGAGAGAGAAGCCTTGAATAATGTTTCCCTGCGATTAAAAAAAAAGCTTCCAATGGAACCGAATGCTAGAGCAGTGGTCCTCAACATTTTTGGCACCAAGGTCCAGTTTCATGGAAGACAGTGTTTCACAGATTAGGGGGTAGGGTTGGTTCAGGCAGTAATGTGAGTGATGGGGAGTGGCAGGTGAAGCTCACTTGCTCATGGGCTGCTCACCTCCTGTGGTGTGGCCCAGTTCCTAAACAGGCCCCGGACGGATAACACTCCGTGGTCCAGGCTCTGGGGCCCCTGCCCTAGAGGATTCAGGGTGCACTGTCAGAGACCTAGTGGGTCTG
Source organism: Aepyceros melampus (assembly GCA_006408695.1). Lineage (NCBI taxonomy): Eukaryota > Metazoa > Chordata > Mammalia > Artiodactyla > Bovidae > Aepyceros > Aepyceros melampus. The sequence goes on along the minus strand of SJXQ01012814.1, from coordinate 409,738 downwards.
GCACAGGCTTTGAGGCCAGACTTACTTGGGTTCAAATCCTAGCTCAGGTGTGGCTTCAGGCCAGGCACTCCACCTCTCCAGTTCCCAGTTTCCTGTCTCTAAAATGAGCATCACAAACACTGTGCAGGGAAGCTATCAGGATTTCCAGTGCCACATACACTTCTGATACATGAATGTCTTGGCCAGGCTTTCCTCACATCATTTGATCTCACTTCCTTTACTTTTAGAGACATTAATTCAGCTAGATTTGCACGTAGTTCAACTGAAGGTTCAGCATCTTGGACAAAAAGAAGGTTAAGTTGAGTAGCTATGGTGTGCAGTCAAATGGGTCAAATGGCAATCAAAAGTGTTTTATGACATTTTAAACATGTATCTAGCGTGGATTTCCAGGTATCGTCAACTTTCAGTTGACATAAAGAGAGAGCGAAGAGGATATCTGCCGTGTACCACTGCGCATTCATGTGCTTTTATTTCCCCTCGTATGGAGGGGAGTGGGCTGGGAGAGGGGGTGCTGCTGCGCCTTGCTGCAACCTTTAAAACAGAAACAGCAAGCAGAGCTACTTCAAGGAAACTGAAATGCAAAGAATTATCACGGAAATGTAGAAAATGAGCTTCCAATTTTCTTCTTTAAAGGCCATACACACAAAATATATTCCTATCTAAGAAAACTCTAGGAAACTAACGGCCAGAAAATGTACTAAAATTGTGGTAAAAGAGGTATATAAACATACCTTTGTAGAAGATAAGTCATATAAATCATACTGCTGATATCTTGGTAAATTCCCAACTGGGATATTGCTACCTGCCTGTCTAAAATGCCATTCTTCATCATTTCTTCTAGATACAATGGTGGTGAAGTCACTCAGTCGTGTCCGACTCTTTGCGACCCCGTGGACTGTAACCTACTAGGCTTCTCAGTCCATGGGATTCTCCAGGCAAGAATACTGGAGTGGATTGCCATTTCCTTCATTCCTACATTTCCAGTCCTAAGTGGAGGTGTGCTATTAGGGCAGACATTAAGCAGATGCTGGGTTTCACCCTCACAGTAACTCATATTTTAGCAGTGGACCCTGCTCACTCTACCCATACTCTGGATCTGTTTGCTGATCCACACAGCACACAAAGCAAGATCCAGCCCGCTTCATCATTTTCCTTTATCACCTTCTGAACATCATTCATACTGAACCCTATTAACTCTTCTTCACCTCTTTCTATATATATGTGTGTAAGAAATATTAAGTGGTGTATTCACTGGGAAACTAAAATATGTCTCTCCTTCATAAACACTCAGTTAATAGCACATATAAGTCAACTCTGAGTTCTTGATACTTAAAGTGTGGTCTAGGACCAGGGCCACGGGCATCTCCTGGGAGCTAACTTATTAGAAATTAAGACTCTTGGCCCCATCTCAGAACTGCCAAATCAGAATTTGCATTTTAACAAGATCCTCAGTTGATTCAAATGCATGTTAAAGTTTCAGAAACATACGCACTGTAACTAAAAGTAACTGAAGAATTGAGTTTTTCTTTTGTTTTTTTTCTCTTGTGGATAGCAAAAGGTATGCAGGACACTGAGAAGCAGTGGAGAGTCCTAAGAACTCAAGTTTAATCCCACATTCAGGAGACAAACCCCACACTAAACATCAGGTGAACATCAACCATATGTAGAACACTGGGCCAAATGGATGGGGGATAAGGATGAATAAATTCAGGGCCTGTCTTGGCATTTAAAACATTCCCTCAACATAATAAAGTTCATATATGACAAGCCCAGAGCTAATATCATACTCTACTGAAAACTTTTCCTCTAAGATCAGGAAAAAGACAAGGATACCCATTATTATCACTTTTATTCAACAAAGAACTGGAGTTCCTAGCTGAAGCAATTAGGCAAGAAAAAGAATTAAAAGTGATCTAATTAGAAAGGAAGGAGAAAAACTGTCATTATTTGCAGATGACATGATATTATATGTTAAACCCTAAAGTGAAAGTGAAATCGCTCAGTTGTGTCCAACTTTTTGCGACCTCATGGACTATAGCTTACCAGGCTCCTCAGTCCACTGGATTTTCCAGGTAAAAATACTGGAATGAGTTGCCATTTCCTTCTCCAGGGGATCTTCCTGACCCAGGGATCAAACCAGGGTCTCCCACATTGTAGGCAGATGCTTTACCATCTGAACCACCAGGGAAGTGCCCCCCCCAAACCCTAAAGACTCTGACAAATAAGAGTTAGAACTAATAAATCAATCAGTAAATTTTCAGGACACAAAATCAATATACAAAAAAACACTGCATTTCTATATACTAATAATGACTTATCAGGAAGAGAAATTAAGAAAGTAATCCCATTTATGACTGCATAAAAATACATAGGAATAAATTTAATCAAGGAAATGAAAGATCTCTACTTGGAAGTGGCTCAGAGGTTAAAGCGTCTGCCTCCAATGCGGGAGACCTGGGTTCAATCCCTGGGTCAGGAAGATCCCCTGGAGAAGGAAATGGCAATCCACTCCAGTACTCTTGCCTGGAGAATCCCATGGACTGAGAAGCCTGGTGGGCTACATCCATGGGATCGCACAGAGTCGGACACGACTGAGCAACTTAACTACTTGGAAAAGAAATTAAGAAAGTAATCCCATTTATGACTGCATAAAAATACATAGGAATAAATTTAATCAAGGAAATGAAAGATCTCTACTTGGAAGTGGCTCAGAGGTTAAAGCGTCTGCCTCCAATGCGGGAGACCTGGGTTCAATCCCTGGGTCAGGAAGATCCCCTGGAGAAGGAAATGGCAATCCACTCCAGTACTCTTGCCTGGAGAATCCCATGGACTGAGAAGCCTGGTGGGCTACAGTCCATGGGATCGCACAGAGTCGGACACGACTGAGCAACTTAACTACTTGGAAAACTATAAGACACTGATATTGAAAAAGACACAAATAAATGGAAAGATATTTCATGCTCATGGATTGGAAGAATTAATACTGTTAAAAGATTCACATTACCCAAAGTGATCTGTAGATTCAATGTAATCCCCACCAAAGTTCCAATGGCATTTTCCACAAAAATATAACAAACAATTCTAAAATTTGTATGAAAACACAAAAGACACTAAATAGCCAAAGCAATTTCAGGAGGAAGAACAAAGCTGGAGGTATCATGTGTCCTAATTTCAACCTATGCCACAAAGCTATAGTAATCAGAACAGTATGGTACTGACATAAAAACAAACAGAATAGAAAGCCTGGCATATATCCTCAATTAATTTACAACAAAGGAACCAAGAATATACAATGGGGAAATGATGGTCTCTTCAATAAATGTTGTTAAGGAAACTGAACAGCTACATCCAAAAGAATAAAATTGGACCACTATCTTACATTGTACTCAAAAGTTAACTCAAAATGAATTAAAGACTTGCGTGTAAGATCTGAAAGCATAAAGCTCCTGGAGGAAAACATAGGCAGTAAGCTCTTTGACATCAGTCTCAGTGATGATTTTCTGGATTTGACACCAAGAGCAAAGGCAACGAAAGGAAAAATAAACAAGTGGAACTGTATCAAACTAAAACCTTCTGCACAACAGAGGAATCATTCACAAAATGAAAGGAAACCTATTGAATAAGAAAGCATATTTACAAATCATATTTCTGATAAGGGGTTAATATCTAAAATACATAACATACTCATACAACCCAATAGCAAAAAAAAAAAAAAGATTTAAGATTGAACATGGGTAGAGTATCTGATTAGACATTTTTCCAAGGAAGACATACAGATGGCCAACAGGTATATGAAAAGGTGCTCAACATCACTAATCATCAGGGAAATGCAAATCAAAACCACAGGATATCACTTCACATCTGTCAGTATGGTTGTTATAAAAAGACAAGAAATAACAAGTGTTGGTGAGAATGTAGCAAAAAAAAAAAAAAAAAAGAAAACAGTGTACACTGTTAGAGGGAATGTAAATTTGTAATTTACATAAATTATGTAAATTGGCGCATCCACTATGGGAAACATTCAGGTTCCTCAAAAATTCTAGCAATTCCACTTCTAGGTATTTATCCTAAGGAAATAAAAACAGTAACTCAAAAAGATATCTGTATTACCATGTTCACTTACAGCATTATTTATAATAGCCAAGACACAGAAATAACAAGTGATGATGGATGAAGAAAATGTGGTGTATATATATATATGTACATATATGTGTACGTCTGTATATACGCACATCTGTTCTCTGTACATATATATATACATACATGTACACACACATGTGTACATATATATATACATATACCCAATGGAATATTAGTGAGCCTTAAAAAGACAGAAATCCTGTCATTTACAACAACATGAATGGACCTTGAGGTCATCATGCTAAGTGAAATTAAGTCAGACAAAGACAAATATTTTATGATCTCAATTATATACAGTCTCTAAAAAAACCCCAAACTCACAGACACAGAGAACAAATTGGTCGCTGACAGAGGCAGGGGGTAGTGGGTAGGCAAAAATGGGTGAAGGGGATCAAAAGGTACAAACTTCCAGTTATAAAAGACATAAGTCCTGGGGATGAAATATATAGCATGGTGACTAAAGTTAATGATACTGTATTGTCTACTTCAAAGCTGCTGGGAAAGTAAATCTTAAAAGTTCTCCACACAAGAAAGAAAACGCATAACTATGTATGATGATAGATGTTAATTAGACTTACTACACTGATCATTTCACAATTTACTAAATACACATATAGGTTCATTATGTTGTTGACCTGAAACTAATATAAGGTTGCATGTCAGTTACATCTCATTTCTAAAGATAAACATTGACTGCACTATATAGTAGGGCTTTCCTGGTGGCTTGGAAGGTAAAGAATCTTCCTGCAGTGCAGGAGACCTGGGTCAATCCCTGGGTTGGGAAGATCCCCTGGAAGAAAGCATGGCAACCCCCTTGAGTATTCTTACCTGGAGAATCCCCATGGACAGAGGAGCCTGGTCGGCTACAGTCCATGGGGTCGCAAAGAGTCAGACACAACTGAGTGACTAAGCACAGCACACAGTACTATAGCATATTGCCTAGTACTAGGTTAGATTATTAAAATTGCTACAATGAAAGAATGTATTGAGGGGCATGGGGCACAGAGGAGAAGGCAATCGATTCTTTTGTAATCTGAGCAAATCTGAACTCTGTTCTTTGTCTTCCTCAGTAAAAGATGGAAGGTGCCACAAATATATCAACTCCACATAAGTCAGGAAAGATTATAAAATTTTGACTTCCTGTCTATTGACAGTGAGTACCACATTCCATTAATACTTAATTGTTTTGATAATGACTCCCACCTAACCACTTACTGAAGTGATGTTTCATGTTATTTATCAACTGCGCATCCATTAGAAATAGAATGGTAGCTATCTTCTGATATGAGGAAATACAGGAAAGGTCAGTTTTGCCAAAATCTGGGTTAATCAAAAGTGGGTTAATCAAAGCATGAAGTTATTAGAGGAAAGGCTGGAACAAGGTCTAAAAAATGGAGCATCTGGAAAATGTCCCACTTCACTCATGCATGAGTCAGATGTACGCTCACTGCAAAGAGTCGTGATTTTGTTTCAAGTCAGTTCCTGGAACCTCAGACATAACCAGAATTCAAAGCTAAGGAGAAAAAACATGTCGAAAGCCAAACATAGATGACATTTGCATTATCTGCACTCCCGCCTCTCCTCAACTGGGGGAAACCTGAAGGTTGACTAAGATACAGATATGCAGACACAACTGTTTCGAAGAGTTATTAGTACTAACTACTATTCCAGAGATGATAACTTCTTTCCCATGATATCTTTTACACGAGTACCATAGAACACTTTCCTAACATAGTGTGAGAGTTGGACTGTGAAGAAGGCTGAGCACCGAAGAATTGATGCTTTTGACTGTGGTGTTGGAGAAGACTCTTGAGAGTCCCTTGGACTGCAAGGAGATGCAACCAGTCCATTCTGAAGGAGATCAGCCCTGGGATTTCTTTGGAAGGAATGATGCTAAAGCTGAAACTCCAGTACTTTGGCCACCTCATGCGAAGAGTTGACTCATTGGAAAAGATTCTGATGCTGGGAGGGATTAGGGGCAGGAGGAGAAGGGGACGACAGAGGATGAGATGGCTGGATGGCATCACTGCCTCGATGGGCGTGAGTCTGAGTGAACTCTGGGAGTTGGTGATGGACAGGGAGGCCTGGCATGCTGTGATTCATGGGGTCGCAAAGAGTCGGACACGACTGAGCGACTGAACTGAACTGAACACAATGTGAGGCAGGAGCAATAAGGAAGAAGAGGATGAAAATGCAAGAGAATCTCCTGGAAGACAGGAAGAACAGGAAAGGCTTAGAAAAGGTGAGAAAAAGCGGGTCTGCACTCAACACCCTGAGAGTGAAGAACCACCAGCTCTCAATATCACATCATCAGGACCTGGGGATAATTTTGTTTTGGACCATGGGAATGCAATCTGAAGAACAGTGTTTACCTTAGGTGTCTAAGGTGGTCGTCGCAGTCACTTTGGTGGCATTGAAAGTTTACAGAGTGTAATGTTCAAAAACAGAATTTGATTGCTAGAAGGGTCTTTTGCCACCAGCAATCATTTCATTTTACAGAGAAGAAAATTCGGCTCAAAAAGAGTAAGGAACATGCTGAAGTCCCACAGCAAGCAAGCTGTTGGCAGCCAGTAGACCAGGTGGCCATCCATGCCCGAACTCCCCATCCAGTGCTCTTCATCTTATAATACTGATTCCTAACCCAGGTTTCTCTGATCCCTTCAAATTTTCTAAATTCATGGGAATACATGAATTATGTTCGGTATTTAAAAAAGTTCAAATGGATCTATGTATTTGCTGGGAAAAAAGGCGACACAGATTAACAGCGTCACTGTTAAATGTTTATTATGAATTCTTTCAGAAATTATTTCAGGTGTATAAGGCAAATGCAAGATGGACACACTGCATGTTGTTTCTTAACTCAATAGCTACATCTTGGAGCCTGTCCCACATGTAATTCCATCTCATTCCCTATAAAAATATTCACTGAATGGTGCGGCAGAATGCATCTATCCTGGCCCTGCTAATGGACAAAGGTGATATCTAGAGTTTTTTAAAAAATTATTTAGTTTTTTTATTGAAGTATATTTGATTTGGGATTCCCAGGTGGCACTAAAGAACATGGCTGTCAATGCAGGAGATGTAAGAGACGTGGGTTCAATCCCTGGGTCAGGAAGATCCTCTGGAAAAGGGAACGGCAACCTACTCCAGTATTCTTGCTTAGAGAATCCCATGAACAGGAACCTGGTGGGCTACAGACCACAGGGTCGCACAGAATTGGACACGGCTGAAGAGACTTGGCACGATGGACACGTTTGATTTACAAAGCTGTGTGAGTTCTAGGGGGCTTTCCTGTTGGCTCATTTGGTAAAGAATCCGCCTGCAATGTGGGAAACCTGGGTTCAATCCCTGGGTTGGGAAGATCCCCTGGAGAAGGGAACGGCTACCCGCTCTAGTGTTCTGGCCTGGGTTTTAGGTGTACAACAAAGTGATTCAGTTGATTTTTTTTTTTTCAGGTTATTTTCCCATATAAGTTACTATAAAATATTGAGTATGGTTTCCTGTGCTATACAGTAGGTTCTTGTTGTTTATCTTATATACAATAATGTATACATTTTATTCCCAAATTCCTAATTTATCCCTCCTCCCCACCATTTTACTTTGGTAACTACAAATTTTTTTCTATGTCTGTGAGTCTGTTTGTTTTGTAAATAATTTCATTTATGTTATTTTTAGATTCCACATATAAGTGGTACCATATGACATTTGTGTTTGTCTGATTTTCTTGACACTTAGTATGATAATCTAGTTTTGTTGTTACCAACAGTGCTGAAGTGAACATTCTTGCCCATTTACACACCTATGCTTTGGTGAAATTCCCAGTGGTGCAACGCTGAGTTAAAGAGAATATGCTTTTCAAACTTCGATAAATATTGCCAAGTTGCCCTCAGAAAAGTTCTCCCCCCAACAAAAGAATAAGTGAGAATGCCAAGTTCATTTGCCCACTTTTGGGTTATATTATATTTTCATTTTGGCGGGGGGAGATTTTTTTTTATTGTTAAAATACTTTATAAAATAAGGATTTTAGCTCCTTATTTGTCATGTGTTGTAAATATTTTCCCTCTTCCATTTTTTTTGACCTTGTTTGTGGAATTTCTTCAATAAAGAAGTTTAAAGTTTTGATGTGAACATGTTTATTACTATTTCTCTTTATGGCTTGGGGTTTTATTGTCTGACTGTAAAAGGCTTCCCACATTTTAAAACCATAAATAAATTTACCCATGTTTGCTTACTACTATAGTTTGATTTTTTAAATATTCAATGTTTGATCTGGATTTCTGTGAAAGAAATATGATACACAGCTAAATTTCCAAATTGCTTATCAGCTATTTCAATAACATTTATTAATCAATCCATCTTTTACTCATTGATGTGAAATACTACCTTTATCATATAAAAAAAATCTTAAATGTATTTGAATCTATTTCTGTTTTCCATTCTGTCACATTTCAAGTGTTTAGTTCCTTCTCATTAAAAAATAATTCTAATATATTTTGTAACATTTATAACTGATATAACTAGAGCTCTTTATTGATCTTAATTTTTTCCCATTCATTCTCACATTTACTTTTTTGGATGACCTTTGGTATCTTTGTTTCTTTTCTTTCACTTTTCTAAAATATGTGTTTATATGCTTGTGATCCGGGAAATTTACTAAGGTCAGTCTATAAAACATATTTTACATTCACCTTTTGATTCTTTGTTTAAATAAATTTTTTACTTTAGAATAGATTTAGGGAAGTGTTGTGAAGACAGTATACCTCGCATCCACTTTCCGCTATTGTCAACGTCTTATGTTAATGTGATACATTTGTCAAAATGTACCATACTAGTAACATAATGAACTAATATTATACAGCATTATAAAGTCCACAGTTGATTCAAATTTCCTTAGTTTCGACCTACTGTCCCTTTCCTCACCCAAGAGCTTTTCCAGAACCACATTACATTTAGCTTCCTCTTTGTTGTGACAATTTCTCAAGACATTCCTTGTTTTTTATGAACTTGGAAAGTTTTGAGGACTTTCACTAGTCAGGTATTTTACAGAACATCTTTCGGCTTGGGTTTGTGTTACACTTTTCTCATAGTTAGACAAGGGTTACAGGTTTGGGGGAGAAAGACCATAGACATAAAAGGCTAGTCTCATCACATTACATCAAAGGACATGCTATGAACATGACTTATTACTGTTGATGTTGACCTTGATCATGGGGCTGAGGTCTAGTAATGTTTGCCATGTCTCCACAGTAAAGTTAGTATTACTCCCTTTCCATGTTGTACCCTTTAGAAGGAAGTCACCACGCACAGACCACACTTAAGGTGTGTGGCATTGTGATCCATCTCCTTAAGTGAAAGAGTCTCCACATAGAGTATCTGGAATTCTGCACAGGAAGGTTGTCTATTCTTGCCCATTTACTTACTTATTCACTCACTGTTGATATTGGTATAAACTCTAATCTAACATGGCATTAGTTTATTGCTCAAATGGTTCCAGGTTTGGTCATTGGGAACTCTTTCAGTTGGCTTATGCATCCCTTTGACATATCCACATCATTGTCAGGGGGTTTTGTTTTTAGGACTTAACTTTCTGGCATTGTGGTTATCTTACGCTTACATTGTATTTTCCTGCCCTAGTCCTAGAATCAGCCATTTCCCCTAGGAATTCAGATCCCTTTTATTGGAAAACAGAGGGTTTCCTATGTAGCTCAGTGGTAAAGAATCAGCCTGCCAGTGCAGGAGATGCAGGAAACCCTGGCTTGGGAAGATCCCCTGCAGGAGCAAATGGCAGCCCACTCCAGAATTCTTGCCTGAAAAATCCTATGAACAGAGGGGTCTGGTGGGCTGCAAAGTTCATGGGGCTGCAAAGAGTCAGACAAACTGAGCAACTGAGCGCGCACATGCATCAGAAACTAACATCTTGAAACCAGGTGTTATCGTTGCTGCTGGGGTTTCTTTGCTTTCAGGTCCTCTGCGTGGACAGAACACATGTGCTAATATACATACTAACCCTTGTATGAAGTGAAGTGAAAGATGCTCAGTTGCGTCTGACTCTCTGCGACCCCATGGACTATATAGTCCATGGAATTCTCCAGGCCAGAATACTGAGTGGGTAGCCTTTCTCTTCTCCAGGGGATCTTCCCAACCCAGGGACTGAACCCAGTCTCCTGCATTGCAGGCGGATTCTTTACCCGCTGAGCTATGAGGGAAGCCCCGCACATATACACATCCTTATGCTGTTGTTCAGTCACCGTCTCTATACATATCTGCATCTATCTGTATCCATATTATCTAGTTATCATTTTAAGTCACCCTTCTCCCATTAATTCTACCTATTTCCTACTGCTATTTTAATTGGCATCCCATTGAATTCACAGAGTATTTGAGATTTTTCATTTCTGTAAGAGCTTAATGTAAAATAAGTAATAGATATATTTTTATAAGCCTATCATCTTTTTTCCCTTATAATTCTCCAGAAAGTGTAGGTTTTTCTTCCTGTTTCTACACATATTTATTAGGTTTAACCCAAGAAATATTTTTTTCTGTGTTTTTCTAAATGGGAGCTCTTCTTCTACTATCCTTTTTTACTATTCATAAAATCGCCATCATCGTTTAGTTGCTCAGTCGTGTCCGACTCTTTGCAACGCCATGGACTGCAGCACATCAGGCTTCCTCGTCCTTCACCATATCCTAGAGCTTACTCAAACCCATGTCCATCGAGTTAGTGATGCCATCCAACCATCTCGTCCTCTGTCATCCCCTTCTCCCGCCTTCAATCTTTCGCAGCATCAAGGTCTTTTCTAATGAGTCAGCTCTTTGCATCAGATGGCCAAAGTACTGGAGTTTCAGCTTTAGCATCAGTCCTTCCAATGGATATTCAGGTTTGATTTCCTTTAGGATGACTGGTTGGATCTCCTTGCAGTCCAGGGGACTCTCAAGAGTCTTCACCAACACCACAGTTCAAAAGCATCAATTCATTGGCGCTCAGCCTTCTTTATGGTCCAAATCTCACATCCATAAATGACTACTGAAAAAACCATAGCTTTGGCTATACAGACCTTTGTTGGCAAAGTAATCTCTGCTTTTTAATATGCTGTCTATAGTTGTCATAGCTTTTCTTCCAAAGAGCAAGCGTCTTTTAATTTCACGGCTGCAGTCTGCAGTGATTTTGGAGCCCCGCAAATAAAGTTTGTCACTGTTTCCATTGTTTCCCCATCTATTTGCCATGAAGTGATAGGACAAGATGGCATGATGTTAGTTTTTTAAATGTTGAGTTTTAAGCCAGCTTTTTCGCTCTTTTTCACCTCCATCAAGAGGCTCTAAAATAGAAATTTTATTATTTTTAAATAAATTTATTTTGCAACCGTCCATCTTGTTGAATTCTCCCATTGTTTCTGTTTTCTATACAATTGATTGTCTTGGGTTTCTGATGTATCTTCTGCCACTAATGATAATTTTGCGCCTTCTTTTTAATAATTGTATCTTTTATTCTTTGCCTTCTCTATTTGTACTGTCTAGAACAGAGATAGGCAAACTTTTTCTATAAAGGGCCAGACAGTAAATATTATGAACTTTATCACAAACAGCCTCTCCCAAAACTACTCAATTCTGCAACTGCAGCATGAAAGCAGGCATAGACAGTGTGTAGGTAAATGGGCAGTCCTGTGTTCCATACAATTTTATTTATAAAACAGGCATTTGGCCCATAGCAGTTTACTGACCACTGGTCTAGAATCCAAATTATGTTACATAAAAATGGTGATGGTGGGTACCTTATCTTGTTTTAATCTTCACTTTAAACAGAATGTTCTTGGGTTTCACTATTAAATATAATACTGGCTTTCAATTACAAATATACACACATACACCCAGTTTAAACAATGTTAAAGAAATATTCATCTTGTTCTATTTTCTTTAAAAGTTTTGTTAGGAATATTGTTGAATTATGTTAACTGCCTTTTTTATTTTTTCAACTATTGAGCTTTGATATCTTTGACCTATAATAAGCTATGTTAATACTTGTTTAAAGATGGAACCATTCTTATACTTTTGATATAAAATTCACTTGGTTTGGGTTTATCATGCTTTTGATGTCTTATATATTACTGAATTATTTTTAATAATCTTTGTGTGATTTTTACATTGATATCACAAATAAGAGTAGCTTGTAGTATGTTATTACTCTAATTCACCAGGTTGTGGTATATGTAGTTTGTTGGCTTCATAAATATAACCTGAAAACCTTACCTTCTATGAAACTATTTTTATGGTTAGGATTTGCCTGTTTATTGAAGTGTTGAACAAATTGACCTATAAAACCTCCTGGGCCTGGTGTTTTTCCAGGGATAACTCTTCAAAAACTTTTTCAATTTCTTCCATGGGTATTGTTTATTTGGTTTTTTAATAATAGTTCTTCTGGTATTAATTTTCAGTGATTCATATGTTCTTAGAAAATCACTTATTTCACCCAGCTTGTCAAAACTATTTGCGAAAAGTTCACAAAGGACCATTTATGATTCTTTTAATTTCCTCTGCATCTGTTGTTGTTTGCCATTTTTCGTTTCTAATCTTCTGTATTAGCAAGTTCTTCCCTCTGCCCTCTTAATTAAGCTAGCCCATAGTTATCTCTGTTCTACTGGCTTTGGCAAAACATCAACTTTTGGATTATGAATTCTGGCTTTCTTTTTTATGTTTTCTAATTACCTCATGTTTGCTTTGATCTCTATTTCTTCTGTGTTCCTTAGGTTGATTTCATTGTTGTTTTCTAACCTCTTAAGAAGTGATGTTGGTCTATGAATTTTTTATTAAAAACAATTTTATGTCACCATATAGATTGAACAATATGGTGTTTTCATTTATGTTTTTTCTAGGTATGTTGCAGTTTAGGTTTAATTTCTTCTTTGATGCAAAGGTTAAGCGAGAAGAGTTTTATCTTAGGGGGTATTCTCTTTTAGTATTTCTTAACTTTATTATTTTATTGCATTGGGATCAGACACAGTCTTATTTCCACTTTTGAGGAACAGAATGACATTTTTAGTAAGCCCTCAGACATGATTAATTTCTACAAATGTTCTATGAACTATATTTTTAAAAGCAATTACCCACTTTACATTTTTCTTTTCAAGAACCATACAAAGTTGTTTCTGCATTATTATTTTCTTAAGAGTAACAGACCTATGCTACTCGTGTTTATATCTCTAATAGCTGGTACTGTGCTTGGTATATAATTACTATTCAGTAAATGGCTGATGAATGAATGAATAAATGCTGCCTATCCGGTGAGTTTATCTTTCTGAGGAAAACTGCCTCTGGACAGTCTCTCCTTCCACCAGCACAAGACTGACTGGTTACCAAGCCATTCATTTCATAGGCTCTATGGTAAAATGATCAATGAAAAAGTTAAAACAGGATTTGATATGTAGGCTGTTAAAATCCTGGTTTATACTCTCATATGCTCATTTTAGACTCATTTTTTTTAAGGTTGAAGATCCTACTCATCCATGAAATCAGGCTGAGTTCATTGACTTTCTCCTTAGTCTACTACTGTGACTATCATTGGCCAGACTCATTTTAGCATGTGATGTAAACAGCCTTGCACTCTTATCCTGCTGTTTTATGCATCTTCTGTCTTCTTGGTAAAACTATAGACTCCTTGAGAATATTATTCCTTTCTGTCCTACAATATACTCAGAAGAGTGTCCAAATAAATGCCATTGTATCAACAACAACAATAATAAAGAAACGAATACCTTGGTTGACATTCTACCACATCAAGGTCTGGTGACCTTAGCTATGTCATTTCACTTCTGAGCCACAGCCCCCATAAGGGCACACTAAGCCCACTCAGAGCTTAAGAAATGCAATAGGCTTTGTCATATATCTGATTCTACAAAGAAAGGGAGGTAACCACATTAAGAAAATTGCATAAAATAGATGTCCAGTTGGCCAAGCAACAATAGCACTGCTTCCTACACAGAGCCACTGCCCTGCTACCATGGCTTCTGTTTCCTCCATGCTTTAAATGTGGCCACTATCAGCTCTCATCCTCTTTTTTGCTCTACTTATTCAGAAAAGATTAACTAACATGTGTCTCTCAAGTCTGCCTGTCTTAAGCCTACCTCTCTCAAGCAGCTATTCACAACCAACTATCTGTCAGACCCTGTACTTTTAGGTGTACAGAGAAGTAAAGTCACTCAGTTGTGTCCGACTCTGCGACCCCATGGACTGTAGCATACTACGCTCATCCGTCCATGGGATTTTCCAGGCGAGAGTACTGGAGTGGGTTGCCATTTCCTTCTCCAGAGGATCTTCCTGACCCAGGGATCGAACCCAGGTCTCCTGCACTGTAGGCAGATGCTTTACTGTCTGAGCCTTTACTGCCTGAACATTCAACCTACTTAAACTTTTACCTTGGCTCTCCTGCCCCCCAAACCCACAACCAATTCTTTCCCCTGACATTCCTACCAATGGCACTGCCATCACCCTCAGAGTCATTTGTGGTCCCATCCTCTCCTGAACTCCAGCATTCAATCAGTTGTCAAATCATCTCAAATCTACCTATCCATCATCTGGAATCCATTCTTTCTTTTCTGTTCCTATTGTTACCCCTTGCTGAAGCTTGTTCCACCTTCTCAGGACCATTCTAACTGCCTCATAACTAACTAGTTTTTATATGATCCAGTCTATACTATACAATGTTGTTTGTTTAGTCACTCAGTCGTGTCCGACTTTTTGAGACCCCATGGACTATAGTCTACAAGGCTTCCCTGTCCATGGGGTTTCCCAGGAAAGAATACTGAAGTGGGTTGCCTTTTCCTTCTCCAGGGTATCTTCTTGACATAGAGATTAAACCCAAGTCTCCTAAATTGGCAGGCGGACTCTTTACCACTGAGCCACCAGGGAAGCTCATCCTATACAATACAGTCAGATTAATCTTCTTACAGTAGTTTGATATTACAAGATTGATTAACTAACTGCCTATCATGTCTTGTGATGGATTAATTAACCAATCAACCAATCAATCATGTTTATCCATGTCCTTACCAAACAATTTGATATAGGACTTATTCATTAGAAACAGCAGCAGAATTGCCCTCAGAGCTGCTCTGGAGTGGAAATGGATTCATTTTCCACCTCTGAAATATACTACTAGTATCCTTGGGCAAATTAGTTAACCATTCTCAGTTTCTTCAAGTGGAAAAAAGAGGGGAGAGGAAAAAAGGACAAGAATAATAGTGACTAACAACGAATACTTATTACATGCCAGGTACTGTGCTCAATGATTTATATGTATTAAGCCATGCTGATCTTCAGCCATCCCTCTTGGGTAGATATTACCTTGATCCTTACTTTTGAGATGAGAAAACTAAGGCTCAGAGAGGTTAAATATCTTGCTCATTGGTAGCACTGCTAGTAAATAGTGTAGCTGAGGCCTAGAAGCCAGGTGTCTCTGACACTGGAGATACTTGGTGAAGGTTTTTGTTTTTTTTTTTAATTGAATTTAAAAAAAAGTTGCATGTAAATTTTAATTCAATTAAAAAAAAACTTTTTAAAATTTACATGCAATGAGACTTCCCTGGTGGCTCAGACGGTAAAGCATCTGCCTACAGTGCAAGAGACCTGGGTTCGATCCCTGGGTCGGAAAGATCCCCTGGAGAAGGAAATGGCAACCCACTCCAGTACTCTTGCCTGGAAAATCCCATGGACAAAGGAGCCTGGTGGGCTACAGTCCATGGGGGTCGCAAAGAGTCAGACACGACTGAGTGACTTCACTTTCTTTCTTTCTTTTCTTTACATGCAACAGAACGAACAGATCTTTAGGTGTTCTAAAAGCTGAATAAACACATATAGTCACCACTGATATCAAGAGATAAAAACATTTCCATTACCCAGAAAGTTTCTTCATGCCTAATTTCTGTCAATTCCATCCTCACCCCAAAGACAACTACTTTTTGGAGTTCTAAAACACATATTACTTTCGCATATTCTTGAATTTCATCTGAATGGAGTCTGTAGTATGTATTCTTTTGTAGCTGGCTTCTTTTACTGAACACAATGTTTTTGACATCCATGTTGCTGTGTCATAAAGTAGTTTAGCCCTTTTTATTGCTGAGTAAATATTTCATTAGGACTTCCTTGGTGGCTCAGTCTGTAAAGCCTCTGCCTACAATGCTTATACTAATATGCTACAATTCATTTATTCTGTTAGTAGGCATTTGGGTTGCTTCCAATTTGAGACTATTAAGAATTAGACTGCTCTAAATAGTTTTGCACAAGACTTTTTGTGGATAATTTCTTTTGGATAAATTCTTCAGAGAGATTGCTAGGTCACATGGTGGGTATATTTTTAACCTTATAAGAAACTACAAAAAAGTTTTTCAAAGTGGCTGTAACATTTTACACTTACACCAGCAACAGAGGACAGCTCCAGATGCTCCATACACTTGTTAATATTTGGTAAAACAAAATATTTTATTTTAGCCAATCTTACCTATCAGACATTCTTGTACATATATAAGTGATATCTCAGATGGTTTGAATATTTGCTTTCTCCTGATGACTGGTGGTTTTGTATACTTTTTCTTCTGCTATTGACCATTTGTAAATCTATTTGGTATGTGCATGAGGTGATTACTCATGCCTTTTACCATATTTTAGGTTGGTTTATTTGTCTTCTTTATGTATTTGAAACATAAGCCCTTTATAATGTGAATATTTTGTCTCTGTCTATGGCTAACTTAATTTTCAAAACTTTAAAATTTATTAATTTTATAATTTACGGTTACTGCTTTTTATGTGCTAAGAAATCCAAGTGTACTCCAAAGTCTTGAAAATATTTTCATATTTTCTTCTAGAAGAGTTACAGGGAAAGTTACAGGTAATTCCCGAGTGGTTCAATTGTTAGGATTCAGTGCTTTCTCTGCCAGGGCACAGGTTCAAAAGCTGGTCAGGGATCTAAGATCCCACAAGCTGCACGGCATAACCAAAAAAAAAAGAATTAGAAGAGCTACAGTTCTGGCTTTCACATCTATGCTATGATATATCTCTAATTAATTTTTGCTTATGAAGTAAGGTGGGGTTGAGGTTCACTTCCTTTCCTAGGTTTATCAGCTCCATTCCTTCCACTGATTTCCCCTCATATCCTTGTGAAAAACCAATTGACCATGAGTGTATGGGTCAATTTCTAGATACCATATTCTGCTGCAGTGATCTTTTCCACCCTGCATTCAGCTTCCATTATTTCTGAGGTTGCCTGCCATCATTTCTAATTTTGTTCCTCTGAATGTAATGTGAACTTTCAATTTGGCCGCACTTTAAATTTTTCTGTTTATCACAGATATTTAGCATTTGACATGATATTCTTAGGTGTCATTTGTTTTAAATTTGTCATCCAGCTTGGGGTTTGTTGAGCATGTTAGATTTGTGGGTTGATTTCTTTGATAAACTTTGTAAAATTCTTGGCCATTATCTCTTCAAATATTTTATTTCTGCATTCTCTCTCATCTCTTTCTGGGACCATAACTACTTGTGTGTCAGAACATTTGACAACATGTTATAGTTCTAAGACGCTCTGTTCAGTTTTTTCAAATTTTTTTTCTCTTCATTTTAATTTCAGATAAATGTGCTTCACTTTATTTCAGATAAATTGAATTGATTTGTCTTTAAGTTCACTAATCCCTTCTTCTCTGCATCTACTCCCATTATGTAAATGTGTCATTCAATAGTTTTTCTTTTTTTTTGACTTTCCATGTAATTCTTTCTGAGTTTCCTTTTCTCCTCCTGCTACTCCCCATCTATTATCTACCATTTCTTTTAGATCCTTTAACATATTTATCACAGTTAGTTTAAAGCTCTTGTCTGCTAATTCCAACATCTGGGTTTTCAGTAGTTTGTTCCTTAATTATGAATTCTTTTCTTGATTTTAGGTCACATGTTCCTATTTCTTCACCTTTCTTTCTTTCATTTTCATTTTACTTATACTCAGCTGTGGGTAAAAGAAAAGACTAAAGTAGATAATATTTACCCCATGAACTTCCCCAGTGGCTCAGATGGTAAGAATCTGCCTGCAATGTGGGAGACCCAGGCTCAACTCCTAGTCAGGAAGATCCCCCTGAGAGGGAATGGCAACCAACTCCAGTATTCTTGCCTGGAGAATTCCATGGACAGATGAGCCTGGTAGATTACAGTACATGGGGTTGCAAAGAGTCGGATACAACTGAGTAACTGACACTTTCACTTTCATAAACTACAGGGCACCCAAGTTACTTTCACTTTCACCCCATGAAAAGGTATGCTCTTTCCTTTGTCAGGCCAAGTCAGTATACTCTAGGCAAATACTGGCTTCTTTTTATTGCAGTTTTGATTCAATCAGTTAACCACTGGCTTCAAAAGTTTTGAGGTTGGGATCATTAATTTTCCTTCAGAATAGCCAATTCCAGGAAGAATCAGATACAGGAATTATTTCACAAGGTTTTTAAAGGTTCTCTAAAAAATGCTTAAACAAGCAATTAAAAATTAGCTTGAAATAAACAAGAAAATAGAAAAATTGAGTAAAGAGAAAGAAGTTATTAAAAAAAACCAAATGGAAATTATAAAGCTGAAAAATACAGTCATTAGAGTAGACACTCACTGGATGGACTTGGTAAGTAGAGTAGAGATAATGGAGAAGAGAGTAAGTCAACTTGATGGCAGGCCAATAAACTTGACTCAGTTTGAACAATAGCAAGAAAATAGATTGGAAAAAATAAGCAGAGCTTCAGGGTTTGTGAGAAAATAACAGAAGGTCTGACATTTGTATCATCAAAATCTTAGAAGGAGAAGAGGGAGAATCTGGAACTGAAAAGGTATTCAAAGAAATAATGACTGAAAACTCCCCAAATTTGGTAAATTTGAAACCTACAGTTTGAAGAAGTTGAGCAAATCCCATATAGGAAAAACCCAAAGAAATCTACACCAAGGCCCAGCACAGTTAAACTTCTGAAAACCAGAGAAAAACAGAAACATTTGAAAACTATCAGAAAGAAATGTCATATTATCCATAAAGGAATATACATTTAAATGACAGTGGTTTTTCATCGAAAATATGGAGGCCAAAAGTGGAACAATATTTTTCAAGTATTGACAGAGATATCAACTCTGAACATGATATATGGTGAAACTCTCTTTCAGAAGTAAAGAGAATACATTCTCAGGTGAAGGAAAATTAAGAGAATTTATTATTAGCATATCTACTCTTAAAGGATGGCTAAAAGAAGTTTCTGTAACAAAAAGAAATTATAAGAGGAGAAGATTGGGACATTCACAAAGACAAGAACAAAAGGAATAAAAATAAAAGCAAATATAATGGACTATTCTTCACCTCACAGGTTTCTTTAATTTTATTTTATGCTTGGAACAAAAGTTATATCACTATGTAATGTGGTACTCAATGTATGTAGATGGAATACTTAAAATAAAACATATTTTATTTATTTTTTTAGTATAAATTTATTTATTTTAATTGGAGGCTAATTACTTTACAATATTGTATTGGTTTCACCATACATCAATATGAATCAAAAAGTGATCTAAAATGTAAGATTTCTACACTTCAGTTGAAAGAGTAAAATGTCAACAGCAATAGGCTGTGATAACTTACATATGTAAACGGTATCACCTAGAGAAACTACTATGAAAACTACAAAAAATGATATCCTCAAAAATGTAAATAATCAAAATGGAAGGAAGGAACAGAAAAATGACAAACACAGAAGAATAAACATAAAACAATAAAATATTTAAGCCCTAATATGCCAGTACTTATATTAGCTGCAAATGGTCTGAAAAGTGAAAGTGAAGTTGCTCAGTCATGCCTGACTCTTTGCGTCCCCATGGATAGTAGCCTGCACCAAACTCCTCCGTCCATGGGATTTTCAAGGCAAGAGTACTGGAGTGGGTTGCCATTTCCTTCTCCAGGGAATCTTCCCAACCCAGGGATCAAATCCAGGTCTCTCACATTGTAGACAGACGCTTCACTGTCTGAGCCACCAGGGAAGTCTGCAAATGGTCTAAATATGCCAATTAAAAGACAAAATCCAACCCAACTACAAAAGCAACTCTTACAAAAATTCACTTCAAGCATAGCATTGGTAGGTTGAAAGTATTAATAAAATAGTAGAAAGAGCAGGGGTGACCATATTAACATCAAATAAAGTAGACTTCAGAACAAAGTACAAGAGACAAAGAGTATTAATTTACTAAGAAGATATAGCCATCCTAAATGTGTATGTACCAAACAACACAGCTTAAAATTAAAAGTACATGTGTGTGCCTAATTGCTCAGTCATATCTGACTCTCAGAAGAACTATACACAAAAGATCTTCATGACCCAGATAACCACGATGGTGTGATCACTCACCTAGAGCCAGACATCCTGGAATGTGAAGGCAAGTAGGCCTTAGGAAGCATCACTATGAACAGAGCTAGTGGAGGTGATGGAATTTCAGTTGAGCTTTCAGATTCTAAAAGATGATGCTGTGAAAGTGCTGTGCTCAATATGCCAGCAAATTTGGAAAACTCAGCAGTGGCCACAGGACTGGAAAAGGTCAATTTTCATTCCAATCCCAAAGAAAGGCAATGCCAAAGAACGTTCAAACTACCACACAATTGCACTCATCTCATCCCATGCTAGCAAAGTAATGCTCAAAATTCTCCAATCAAGGCTTCAACAGTATGTGAACTGTGAACTTTCAGATGTTCAAGCTGGATTTAGAAAAGGCAGAGGAACCAGAGATCAAATTTCCAACATTCGCTGAATCATTGAAAAAGCAAAAGAGTTCCATAAAAATATCTATTTCTGCTTTATTGACTATGTCAAAGCCTTTGTGTGGATCACAACAAACTGTGGAAAATTCTTCAAGAGATGGGAATACCAGACCACCTTACCTGCCTCCTGAGAAATCTGTATGCAAGTCAAGAAGCAACAGTTAGAACCGGACATGGAAGAACAGACTGGTTCGAAATTGGGAAAGGAGTATGTCAAGGCTGTATATTGTCATCCTGCTTATTTAACTTATATGCAGAGTGCATCTGAAATGCCAGGCTGGATGAAGCACAAGCTGGAATCAAGGCTGCTAGGGGAATATCAATAATCTTAGATATGCAGATGACACCACCCTTATGGCAGAAAGCAAAGAAGAACTAAAGAGCCTCTTGATGAAAGAGGAGAGTGAAAGAGTTGGCTTAAAACTCAACATTCAGAAAACTAAAATCATGGCATCCAGACCCATCACTTCATGGCAAATAGATGACAAAACAATGGAAAAAGTGACAGACTTTATTTTGCAGGGCTCCAAAATCACTGCAGATGGTGACTGTAGTCATGAATTAAAAGATATTCTTTGGAAGAAAAGATATGACCAACCTAGACAGCATATTAAAAAGCAGACATTACTTTGCCAACAAAGGTCTGTCTAGTCAAAGATATGGTTTTTCCAGTAGTCATATATGGATGATGTGAGAGTTGGACTATAAAGAGAGCTGAGTGCCGAAGAACTGATGCTTTTGAACTGTGGTACTGGAGAAGACTCTTGAGAGTCCCTTGGACTGCAAGGAGATCCAACCAGTCCATCCTGAAGGAAATCAGTTTGAATATTCGTTGGAAGGACTGATGCTGAAGCTGAAACTCCAATACTTTGGCCACCTGATGCTAAGAACTGACTCTTTTGAAAAGTCCCTGATGCTGGGAAAGATTGAAGGTGGGAGATTGAAGATTGAAGGGGGCAACAGAGGATGAGCTGGTTGAATGACATCACCAACATGACAAAGGACATGAGTTTGAGTAAGCTCCAGGAGTGTGTGATAGACAGGGAAGCCTGGCATGACACAGTTCATGGTGTTGCAAACAGTTGGACACGACTGAGCGACTGAACTGAACTGAACAAAATGGAAAAAAGACATGCTCAGACATTTCATTGGAAAGGATATGCAGATGGCAAATAAGCACATGAAATGATATTACTAAGAATTAGAGGACTGCAAATTAAAATCACAATGCAATATCACTACATACCTATCTGATTGGCTAAAAGAGAAAACTGATGACAGGAAACGCTAGAGACAATGTGGGAAACCTAGATCACTTATATGTTGCTGGCAAGACTGTAAAATGGTACTGCCTCTCTGGGAAATATTGGGTTGGCCAAGAAGTTCATACGTTTGGGTTTTGCCATAACACTGTATGGAAAAATTCCAAACAAAGTTTTTGGCCAACCCTATAGTTCGGCAGTTCCTTTTAAAACTAAGAATGGACTTACCATTTGATTCAGCCATAGCCTTATACATTTATCCAGAGAAATGAAAATTTATTTTCATACAGAAACTTGACATGAATGTTCACAAAAGCTTTATTGGTAATAGTCAAATACTAGACACTATCCAAATGTCCTTCCACAGGGATTGCTTAAATAAACTGTGATACATCGAAACCGTGGAATTTTACTCAGTCATAAAAAGGAATAAATTAATGATACACAACAACAACTTGGATAAAACCAAAGGAAATTATACTGAGAATAAAAAGCTAATTGTAAAATGATACATATTTACCATACAATTTATATAGTTTTGTGAAATTACATGAATATAGAAAAAAAGACAGATTAGTGGTTGTCAGAGGTTAAAGATGGGGGAAAGGGTAGATAAAGCTGAAAAGGTGTAATATGGGGGAGACATGCTGATATTATACTTAAGTGTCTTGATTGTGGTGGTGGTTACATGTGGTATACTGTGATAAATACATGATAAAATTATATATAGCTACACACACACAATGCTCAAACCATCACACAGTTGCACTCATCTCACATGCTAGTAAAGTAATGCGCAAAATTCTCCAAGCCAGGCTTCAGCAATACGTGAACCATGAACTTCCAAATGTTCAAGCTGGTTTTAGAAAAGGCAGAGGAACCAGAGATCAAATTGCCAACATCCACTGGATCATGGAAAAAGGAAGAGAGTTCCAGAAAAACATCTATTTCTGCTTTATTGACTATGCCAAAGACTTTGACTGTGTGGATCACAATAACCTGTGGAAAATTCTGAAAGACATGGGAATATCAGACCACCTGACCTGCCTCTTGAGAAATCTGTATGCAGGTCAGGAAGCAACAGTTAGAACTGGACATGGAACAACAGACTGGTTCCAAATAGGAAAGGGGAGTACGTCAAGGCTGTATATTGTCACCCTGCTTATTTAACTTATATGCAGAGTACATCATGAGAAACGCTGGGCTAGAAGAAGCACAAGCTGGAATCAAGACTGCCGGGAGAAATATCAGTAACCTCAGATATGCAGATGACACCACCCTTATAGCAGAAAGTGAAGAGGAACTCAAAATCCTCTTGATTAAAGTGAAAGAGGAGAGTGAAAAAGTTGGCTTAAAGCTCAACATTCAGAAAACAAAGATCATGGCATCTGGTCCCATCACTTCATGGGAAACAGATGGGGAAACAGTGGAAACACTGGCAGACTTTATTTTTGGGGGGCTCCAAAATCACCGCAGATGGTGACTGCAGCCATGAAATTAAAAGACACTTACTCCTTGGAAGGAAAGTTATGACCAACCTAGATAGCATATTCAAAAACAGAGACATTACTTTGCCAACAAAGGTCCATCTAGCCAAGGCTATGGTTTTTCCTGTGGTCATGTATAGATATGAGAGTTGGACTGTGAAGAAAGCTGAGCACCAAAGAATTGTTGCTTTTGAACTGTGGTGTTGAAGAAGGCTCTTGAGAGTCCCTTGGACTGCAAGGAGATCCAACCAGTCCATTCTAAAGGAGATCAGTCCTGAGTGTTCTTTGGAAGGACTGATGCTAAAGCTGAAACTCCAGTACTTTGGCCACCTCATGCAAAGAGTTGACTCACTGGAAAAGACCCTGATGCTGGGAGGGATTGGGGGCAGGAGCAGAAGGGGACGACAGAGGATGAGATGGGATGGATGGCATCACCGACTCGATGGACATGAGTTTGGGTAAACTCTGGGAGTTGGTGATGGACAGGGAGGCCTGGTGTGCTGTAATTTATGGGGTCACAAAGAGTTGGACATGACTGAGTGACTGAACTGAATTGAATACACACACATACAGAGAGAAAGAGAGAAATGTATGCATGTATAACTGATGAAATCTGAATAAGCCCTGTGGATTTTATTAATGTCAATTTCTTGGTTTGACATCATACTATAGTTAAGCAGATATTAACACTGGGGGAGGCTGGGTAATGGGTAAATGGCACCTCCCTGTACATTTCTCTGCAACTTCCTGGACTCTGTAATTGCTTTGAAATAAAAAATGAATAGACACATATAACACATGCCTGATCTCAATTTATTCTATGATAGATTAATATTATATGAACACTATGGCCAAAAATGTTTGAAGTCTCATTTTATGGAGAAGGGAAGAAAATCCTAATTGGCTGACATGTCACTTCAACTGTTATGATGGATTTTCTTGTTCATTTTCATTCTTCTTCCCCTGTCATTAAATTATCTGTGTACTAATGTAATTTACATAATGCTGTCTCTAAGATATACTATTAGGAAGAAGATGAAAATTTGGTGAACAGAGATATTTTCAATAGTCAGTTGAAGCAAACAATGGCCTTATAATTAGAAAACTTACAGCATGACAAATCTGTTGCCAATAAAACTCCCTCAGTGCCTACTGAGTGGAACTTTCAGGGTTTACATTGGATTTCTCAATGGGCTTATTTCACTTAAACATGCATAGCATAGCTTCTCTCTGTAGAGGCTGAAGTTCAACTCATAATAAAAAAGCAGATTAAATAATTTAAGTAGTGCTATGAGACAACATTTTCATGTACATTTCATCATTGATTGTATGCTAGCCTATATTACATATTCATATTACATAATAGATTTATATAAACAAATCCACATACAGTATATTTGTGAGTACTTAAGAGATTTTAAAGATAACTGCAGCTATTAGGATTTTAGACTTATGAACTTAATTTAAAACGTTACATAAACCCTGTGTAAAACTGTCTCCACTGACCCATAACAATTCAACAATATTAAAGAACAAAGAACAATCAGCTTGAACCCCTATGCTAAGAAAAATCTTGCATGACACACTCTTCTTTTTACTTTTCTTAACTCTAAAAGTAATATATTTATTACAGTTTGAAAAGAAAAAAAAACTTTTCTGTATGGCTCAGATATATTGGTATCTTTTCTAAAGCATTACAATGGAGTTTTACAAATTTAGTTTGTGGCCATCTTCTCAGAAGTGTTTACACATCAAGAAAAGTACATCTGGCCCTTGGCTCTATTTTATTTGTGTACTTTAAAAAGTGCCAAGGAAAGTCCATTTTCTACCACCTGTCAGATGCAGGTTACTTCTACCTTTCCTTTGGGGGGCTTTTTCATCAGACAGTTTTCCATTGCTCTGACCCTTGTGTTCCATTCAGATCTCTCAATTTCCCCCAAAGCTTTGTGGTTTTAATTTTCACTAGCACTTTGGGGTTTCAAATGTACTAACCTCAGTTGCACTGACACTGACCCTGGCTGTTGAGTTCACAGAGTGAATATGGATTTTATAACAATGGATCAGTTGTTTATTACTGAACAGAGAATGTGTTTCACATCTCTTGGCACTGTCCTGATTTCATACAATGATACCCTGTTAAATAAAAGTCTTTAAACATACAACCACATTAATTCAATATATATATGATTTTGTAAGATTTTTGATATAAAAGTCTTTCACCAATCAGAAAAAAAGTTTTTCAGGCCACATATAAAATGTTCATTTAACAAAAAGTAGGATCACTGCACATGTATTAATAGTTTACTCACTTGATCTTCTAAAAGAGAGAACATGTAGGAGATTGTGGTTTTAGGATTGCGACAGAGACTTTTGCTTAGCAAAATCTACATTCTCCTCTTGCTCCTGGCCTTCTGGTGTTAGGGTGTATTTTCTAGCTTCCTTTGCTGTTAGGTGTGGCCACGCGACTGAATTCTAGCCAACAGAATATGATTGGAGTGAGCAGGGCCAGGCCCAGCTCATTAAAACTTCCTATATGTGTTCCATCATGGTTTTTCCCCTTTAATCATTTGAATATCAGCAGGTAACTAATACAAATTATTTTTACATTTTTTAGTACACAATCATAATTTAAAAATCAGCATCACAGCAATTATTAATATAACATCCCCTTGGTTCTGGTCTCTGATTTAAGAGCTAGCCATGCATTAACTTATTTCATCTGAAAATCCTGTGAGATAGGTGACATAGTAATATTGTTTCCATTTTTCAGCTGAGGAAACTGAAGTGTAAGTGATGTCAAGCAACTCCCCCAAGACCACATAGCAAACAAGTGGCAGGGTTGGGGTTAGCACCCTGCAGTCCCAATACCAGTATCTATGCTCTGTGCTATGCTTCTTCCATTACTCTAATTCTTTACAGCTTAGGATCATGGCATCTGGTCCCATCACTTCATGGCAAATAGAAGGGGAAAAGTGAAAGCAGTGGCAGACTTTATTTTCTTAGGTTCCAAAATCACTGCAGACGGTAAGTGCAGCCATGAAATTAGAAGATGCTTGCTCCTTGGAAGGAAAGCTAAGACAAACTTAGAGTACTAAAAAGCAGAGACATCACTTTGCCGATAAAGGTTTGTATAGTCAAAGCTATGGTTTTCCCAGTACAGGTGTGAGAGCTGGGCCATAAAGAATGCTGAGTGCCAAAGAACTGATGCTTTAAATTGTGGGGCTGGAGAAGACTCCTGAGAGTCCCTTGGATGGCAAGGAGACCAAACCAGTCAATCCTAAAGAAAAATCAACCCTGAATATTCATTGGAAGGACTGATGCTGAAGCTGAAGCTCCAATACTTTGGTTACATGATATGAAGAGCCAACTCATTAGAAAAGACCTTGATTCTGGGGAAGATTGAAGGGAAAAGGAGAAGAGGGTGACAGAAGATGAGATGTTTAGATAGCATCAGTGACTCAGTGGACATGAAACTGAGCAAACTCCGGATGATAGAGGACAGAGAAGCCTGGCGTGCTGCAGTCCATGAGGTCACAAAGAGTCAGACACAGCTTAATGACTAAACAACAACAAGAACAGGTTCAGTCAGAAAGTCCTTAGTAGTTCACAGAATTTTGTCTTCAGCTTTCCCAGCAGTTGAGTTGAGCTGCCATACTCAATTCCTTATAAGTTCATTTTTCAGCTAGTAGAACAGCTTCTTGTGTTTGGATTGCAAAACCTCATTTAGTCATCCTTAGTTGTCTTTCTGGAGAAGGCAATGGCACCCTACTCCAGTACTCTTGCCTGGAAAATCCCATGGACAGAGGAGCCTGGTAGGCTGCAGTCCATGGGGTCGCTAAGAGTCGGACACGACTGAGCGACTTCACTTTCACGCATTGGAGAAGGAAATGGCAACCCACTCCAGTGTTCTTGCCTGGAGAATCCCAGGGACAGGGGAGCCTGGTGGGCTACCGTCTATGGGGTCGCACAGAGTATTTCAGCTAGTAGAACAGCTTCTTGTGTTTGGATTGCAAAACCTCATTTAGTCATCCTTAGTTGTCTTTCTGGAGAAGGCAATGGCACCCTACTCCAGTACTCTTGCCTGGAAAATCCCATGGACAGAGGAGCCTGGTAGGCTGCAGTCCATGGGGTCGCTAAGAGTCGGACACGACTGAGCGACTTCACTTTCACGCATTGGAGAAGGAAATGGCAACCCACTCCAGTGTTCTTGCCTGGAGAATCCCAGGGACAGGGGAGCCTGGTGGGCTACCGTCTATGGGGTCGCACAGAGTCGGACACGACTGAAGCGACTTAGCAGCAGCAGCAGCAGTTGTCTTTCATTAACAATTTCACCTGCTAATACTTGGAGGCAATTTGAGACAAAGGAAGAAGTAAAAAGCACCATTCAAAGGTATTTCATGGTTTCTTCCTCTCTGCATCTCTCTCTGTAACCAGAAGAGAAAGACTGCTTAGGCTTCTGGCTTACTTGGTGCTGATGAAGACAGAGGCTCACAGGGAAGATCCAGGCACCTCCTCGCTTTCCAAAGCAGATGAGCATGAGCTAGGGATGAACCTCATGGAATTCCAGGTGGGGGCCACTCACGAAGTGACTATCTTGGAGTGTAGTCCTGAGGGATGAAGTAGCCAGAAGTCAGCCCCGAGCTCCAGCTTTCAGAAGTTGTGTTTGGGATACAGGCCCCACAATCTCATCATTCTTCAGGGCCTCTTCCTTCACTCTCTGCATATGGTCTTTTGCTGTTGTTCAGTTGGTAAGTCATGTCTGGCTCTTTGTGTCCCCATGGACAGCAGCATGTCAGGTTCCTCTGACCTCCACTACCTCCAGGAATTTGCTTAATTTCATGTTCCTTGAGTCGGTGATGCTATCTAACCATCTCATCCTCTGTCACCACCTTCTCCTTTTGCCTTCAATCTTTCCCAGCATCAAGGTCTTTTCCAAGGAGTCATCTCTTTGCATCAGGTGACCAAAGTATTGGACTTTCAGCTTCAACATCAGTCCTTCCAATGAATATTCAGGGCTGATTTTCTTTAGGATTGATTTGTTTGATTTTGCAGTCCAGGGGACTCTCAAGAGTGTTCTCCAACACCACAGTTTAAAAGCATCAATTCTTCAGTGCTCAGCTTTTTTTATGGACCAACTCTCTCCTCTGTACATTACATAGCTTTGACTATATGGACCGTTATGAGAAAAGTGATGTCTCTGCTTTTTAGTACACTGTCTAGGTTTGTCATAGCTTTCCTTTCAAGGAGCAAGTATCTTTTAGTTTCATGGCTGCAGTCATTGTCTGCAGTGATCTTGGGGCCCAAGAAAATAAAATCTGTCACTGCTTTCCCTTTTTCCCCTTCTATTTGCCATGGAGCGATGGGACTAGATGTCATGATCTTAGTTTTTCTAATGTTGAGTTTCAAGCCAGCTTTTTCACTCTCCTAATCCACATCAAGAGGCTCTTTAGTTCCTCTTTGCTTTCTGCCATTAGAGTGGTATCACCTGCATATCTGAGGTTGTTGATATTCCTTCCAGTAATCTTCATTTCAGCTTGTGATTGATCTAGCCCAGTACTTCCCATGATGTACTCTGCATGGAAGTTAAATAGGCAGGGTGACATATACAGGCTCGTTGTACTACTTTCCCAGTTTGGAACCAGTCTGTGGTTCCATGTCTGGTTCTAACTGTTGCTTGTTGACCTGCACAGAGGTTTCTCAGGAGGCGGGTAAGGTGGTCTGGTATTTCCGTCTCTTTAAGAATTTTCCACAGCTTGTTGTGATCCAAATAGTCAGAGACTTTAGCGTAGTCAATGAAGCAGTAGATGTTTTTCTGGAACTCCCTTGCTTTCTTCATGATCCAGTGTCTGTTGGCAATTTGATCTCTGGTTTCTCTGCCTTTTCTAAATAATGCTTGTACATCTGGAAGTTCTCACCTCATTTATGTCAAAGCCTAGCTTGAAGGATTTTGTGCATAATTTTGCTAGCATGTGAAATAAGTGCAACAATATGGTAGTTTGAACATTCTTTGGCATTGCCTTTCTTTGGAATTGGAATGAAAACTGACCTTTTCCAGTCCTGTGGCCACTGCTGAATTTTCCAAATTTGCTGACATATTGAGTGCAGCACTTTAACAATAATTTTAGGATTTGAAATAACTCAGCTGGAATTCCATCACCTCCACTAGCTTTGTTCATAGTGATGCTTCCTAAGACCCACTTGACTTCACACTCCAGAATGTTCAGCTCTAGGTAAGTGACCACACTGTCACGCTTATCCCAGTCATTAAGGAATTTTTTTTTTACAGTAATTATTTTATTTTTTTATTGTTACTGAATATCTTTATCTTTATTTTTTTACTTTACAATCTTGTATCGGTTTTGTAGTTCTGTGTGTTCTTGCTACCTGTTCTTAATCTCTTCTGCTTTTGTTAGGTCCTTATTGTTTCTGTCCTGTATCTTGCTTATCCTTGCATGAATTATTCCCTTGATGTCTCCAGTTTTCTTGAAAAGACCTCTAGTCCTTCCCATTCTATTATTTTCCTCTATTTCTTTGCACTGTTCATTTAAGAAAGCTTTCTCATCTCTCCTTGCTTTTCTCTGGAACTCTGCATTCCACTGAGTTTATCTTTTTCTTTCTCCCTTGCTTTTGCTCTCTTCTTTCTTTTGCTATTTGGAAAGCCTCTTCAGACAACCACTTTGCCTTCTTGCATTTCTTTTTCTTTGGGATGGTTTTGATCACCGTCTCTTGTACAATGTTAGGAACCTCTGTCTTTAGTTCTTCAGGCACTACAGATCTAAATCTTAAATCTTTTTGTCATTTCTACTATATAATCATAAGGGATTTGATTTATGTCATACCTGAATGGCCTACTGGTCTTCCCTACTTTCTTCAATTTAAGGCTGAATTTTGCAATAAGGAGATGATGATCTGAGCCAGATCCAGGTTTTGTTTTTGGTGACTGTATAGAGTTTCTCCATCTTCAAATGCAAAGACCATGATGAATCCGATTTTGGTATTGAACATCTGGTGATGTCCAAGTGTAGAGTCATCTCTTGTGTTGTTAGAAGAGAGTGTTTGCTATGACCAGTGTGTTCTCTGGACAAAAGTCTGTTAGCCTTTGCCCTGCTCATTTTGTAATCCAAGGCCAAACTTGCCTGTTACTTCAGGTATCTCTTGAGTTCTTATGTTTAAAAGGACATTTTTTTTAAAAAAAATAAATGTTATTTCTAGAAGGTGTTATAGGTCTTCACAGAAATGGTCAACTTCAGCTTCTTTGGCATCAGTGGTTGGGACATAGACTTGGATTACTATGATGCTGAATGGTTTGCTTTGGAAATGAACCAAGACCTTTCTGTTATTTTTGAGATTGCACTCAAAAACTGCATTTTGGACTCTGTCGACTATGAGAGCTATTCCATTTTTCTAAGGGATTCTTGTCCATAGTAGTAGATATAATGGTCATCTGAATTAAATTTCCCATTTCTGTCCCTTTGAATTTACTGATTCCTAAGATGTCAATGTTCCGTCTTATCATCTCCTGCTTGAACACATCCATGTTACCTTGATTCATGGACCTAACTTTCCACATTCCTATGCAGTATTGTTCTTTACAGCATCAGACTTTACTTTCACCATCAGACACATCCACAGCTGAGCACTGGTTCGCTTTGACCCAGCTGCTTCATTCTTACTGGAACTTTTAGTAATTGCTCTCCACTCTTCTCCAGTAGCATATTGGACATTTTCCAACCTAGGAGCTCATCTTCCAGTATCATATCTTTTCATCTTTTCATACTGTCCATGGAGTGTGTTGCCATTTCCTTCTCCAGTGGATCACGATTCGTCAGAACTCCTGACTATGACCAAGCTGTCTTGGGTGGCCCTGCATGGCATGACTCATAGCTTCATTGAGTTATGCAAGACCCTTCACCATGACAAGGCTGTGATCTTTAAAGGGGATATGGTCTTCTGTGGTTGTTCAGCTGCTAAATCGTGTCCAGTTCTTTGCAACTCCATGGACTATAGCACACCAGGCATCCCTGTCTTTCACTATTCCTTCAGATCCATGTCCATCGAGTCAGTCATGCTATCTAACCATCTTTTGCTCTGCCACTTCCTTCTCCTTTGCCTTCAATCTTCCCCAGCATCAGTGTTTTTTCTAATGAGTCAGCTCTTCGCACCAGGTGGCCAGAGTATTGTAGCTTCTGCATCAGTCCTCCCAATGAATATTCAGGGTTGATTTCCTTTAGTATTGATTGGTTTGATCTCTTTGCAGTCCAAGGGACTCTCAAAAGTCCTCTCCAGCAAAAGTCTTTAGTATGTCACATAAAATTTCTCTGATCTCTGTTTCATTTTAACCAATATCTACTGCTATCAGCTCACACTATTTTAGACAGATGAAAGAAAAATACTTTTCTGATATTTAGAAGTATTTTACTCCTATAACTTTCTTATATGTAATGATCTGTACTCGTAAACAGTATTCTCACTCCATTCTTGAACTGGAAGTGGAGTAATTAAAAAACATGGAAGTGAAAAAATATGATTTCTGAGTTGAATAATATCCTCCAACATAGCTCTCCACTTTAACCACTTGAAAGGTATCTAGATAGGCCACTGAATTGTACCTATCAAAGGAAATAAGTCTATTTATTGTCTAACAAAGTCTAAAATTTGAGATTATTAACAATAAAATCTTAATGGATACTTCATAAAACTTCTAATTACTGGCAGCCTATTTTCCTATCTTGGGCCTGGGAAATATTTATTTAATTCTTTAAATAATTATTTAATTCTTCAGCCAAGAATCCACCTTGATCCTCTTTCCATACCTGGGTAAAAGGAATAAATCTACCATTGGCAGAAATACTATAAATAACACAGTTGTCCTGTTAAATTTTTTTTTTTTTTAATACTGATTAAAATGTCAATTCAGCAAAGCAAGTCTGCATCTATATCTTGGAATAATTTAGAGTTCAGAGTCTTCTGAATGCCTTTCTGGACGCTTCAAAATATGTAAAGATTTCTGTCTCTGGTTTTTAAGTTGTAGCATGTGTTATTGGGAATTTGAAGAGCTTTTCCATGACTCCTTCCTCATCACACTGAGTTTCTAGTGGGTTGGGACCAAGCCATATTTCTTCTGGCCTTTAACAAAGAAAAAGAAAAGAAGGAGGAAGAAGTAAAAAATGAAAAAAAAAGAGAGTCCACGTGTCTTTGGACCTTAGGATACAGTGATTTCTTTGAAATCAAACAGAGGGAGAATTACTGCCCCTCTTCTAAGTGTGTCATGGATTTATAAGTCAACATTTGAAAAGTCCTTGAAAGTTCTTAGATGAAAGACCACAGATCTGTATGAAGTATTATTATTATAAAAATAACTCAGTTTCCTTGTGGTTATTTCCAAAAAGAATGTTCTTTTGTTTGCTGTTTGTAATCAAAAAAAATTAAAACCACCAAAAGTAGGATATTCTTGCAGAAGAAAACTAAATCATCAAGACTTTTCTGGGATTAAAAAAAGCAATGCCTTTGAGGATGATCAAGGTACTGCCTGGATGGTAATATTGGAGAACTGCATTAATAAAGTTTAAAACTTTTCATAATTATCTTTAATTAACTATAGCAGGAAAATTTCTAATAACTATTTTCCACTTTTTTTTTTCTATTCAGGTTTAAAGAGAAACCATACTTCTCCAGGATCACAAAATAAAAATAATTCTCTTGTATTCTTTACATACCCATTCCTTCTTCTTCTTTTTTTTTTTTTTAAGAGAAGCAGCATTCTACATCCAGGCTGTACACAAGAAAGACTGTACTCAATCAACTACTCATAGTTTCCTCATCCTCCACTGAGAGTAGGACTTATAATCTTCTCACTTCACTGAGCACAGTGGCTGTGATAGACTGAATTATGTTGGGAATATATCATGTATTACCTAAATCTTTTTATAGCATCCTGATGAAACAGAGAATAAGATATTACTGTTTTAAAGAAGCTGTTTGAAAAAAAAATACTAAGCATTTTCTCCTTTTTATTAAGTCAATAAATATGTATGAAATATGTGAGTATAATAAATAGAATAAAGAAAATGGGTTTTTTTCTTTATGGTTCATAGGTAACAGCTAGGATTCTCTAGGTTGATGAATTCTTGTGTACAAATCAGATACAGAGGAAGAGAAAAGTGAAATGCGCTGCAGTTTTTTTGTTCCTTCTTCCAGCTTGGTCCAAGTCTGAGTTCCTTTTCAGAGCTATCTCCTAACCACCCAGGCAACTGTAATTTATTAAGTTGTACTCTGGCTCCAAAGATGTCAGGTGTTTCCCAAAGTGATGAGCTAAAGACCACACCTCACATATGTTAATTTCAAAAAAAAAAAAAAAAATTAGAATCAGAACTTTAAAATTATATTCTTGGTCAAAGGGTATAACACCTTCTTTCATATTCTTTCAAATTAAGAAATAAAGTAGAAGTTTGGGGAAAGTATTCAAGTATTTTAGCAGGGAGTTTTCTCCTAAGTTTCCTTTGGCCACTAAGCCAAAGCATTTTTTGACAGATAATTGGACTAGAAATAGTGCCCTTGGAAACCATCAGCCAGCATTCCCACCCATAAATTAGGTGATTCATTTTCATCTTTTTTCCCTCCCCAATTTTCCCCCCAGTTTCTTTTTCCCACCCTTTTCATGTTGGTTTTCTTTGCATCATCTAATACTTCTGCTCTCCTACTCTATTTATCTGGTTATAATTCACTGCCTCTGGATATAGTTCCTATTCTTATGGCCTCTCACAGCCTCTGGGTACCTCTCTGACAGATCCTCCTGTCCTAATACTTAGAAAGTGAAAGTGAAGTCGCTTAGTCGTATCCGACTCTTTGTGACCCCATGGACTGTAGCCTACCATGATCCTCCGTCCATGGGATTTTCCAGGCAAGAGTACTGGAGTGGGCTGCCATTTCCTTCTCTAGAGGATCTTCCCAACCCAGGGATTGAACCTGGGCCTCCTGCATTATAGTCAGATGCTTTACTATCTGAGCTACCAGGAAAGTCGTTGTAATACTTAACCTCCCTCTTAAAAACCTTAACCCTGTTGTAAGTGAGAAACCTCTCTGGAAGGCTCTCTGAACTGCTCCAACTTCCAGTGATTTTTTTTCCTTAAAGTTCTGCGTCACCAATGATTGGTACCACACAATCAGTACTTTATTGCTGTTTGTTAATCTCTCATGTCTTTCCTTTCCAATTAAGTAGACACCTACTCAGGGACATGGAATATTGTACCTAAGTCTTGAAAAGCATACCATATAAACTGAACAAATAGTTACTGATTGAATAAAATGGTGGGCATATCTCATGGAGATAAGCTAGAGTTTCATTTGGGGATAACAGGATTTGAGTATAAATGAGTTTTAGATATTTAAGCTCTTTTACTCAAGAATATGGAAACACATGGGTTATAAAAAGCTAACCTAATGGAATACAGAACTTTCCCCTTTAAGAGGCATTTCTATGTATTCGTCAGTTGGAAGTGAACATGTTAGTTGGGCAGTTGAATCCAACTCTTTGCTACCCTATGGACTGTGGCCCATCAGGTTCCTCTGTCCATGGGATTCTTCAGGTAAGAATGCTAGAGTGGGTTGCCCTTCTCCAGGGGATCTTCCTGACCCAGGGATCGAACCTGGGTCTCCTGCATTGCAGGCAGATTCTTTACTCTCTGAGCCCCCAGGGAATCCCCTTCATCAGTTAGTGACTCAATAGTATGTGCAATAAGTTTTCAAAATTCCTCCTAGAGGTTCTGAGTGTGAGCCATGGGTTTGAGACTACTTCTGCCATAAATTATCATGAATAGGTCAAACTTTGTTGGCTTTAGCTTCCTTCTCAGACAAATAAGGAGTTGGATAGATGACTTTTTAAAACCAAATAAGCAAAACAAAAATAAGACTAAAGAATTATTAGTACCCTCATTTAGATTTTTATCAGGAAGTGTGATTACTTACCCTGACATAAATCTATTTTAAACATGAGACCTACCTGGAGAATGTCATTCAGGTGAGACCCAGAGAAGAAAAAAAGAAAAATGGAAATTCTAGGCACTACTTTTATCATCACCAGAACCATTTACTTCCTATAGATATTTTGTTGGACAACAAAAAAACCTAGTATGAAAAATCTTCAACTTGTCATATTTCTTATTACTCTGTAAGATACAAGGCAAGGAAGAAACTCAACTGATCTTTAGTGCCAGCAAATATCAGATAGGTAAAATGCTTTTAAGTCTGGTATGATAAGGTTAATAAAAGGTTGCAGAAATCCAAGTGTGCTGGAATGCCAATTTGACACTCGAATGTTAGTAAAAACAGCACATGCCAGAGCTATTTTCTTAAATCAAGCAATCTCTGTGGTAAAGGAAAATGGATCAAAATATCAAGGCAAGCATGCCACTGGCTGGAGGTATGTGTCAGATTTATTGTGGCTGAGAAGATTAAAATCAGCCAGCATTAAGAAAGGGTGGGTATGTGCTGCATTCAGATGTCAGGAAGTCTGAAAATTATGCCATCAACCCCAAGAGGTTCCTGGGTTGATGATAAATAAGGGACACACTTAAAACAGAAAGGCTGAAAAGCAGCCAAGGCCTGAAGATAAAGTGATCACTTGAGTCGTGGCATTACCTGTGCCTATGGTTAAGAGCAAAGCTAAAGATAGCAAAATGAATCAAGGTCGCATGAAACAACTATAATGAGAGTGAGGAGAAAGGTTGCTGACACAGGCTCAAAAATATGGTGTCAGGGGGGGCATCAGAATGCACTCCAGGGTACCGACCTTTATGGAGAATGGAATTGGGAGTTACACCCATGTTTCAGAGGGTAGGGAGAGAAGGCTGAGAAACAGATGGAGAGAAAGGGGAGTGACCAATCTTGTGCAGTGAGAAAGGACACTACTTAACCGCCGAAGGAATGGACTCTGGCCTAGCCCAACAGAGCAGAGAGAGGCAACCACCCTTCAGAAGGCCAGCCAGCCACAGACAAACCTCAAGCAGGGGAGGGATCCTCGGAGGCCAAAGGCGGGTCTGTAAAAACCCAAATCACGGTGAC
This sequence comes from Aepyceros melampus, assembly GCA_006408695.1. Classification (NCBI taxonomy): domain Eukaryota; kingdom Metazoa; phylum Chordata; class Mammalia; order Artiodactyla; family Bovidae; genus Aepyceros; species Aepyceros melampus. The sequence continues at coordinate 372,989 of SJXQ01012814.1, read as the reverse complement.
TTTTTAGTTTTGTTGGCTCTTCCTTAGAAACCACATAACCACTAACATTCTACTTCTTTTCCCACTGAGCTGACCCACATCCAATTTATATATCCCCTATTCACAAAAGTCACTGCATACATCCAGTCATCACCCTGTGCCCAGCACCAGGGGCGATTCTCGTCTCAGGCAAGGCTGGGCTGCTGCTAAACTGTGGCATCAGCAAGCTTGGTTTGCTGGATCATGTAAAGAACCCTGCCTCTGCGGCCATGTCAGGGTCCAATTCCAGCCCTCTCATTACCAATTCTGGGACCTTGAGGGAACTGTCTTAATGTCTCATCTACAAACTGATAAAAGCAACGTCTATTTTTCAGGGTTGTTGTGAGGACTGAATAGTATTGGAATATATGTAAAGCACTTGGCATGTGCTCAGCACGTGATTTGTATTCTAGAAATGGAAGTGATTCTTATTAATTCTCTGTACTCTTACCCTTAAAAAAAAAAAAATCATGCTTTGGCCATGCCTTCTGCCTTAAAAAAAAAAAGTCATGGCCTTAATCCTTTCCCCTGCCCAAGTGCCAAGTACCCTTACATTGCCCCATCTTTTCTTTTAGAGAAATAAATTTGATTATGTCACTCATATCAAAGGGTGACTCTTAGAAGCAATGCATATAATGGGATTGGGCAACGATTATATAAAACAATAATTTGTGGAGAGATATTCACAGGAGATAGCCTGTTTCAAATGACATTTCTGTAGATGCGTAATCATTCATTCTGCTTCTTGGGTAAGATAAGCCTTATCTGGCTTGGATTCCACATCTCTACATGCTTTCCTTTATCCTAATTCAATCTAATTTGAAGGTAAAGAGTGAAACCAAAAAAAAAAAAAAAAAAAAAAACCAACAAAAAAGAAAACATTACCCACTTCATTCTACATGGCTGTGCCATCCCACAGCAAATGACTGCCAAGAGACACTAGTAAACTTTTCCAACACATATTTTGCCCAGACAATGGCTGAATGGAAACCCAATGTAACAGATAAGGGTTGATGACTCAAGCCTCCAAACAAGTTTTTAGTTAAATAAAGCTTCAAAGGCTAATCACTAGATAAAACCAACCCAAGCTAGAAATAGGGCATTCATTAACAACAAACAACTCTCTACAAGATTACAACCTTGGAACTTTGGAAACATAAAATTAAACCGGACACCAAGGCTACTGCCATAACAACATGGACAAATTTCAAAAACAAATAGCTGAGAGTGAAAAACAAGCTGCTGGACGTGTACTGAATGATACTGTTCACAGCAGGTTTTAAAAAAGAACAAGCAATACTAAAGGCATGTTTTAAGAGTACATACATATGAAGTAAAAAAAGAAAGTTATCCAGGAGAATAAAAAATAATAGTAGTTGCTGGAGGGAGGGGTAGGAAGAGGAATGAAGTTGGGAATGGTAACACAGGGAACTTTCATTGTGTGTGTAACGTTTTAGGTCTGATTTGGATGATGGGTACTCAGATAAATGTAATTCTCTAAATCTCTTTATTTTTCTGTGATATTTTACATTAAAAATTAAAACCGTCTTATGACTCAAAATTGTTGACCTATGAGAGAGAAGTCAAGTCTGTTTGATAATACTGGTGAGCTGTTAGTAATAATAAAATGGACCCTGTGCTGTGCTTAGTTGCTCAGTCATGTCCAACTCTGTGACCCCATGGACTATGGCCTGTCAAGCTCCTCTGTCCAGGGGGATTCTCCGGCAAGAATACTGGAGTGGGTTGCCATGCCCTCCTCCAGGGGATATTCCCAACCCAGGGATCAAACCCAGGTCTCCCACACTGCAAGCAGATTTTTTACCATCTGAGCCACCAGGGAAGTCCATGAATACTAGAGTAGGTAGTCTATCTCTTCTCCAGGGGATCTTCCAGACCCAGGAATCGAACTGGGGTCTCCTGCCTTGCAGGCGGATTCTTTACCAGCTGAGCTACCAGGTAAGTTTCAAAATGGATCCTAGTAACCCTTATTTCCAGTTCACAGGGGTGAGTGGGGAGAGATTAGAGGAGGGTTAGGTAAGAGGGAGCTGAGTTAAAAGGGATAAGGCCCCCTGTGACACAACTCTTTGATAGGGGCTGGAAGACAGAGCAAGGGCAGTCTGGATTGGGGGAGAAGCCTCAGCCTCTGGCTCATTTCTGCTCTCAAGACCTTCCCAGCAAGAAAAACTGGATGAGGCAGGTGAAGCTTGAAACCCTACACCTTTTAGAATCTTAGTCTACATAGGAGGTCAGCTAAGGTACAGGAGTACTCAGGAGTACTTCATGAGCATGTGACCTGTGTAGGCACACAAGTGTTTCTTGTGCTTGGTTTAAAATTTTTGAAATTCTCAATAATGTTGTCTTTGAAACCGTGTCATGTAAGTGAAGATCAATGGAATAATGGAGTGCGTGCATAAGCAGAGGAGCTACGAGCATAATGCGTATCTGCTACTGCTCCTTGCCACCCCACCCACATATAGCAGTTGCAGTGCCCATGAACAAAGACTTCTGGTGGACCCACAATGTGTGGGAGGTCCAGTAAGACTCAAAGTGAGTGGAAGGAAGCTGTGTTATATCTAAGGTTGAGTAAGTGGGACTGTTGATAGCCTGAGAGGCTCTGCTTTCCATTTGAACCAGAATTGTCTTCAAATGCAGAAAGAAAGTAATACTGTTCCAAGAAACACTAGCAACCAAAAAACCCATCACATCATTTCTTATTCCTGCTATTTCTCTGTATTAGCCAACCACTATAATGCAAAAAGGCATGGAGGAAAAGGAAAGAGAGGGCAACCTATAGTTCAGTTCTTTTTAGTTTTTCTTTACTCATCAGTAAGACAAAAGTAGATAGTACATGTATCAAGAAGTAAAATAAAAACTGAGAGTTAGTTTTGTGCAGGCTTTCCAATGTGCTGGTAAGGAAAAAAGAATACATGTGAGTACAAGCTATGAAGAACTGTCTCATTTCAATGACTCTTCTTATGAGTTAAATATTCTTACATTTGCATTTAAAATTGACAATATAGAGATGAGTTGTAAAATTCATGCAAATAATTAAATTTTTAAATTTTTTCTTTACTTAAAAATAATAAATGACAAATCTGACTCTTTGTGACCCCATGGATTGTAGCCTGCTAGGCTCGTCTGTCCAAGGAATTCTCCAGGCAAGAATACTAGAATGGGTAGCCATTCTTTTTCTAGGGAATCTTCCCAACCCAGGGATTGAACCCAGGTCTCCTGCACTGCAGTCAAATTCTTTAGCATCTGAGCCACCAGGAAAGCAAATATAACACACTACAAGAAGTTGAGAAAGAGATTGAGGAAAAAGGGAAAAAACTCTCTATATTACTACCTTTTGCTCTGCCTTTGAATAAGGGGTCCCACATTTAATTTTGCACAAAGCCGCACCTATACCATATAGCCACTATAACATAGCCAGTCCAGAGAATGCTTAACTACCAAGTTCTTTCCCAAAAGAAGCCTGGCTTCTGTCTGAAATGAGTGTTTAATTAATTGATAGTATCTTACTGAGCTGCATCTCCTGAACAGCATTTTAGGAAGCACAAGTTTTGAACCCATGCTATGAAAAAAAGAAAAATTAAGTCTGCCATTTTGAAGAGAAAGAGGAACTCTAAGTGGAATATATGCAGGTCAGGAAGCAACAGTTAGAACTGGATATGAAACAACAGACTGATTCCAAATAGGAAAGGGGAGTACGTCAAGGCTGTATATTGTCACCCTGCTTATTTAACTTATATGCAGAGTACATCATGAGAAACGCTGGGCTGGATGAAGCACAAGCTGGAATCAAGACTGCCAGGAGAAATATCAATAACCTCAGATATGCAGAAGACACCACCCATATAGCAGAAAGCAAAGAAGAACTAAAGAGCCTCTTGATGAAAGTGAAAGAGGAGAGTGAAAAAGTTGGTTTAAAGCTCAACATTCAGAAAACGAAGATCATGGCATCTGGTCCCATCACTTCATGGGAAATAGATGGGTAAACAGTGGCTCACTTTATTTTAGGGGGCTCCAAAATCACTGTAGATGGTGATTGCAGCCATGAAATTAAAAGACGCTTACTCCTTGGAAGGAAAGTTATGAGCAACCTAGACAGCATATTGAAAAGCAGAGACATTACTTTGCCAACAAAGGTCCATCTAGTCAAGGCTATGGTTTTTCCAGTAGTTGTGTATGGATGTGAGAGTTGGACTGTGAAGAAAGTTGAGTGCCGAAGAATTGATGCTCTTGAATTGCGGTGTTGGAGAAGACTCTTGAGAACCCTTGGATTGCAAGGAGATCCAACCAATCCATTCTGAAGGAGATCAACCCTGGGATTTCTTTGGAAGGAATGATGCTAAAACTGAAGCTCTAGTACTTTGGCCACCTTATGCATAGAGTTGACTCATTGGAAAAGACTCTGATTCTGGGAGGGACTGCGGCCAGGAGGAGAAGGGGACGACAGAGGATGAGATGCCTGGATGGCATCACCGACTCGATGGACATGAGTTTGAGTGAACTCCGGGAGTTGGTGATGGACAGGGAGGCCTGGTGTGCTGCAGTTCATGGGTTACAGAGTCAGACACGACTGAGCAACTGAACTGAACTGAATGTTATTTAGCAATGCTTATCACAATCTCTTCTGAAACCACCTTTTCCCCAAATATCAATAAGAAGATATGGGTGGATCATCAAAAAAGCAAGAGAGTTCAAGAAAAACATCTATTTCTGCTTTATTGACTATGCCAAAGACTTTGACTGTGTGGATCACAATAACCTGTGGAAAATTCAGAAAGACATGGGAATACCAGACCACTGGACCTGCCTCTTGAGAAACCTCTATGCAGGTCAGGAAGCAACAGTTAGAACTGGATATGGAACAACAGACTGGTTCCAAATAGGAAAGGGGAGTACGTCAAGGCTGTATATTGTCACCCTGCTTATTTAACTTCTATGCAGAGTACATCATGAGAAACGCTGGGCTGGATGAAGCGCAAGCTGGAATCAAGATTGCCGGGAGAAATATCAATAACCTCAGATATGCAGATCTGAGAAAGTGAAGAAGAACTAAAGAGCCTCTTGATGAAAGTGAAAGAGGAGAGTGAAAAAGTTGGCTTAAAGCTCAACATTCAGAAAATGAAGATCATGGCATCTGGTCCCATCACTTCATGGGAAATAGATGGGGAAACAGTGGCTGACTTTATTTTTTTGGGCTCCAAAATCACTGCAGATGGTGATTGCAGCCATGAAATGAAAAGATGCTTACTCCTTGGAAGGAAAGTTATCACTAACCTAGACAGCATATTGAAAAGCAGAGACATTACTTTGGCAACAAAGGTCCATCTAGTCAAGGCTATGGTTTTTCCAGTGGTTATGTACGGATATGAGAGTTGGAGCATAAAGGAAGCTGAGCTCAGAAGAATTGATGCTTTTGAACTGTTGTGTTGGGGAAGACTCTTGAGAGTCCCTTGGACTGCAAGGAGATCCAACCAGTCCATCCTAAAGGAGATCAACCTGGGTGTTCACTGGAAGGACTTGGCGCTGAAGCTGAAACTCCGACACTTTGGCCACCTGATGCAAAGAGCTGACTCATTTGAAAAGACCCTGATGCTGTGAAAGATTGATGGCAGGAGCAGAAGGGGACAACAGAGGATGAGATGGTTGGATGGCATCACTGACTTGATGGACATAGGTTTGGGTGGACTCCGGGAGTTGGTGATGGACAGGGAGGCCTTGCGTGCTGTGGTTCATCAGGTGCAAAGAGCTGGACACGACTGAGTGACTGAACTAAACTGAACGGATATGGTTTTACTTTTTACTGAAATATCTTGAACACTTTTGTGAGAAAGAAAAAGAGAGAGCAGTATCTGTATGTGTCTCGGTGTGTGTGTGGGTATGCTCAGCAGTGCACACTCAACGCAATTCTGGGCTGTCAGTAACTCCCTGGGGTTCCTCTTCAAATTCCAGTTAGGAACTGTTTTTACCTTTACTTATCATACTTAAAGCATTTCACAAACATTGGTCAAATGGCTCAAAAGCTTAAGAGACATGAGATATATAGCTATAACAACTAAAAAAATCAATGTTTTGAAACAGATTTTCTCCAAGGTCAGAAAACTGATCCTCAAGATTAAGGGGACCCACAGATATTCTTAGTCCTGGCAAGGTGTCCTCTCTGCACTCGTGACCCAGGGTACATCTAGGGTATTTGGATTTGGAAAAAAGCAGTAGTCATCTGCATCCTCTAAACTGCTTTCCTGGGAAATGAGGGACTCAAGGCCTGGCTATCCTGGTTATTGTAATAATTAATGCTAATGGATCTTGGGAATGACTGGTTTGGATCCACTGTTTTACCCAGAAGTGGCCTCATGTATTTGAGCTTTGCAATTTTCCTTAATAAATAACCAACAAATCTTTAGTTTGGTGGCCATTGTCTGTAGGCAAATCACTAGAGTGTTCTGACTGTCAAAATGTAAAACAGCCATGGGGCAAGGGTTGAGAAAACAGGAAGGATTTATATTATAAACATGTTACTTCCGGCCTCTCATTTTCCTGGCTGGTCTGATGTTATAGCTTTATTTGATACTTTGACATGGTTGAAATGAAAGGCTTAAATTACTGGCTAGAGAGAAGTCGATGTACTAGTTCATAAGAAGCACGATTCTTTCATCAGGAGAAGGTTCCTTGATGATTTGAGTCAGAACAGATCCTATCAGAGTTGAGAGAACTCTGGTAAGGACGGTAAGGGGTACTGACCTAGTGCTATTCTTTACTTCAGGACAAGACGATGGGAAGAGGAGCAGTCAGCTGTCCTGGCTAAAAGACCAGACACCTTCCAAGGCAGGAAAAGAGTCAGAATAGGAAACTGGCAGAAGAATAAACCCATTCTTCAGAACATGAGGTGAATTTCATTACTCCTTTAATGTAAAGTCAAAGAATGTAGACTAAGAAAAGAAAGTAGGGAGGATGCTTTGGATAAAATATATTCTTCTGCTTTGCCAGTGGCGTGGAACAGGAAGACTTGTGTGCGGACTGTTGAGGTTGACACTGAAGTGACCTCTGAAAGCAAACACCCCAGTGAAACTGTTATGTAAACTGGAATGACTGGACGTTCCCGGCCACAGCAGCATAGGCAGGCTGTGCTAATGACAGTTCACCACCTGGAAGCAGCAAGGATCACTGAACAGAAATGGATGGACGCGTATATCCTCTCCGATTTCACATTACAGATAAAATCTTACATTGGATAAAGTTGTGTGAGTAATGGTGATCTAGTTCAAAATCTTAGAGAAAGGAAAGGCTTCATAAACTTGATAGGTAGTAATAGGAAGATTTTGCTGTTTCAAATCTAAATGGTAGATACTAAATTTAATCAAAACAGCAGACCACAGACTGAAAAGTATATAATATAATAGGGACTAATGCGTTATTAGCTCATGTTCACTACAATGAGATTAACTTCCATCAGCAGCATAATTAGGTCTTGGTATTTTGCTGGCTTAGATCTATGTCCAAAGGACATATAGCCAGAAATAAGCTTAATGCATTTCATATTAAATTTTGACTTATTTAAGTAAAGTTGTTTTTAAAAAATCTTCACATTATATAAACTGATTGTGAATCATCAAACCCTTCAAAACCTCTTATATAAACAGTCTTACAAAATCTTTTTTGAACAGTGGTTACATTGATGTTGCTTATATTTTTAATTAACCAATGAACTTTATTTGTAAAACCAAAGATTTGGTTTAAAAATGCCAGATATTTATTTGATGTGCTTCACACCAAAAATCTACATATTCAAGTGAGCTGCTTTTAAAAAATCCTCAAATTCTAAAAACTGATTGTCATCATTAATCTCTTCTAAGGACTTTTTTTAAAGTCAACAATCTGAAATATTCTTTTTGAAAAGTGGCTTCACTGATGCTTGTTACATTTTTCATCCACCAATAAGCTTCATTTGTAAAATTCAAGACTTGGTTTACAAATGCCATGAGGCCTAAGCAGAATCATCAGAGAGGAGCCCTGCATTTCCTTTGTGCAAGAAAGTTAATAGGATTAAGGCTTGAAGAATTGAATAAAACCCTGAGCTGGTTAAGATGGATGTATCACATTTCAGGGTTCCCATTTCATAACCAGCATGCCCCACATTGCAGAAAATAAAACATGCTGGCGAGCTCATTTAAATGGTTCTTCAGGAATATGTTGATTTCAGAAACTTGAAAAGGAAACGCGTGTCCATTTCCTTGAACCATATGGCTTTTTGTGTACTCAGCCTGCCTGGTTTTTGGCTTGCTCCTGCTTCACAGTTAACAATTTTCTGCTACAGTCCAGTTACATGGAAAAGAGAGGACAGATTTCTGTGCTCAGAGAATTTCTGTATATGACTTATACTTTCTGATTTTCACAATGATGCAGTTTGCACTGGCCTTAATAGCAAATCTAAGCTAAAACGCCAAAGACCTGTTATCTTCCTCCAGATCATGTAATGGAACTGGGGGTCTGCTGCTTTCTGCTATCAAGGTGGCTATTATCAAGTATAATTTGCGGTTGGAAATGTTTGGCATTCCTGTCTAGCATAGCCCAGAATGTTTAGAATAGATTTCTACATAGGAGTTCAAACATCTGTCCGTTTTAGGTCAGATTTCTGTGAGAACTTAAGCATATAGTATCTAAACAAATGCAGCTGTCCCAGATTAAATGGGAATGGTTTCTAGCATGACAATGGCAACAAAGGGTCAAGTTAAAAATTAAGACTATGAGAATAAGCCTAAGTAAGAATGGTAAGCAAAAGGTCTTTACCATCTACAAAATGCCAGATAATGTTACCAATTAAGAGATGGACTTAAAGGCTATTCAAGAACTATTCTAGCAAGTGAAGTGAAGTGAGGTGAACGTCTCTCAGTTGTGTCCAGCTCTTTGCAAACCCATGGACTACACAGTCCATGGAATTCTCCAGACTAGAGTACTGAAGTGGGTAGCCTCTTCCTTTTCCAGGGGATCTTCCCAACACAGGGATCGAACCCAGGTCTTCCACATTACATGTGGATTCTTTAACAGCTGAGCCACCAGGGAATCCCAAGAATACTGGAATGGATAGTCTATCCCTTCTCCAGTGGATCTTCCTGACCCAGGAATCGAACCAGGGTCTCCTGCACTGCAGGCGGATTCTTTACCAACTAAGCTATGAGGGAAACCCCAAAAGACTCATTAATTAACAGATTGTAACACCATTTTGCCTGTGGACTAATATGTAGCATTACCATTTCATTATAGGTTCCTTTTATTTGCAATTCCTCTATTACAGAAATCCAGTTTGACATGAACAGTGCTTATCAAATGAAAGCTGTATATAAAACTGCAAAGAAAAATAACATCAAATTTTGGAAAGGAAGTTGAAAAAAATTAAAACAAGCTGTGATGATCTTAACAAAGACACATAAAACCTGTTACTAGGAAGAGTTGTTTGGTCAAATTTCCTGTTTTTTCTTAAGTTCTGGTTTGTTTTAAACATGTCGTCAATGCACAGTTTATTACCATTGATTAACGTTTCTACATGTAAAATCAAGAACTGTTCTCCAGGGCTTCTTATTTAAAAATATCTAAACAATATGGATTTTCTCTTTCTTGTCCAGATTGTGATCTTTATCCTAACTAAGAAATGATAGGCTGTGGATCAAAATAGCTGAAAATTAATATTGTAAACTAGAAAGTCAAACATAGGTTAATGAAAGAGTCGTAAAATATCTCTTTATCCCTAAGTGATTTTACTACAGGATTCCAGAAATCAACTTGGACTGCTACAATAGACATCAAATCAAAGCAACGTAAGTGTCACTGATGGCTCTTTGTTTTGCTCAGTCAAAAAAAAAAAAAAAAACCTATGCAAAGACATATCTGACTCTAATGGCAACATATTATAAAATTAAAAAAAAAAAAGAATCATACCATTGTGAGTGAAATGTAGGGAAATAAAAATTCTTCCCTGGGGAACAAGAGTGTAACACATTAACATTTTTCTAAGTATTTTATAAATTATGCAGCTTTATTAAACACATACCATTAGAAATCTCTTCTTTACTGACAACACTTTTCTTAATGGCCTTTACATGTTTAAATAAATGGCTCCTGAAAATGTGCATTTGTATTATATAAATAAAACCTTAATTAATATAAACATACTCCAGATATAAACTTTTTAGAAATGTCAGCTTAAAACTTTCCAGTCTAAATAAATCCTCTTATAAGTGGTCCAACAAAGCAATTTTTAATGCATTTCCCCCCTAAAAAGCTCATATAGATTTACAGGCACAACTCAAAAGAGAAATCAAAATAGATTTAAAGAAGACTGAATGTTTCATTCATGTAATAAACAACTCTAAGTATATCCAATAGATAGATAGTTTTTGAAACTAACCAAGGCAAGCGATTTTATTCTTGTTTTAGTGCTCACTATTATCTCATGGTATCTTGTTCACATATTTATTTTCCTGCTTATTGTCGTCTCACTCACTTGAATTGTAAGCTTTCTGAGAGTGACAACATCTGTCTTGTTCTCTCTACCACTTAGTGTCAAGCAGATAATAGATGCAAAGCATGGCTCACTAAAAAATTCATGAATGGTTGATGAGATAAAGCTAAAAAGACTGAGTTATTTCAGTGTACCTCACTTTATCCAATTGATCCTATGTGTTAGAGTCTCTGATTTCCCTCTTCTTTCTTAGCATCCCTAAGTTTCCACTGAATACATGCCCTCCATCCATGAACAAAGACTACATTTTCCAGCCTCCCTTGCAGCTAGGTGGTGGTGGTGTTCAATCACTCAGTTATGCCTGACTCTTTGTAACCCATGGACTGCAGCGCACCAGGCTTCCCTGTCCTTCACCATCTCCCAGAGTTTGCTCAAACTCATATCCATTGAGTTGGTGATGCCATCCAACCATCTCATCCTCTGTCATTCCCTTCTCCTCCTGCCTTCAATCTTTCAGCCTTTTTTATGGTCCAACTCAGACAGGTGTACTAGATGTGAACTAATAAGATGTAAACAAAAACATTCAACAACAGCTTCTTGGGAAGCTCCTTGAAAGACAGCCTGTGTGAGGGGTTCCTTTGCCTCCTCTTCTTCCCCTGTCTCCTTCCTGCTGCCTAAGATGTGATGTAATGGCTGAACTCAAACAAGGTTATGAGTTGACCTTAAGAGTCTAGGAGTTGACCTTGAGAATGAAAATCATGTTAGCATAGCACAGCAGCAAGAGAGAATGTTGGGTTCTTGTCCTGTGGAGTCCCACTCCACCCTGGACCCTACTTCTGCCTTTTTTTTTTTTAACATGGAAAAGAAAGAAATGTCTACCTTAACTGTAGTTGTTCAGTTGCTAAGTTGTATCCAACTCTTTGTGACCCCGATGACTGTAGCATGCCAGGCTTCCCTGCCCTCCATTATCTCCCAGAATTTGCTCAAACTGATGTCCATTGAGTTAGTGATGCCATCCAACCATTTCATCCTCTGTTGTCCGCTTCTCCTCCCACCTTCAATTTTTCCCAGCATCAGGATCTTTTAAAATGAGTCAGTTCTTGGAATCAGGTGGCCAAAATATTGGAGTTTCAGAATACTGATGTTCAACTTCAACATCAGTCTTTCCAATAAAACTCAGGACTGATCCCCTTTAGGACTGACTGATTTGGTTTCCCTGCAATCCCAGGGACTCTCAAGAGTCTTTTCCAGCTCCATAATTCAAAAGCATCAATTCTTCAGCTCAGTCTTCTTTGTGGTCCAACTCTTCTTCTAGCTTAATTAAGTCATTATTATTACAAGCTTTCTGTTACATGTAGCCAAACTGGATAGTGATACGATTTTGAAAATAATTCAAAAAACAGGCACAGGTAGGCTTTACATAGGTCTTTTTAAAATCTATCATTTTATAAACATACTGAGAACTCTTTCCAGTGAGTAGGCAAGTACAGCCACTCCTCAGTATCCATGGACCACTGGTTCCAGGATGCTGGCCAATTGTTCAAGTTCCTCACATAAAATGGTATAGTACGCTTGGCCTTCCTCATCCAAAGGTAAGAATGGCTGACTGTATTTGTGAGCACATATTGTCTTCAGAATTAAACCTGACACTATAAGAGAATATAAAGAAATTCATGACCAGGCTTTCATCCTTATGAAGTTAGTGATTTAGCCAACAGAAAAAAAACATGCATGAACTGCCAACCCGCCCATTCCTAACACACCCGCCTAGAGGAAACAGCACACAGAGGCAAAGAACAAAGAGTGAAGCTGTGAAGTGAGATGGCCATCATGGAAAGATTTCAGAAACCAAAGGGCCATGAGGACTGGGATTCTTGGGGAAGGTTCCAGGCAGGACTATCCCTTGAGGTGAGCCTTGAAGGAGGGGCAGAATCTGGAGAGGCATTGGGAATGGGCTGGGTATCCCCAGGGTGGGGACCAACAGCAGGGAAACCACTGTTTCAGTAATGAGCACAGCATGTTCAAGGAGACTGGAAGGAGGTCAACCAGATGTGTGGCCTCTGGAAAAGAGGGCCCTCCCTTTTCTCAGAATGTGGTCTCTCAGCCTTGAAGAGAATCCTCGTAAAGGATGGCTTACCTCACAATTCACCCCATATTTAGGAGATGAATCTGTGCTACAGATTCTTCTTGCCTTGCTACAACACCCTGCTTCTGAGTCCCCAGGGCTGACTCAGTAGTGCCTCAACCCCAGGTCCTTGCTTTTCTGTAGAGATCCTGATCAGACCTCAGCCCAGTGGTGACTTCTAGAATAATGTGCTTCCCGCTATGCAGCAGGCACATACGAAATCCTGCCTACAACCTGCAGGGGGCATTTTAAATTAAACTGTTAAGTAGTGGTAGCGTGATCTGCCTCCTATGTTGATCAAATAACAATAAAGCCACAGGCTGACCAGTCATCGCTTCCAAAGAAGAGGCCAGGGAATTCAATTACTCACAAGCTAACCACAATCACAGGATGAAGCAGCAACTTTCCTAATAAAGTTCCTTTTCAGCTACTCCTCATAAACAAAGCCACAGTTCAGTTTCTTTAAAAAAAAAAAAAAATCAACTAATACCTTAGGAGGAAAGGGCACTGTCCAATCTAATGAAAGACCTGGGCACAGCCTTCAGTCGCAGAATGTGTTTTGGACAAGTCAGTACTTGTTGTGACCACTGGGTAGCCCAGATGAGGTGAGTAAAATGGAGGATCCCTGTGGACTCAAGGCCCAGCTGGCTTTACTAGTGACTAACAAAGTGCTGACTGAGGAGAGGGCTCAAAGTGCAACAAGTCACACAAAGTGTTTTTCTATCTGGAGTTTTGGGAGGAGTAAGTAACCTCTCTGGGATCTGGTCTAAGGTAAATGAAACCAAACCTGACTCTTTTCCAAAACTGGGCCTAAAACTGCTCCCAAGAATCACCACTGGCAGCCTCATAGAGCAAGAAAGCACAGACCCACTGTGAGGAGGCTTGAGTGTTGGTTCGTCTCTGCCACAGTGAAAACTGCTGGTGACCTTGGTTTCCTTCTCTGTAAATGAAAGGAGGTGGACTGGAGACGATCTATCCCTGGCTCCAACTCTGGCTCCAACAGTGACTCTAACTCACAACAGAGGAGTGCACAGCAAGTATGATTTTCTCTCCTCATCTTCTTTTCTGCCCATCACCATTTCTCCATACGCCCCAAATCACATTAATTCTCCAGTTAATGGACAGCCATCCCGGGCTGCAGTATCCTCCAAAGTGCGGTGAATTTCAGGCTCATTTGGTGACAGCAGCAGCTGCCGCTCTCCTCAAACCACATCCTTCCCCTTCGTCACGAGGCCTCCTCACTAGCCACAGTTTGCCTTGGCCAGGGCTCCCTCTGCGTCAGCTTCCACCAGAAACTGCCACCCATACGCAGAGTTCTAGTGCATCAGCCTCTCTGAAGAGGATCCAGCTGGCCAGAGCAGCGTTCCAGGTGCTCAAGACCAAAGAATTTCATGGCACTGCAGGCAGATTAAAGCTGAAAGGGAGCACAAAACCCATCGAGTTTGATAGACTCCCACTTATAAATGAGGACGCCGAAGCCCAGATAGGTTTATGTATGAGAAGTGGCCTAGTCACAGCTAGAACCGAAGTCTATTGACTCAAAGGCCAGTTATAATTTTGAAATAACTGACTGAAATAGAAGTAACTATTTGTGGTGTGCTCTGTGCCAGGCACTGTGCCAAGGGACATCTCAAAAGTTAACACATACAAACTTGAACTCAGGATCTTTTCTCCAAAAGTGCTCTTCCTGTCCTCCCACCTTCAGCAGCACCCCCATCCATTTCACTGCTTATGCCAGGAACTTGGGATTCAAATCCTTGACACCTCCCTCTCTCACAACTCCCCCACATAAAACTTGCAAGTTTTGCCATTTCTCTAAAGCACATCTTGAATCTCTCCAATTTCTCCCACAATCACTATCTCCACACTGGTCCAAGCCACCTTTGCCTCTTACCCAGCCTCTGGCCAAACCTCTGCTCTCATATTCCACTGCCACCACTCCCATCACTGTCAATTCAGTCTCCAACCAGAATGCAGGGTAATTCTGTGAAAACACAAACCAGATCATGCCATGCCCACTCCTATTCCCACTCTGTCACTGTGTTAAACTCACCGTCTTCCTTATACACTTAAGATGAAGCTCAGATTTCTAGAAGGCCCTGCCTAGTCTGTGACTCTCCAATCTCATCTCACCCCAATCCGCCACAACTCCCTAGGTCCTACCAACAATTCTTTCAGGTCCTCCAGAGTTCCACATTCCTTCTACCTACAGGTTATCCTCTGTATGAAGCACTCTTTCTTCTACTCCTAGCCTGGCTTACTTCATACCATCTTTCAGATCTCAGCCCAAACACTACTTCCTCAGAGGAACCTTCCCTAAGAGCTTGTCAGGAGCCACTTCTTCTGAATAGCATTTACCAGTTTGTAATATTATATTTTTCAGAGTATTTGTTTAATATCCAATTCCCCAACAAGACTATAAACCTCATGAGGACAGGGACTATATCTGCTTGTTCACTACTGTAGTCACAGAATTTAGTGGCAGCCACATAGCAGGTCCTAAATAAATTAATTAGTTTGAATTAATATATTTATGCTCTTAACACTTATTAGATTATATCAGGACAAAAAGAAGGTATAGGAGATATGGAAAATATAGGAGCCATGATAGTTAGTGAATCCATTTGGAGCAAATGGAAACTGTGATAATGTGCTGAAAAACGACCCCCCAAAAGACAGCTATGGCTTCCCAGGTGGTTCAGCAGTAAAGAATCCATCTGCCAGTGCAAGAGACACAGGAGACCCCGCTTTGATCCCTGGGTAGGAAAGATCCTCTGGAGAAGGAAATGGCAACCCACTCTACCATTCTTCCCTGGAAAATGCCATGGACAGAGGAGTCTGGTGGGCTACAGTCCACGGAGTCACAAATAGTCAGACACATCTGAGCACACAAAAGATATCTATATCCTAATTCCTGAAACCTGTGAATGTCACTTCATGTAGCAATCAATAAGGAAAAAAGGGAGAAGGTCTTTAGAGGGGATTAAGTTAGGAATCTTGAGGTGGGGAGATTATTATCCTGGATTATCCAGGCCAGCCCTACATGCAATCACAAGTGTTCAAAAAGAGAAAGGCTGAGGGAGATTCGACACACAGAAGAAATGGGGGATATGTGAACAGAACAGAAAGGTATTTGAGACGCTGGTCTTGAATGACTGGAGTGACGCAGCCACAAGTCAAAAAATGTTGGCCACCAACAGAAAGTAAAAGAGGCAGGGAACAGATTGTCTCCTACAGCCTGAGGAGGCAATGTGGCTCTGCCAACACCTGACTTCAGCCCAGTCATTCTGGTTTCAGACTTTTGGCCTCCAGAACTGTGACAGGACCAATTTCTATTGTTTTAAACCAACAAGTTTGCGGTAATTTGTTATAGCAGCCATAGGAACCTAATACAGCTAATACAGAGTCCATCACATTATTCTGCTACAAAACAGTGGTTTGTACTGGAGGAAGTTCTACTCTTTCCCTATGTTCCCCATCTGAATTGCGGCAGAGATTATTCAGCCATGGATAAACATGGCACCTCCATTCTCAGCATCATCTCTACTCCATATTCCCAAAGTCAAAAATTAGCGATAAGGAAAGAGAAAACAAAAGAAACAACTGACCACCAAGAATAAAAATGCTACAAAGCTCAGGACATATGTCCAACCCAAAGTAAACAATGTCTTAATATTGCCTCCAAAGTGTTTTCAGACCCACAGTGATCTTATGTTTTCACTTATACAATACACTAAATTATTTATAATAGATAAACAACCACCTTCAAATAACTAAAAGATCATATTCCATGACACTTAAAGGCCTTGTGCTTTCAAATCTATCTTTCAGCCTACCTAGGGGTCATAGTTTTTGCCCCATACATTAAAGGTATGAATTTGGCAAACTGATAGCATATATGCCCTGGTTCAAGACAATCTATAATTCTGTAAGACAAGATGCTGAGAAATATACATTTTCAATGACTTATTTTAACTCATTAGAGGTCAAATACTACTTATGAGGTGACGTGTACTGTGAAGAAATACATTTTAACATACTTGTAATATTCTCACTTATATGCAGAGTTGCTGCTAAGTCACTTCAGTCGTATCCCACTCTGTGCGACCCCATAGACGGCAGCCCGCCAGGCTCCCCCATCCCTGGGATTCTCCAGGCAGAATACTGGATTGGGTTGCCATTTCCTTCTCCAATGCATGAAAGTGAAAAGTGAAAGTGAAGTCACTCAGTCGTGTCCAACTCTTAGCGACCCCATAGACTGCAGCCCACCAGGCTCCTCCACCCATGGGATTTTCCAGGCAAGAGTACTGGAGTGGGATGCCATTGCCTTATATGCAGAGTACGTCATACCAAATGCCAGGCTGGATGAAGCACAAGCTGGAATCAAGACTGCCAGGAAAAATGTCAGTAACTTCAGATACACAGACACCACCATTATGGCAGAAAGTGAAGAAAAACTAAAGAATCTCTTGATGAAAGTGAAAGAGGAGAGTGAAAAAGTTGGCTTAAAACTCAACATTCAGAAAACTAAGATCATGGCATCCAGTCCCATCACTTCATGGCAACTAGATGGGGAAATGGAGAAGGCAATGGCACCCCACTCCAGTACTCTTGCCTGGAAAATCCCATGGACGGAGGAGCCTGGTGGGCTGCAGTCCATGGGGTCGCTAACAGTCGGACACGACTGAGCGACTTCACTTTCACTTCTCACTTTATGCATTGGAGAAGGAAATGGCAACCCACTCCAGTACTCTTGCTTGGAGAATCCCAGGGACGGGGGAGCCTGGTTGGCTGCCGTCTACGGGGTCACACAGAGTCGGACACGACTGAAGTGACTTAGCAGCAGTAGCAGCAGATGGGGAAATAGTGGAAACAGTGATAGACTTTATTTTTGGGGGGCTCCAAAATCACTGCAGATGCTGACTGCAGTCATGAAATTAAAAGATGCTTGTTCCTTGGAAGAAAAGCTATGTTTAACCTAGACAGTATATTAAAAAGCAGAAATATTACTTTGCCAGCAAAGATCTGTCTAGTCAAAGCTGTGGTTTTTCCAGTCGTCATGTATGGATGTGAAAGTTGGACTGTGAAGAAAGCTGAGTGCCGAAGAATTGATGCTTTTGAACTGTGGTGTTGGAGAAGACTCTTGAGAGTCCCTTGGACTGCAAGGAGATCCAACCAGTCATCCTAAAGGAAATCAGTCCTGAATATTCTTGGAAGGACTGAAGCTGAAAGCATAAACTTCAATAGTTTGGCCACCTGATACAAAGAATTGACTCATTGGAAAAGACCCTGATGTGGGAAAGATTGAAGGTGGAAGGAGAAGGGGATGACAGAGGATGAGATGGTTGGATGGCATCACTGATGTGATGGATATGAGTTTGAGTAGGTTCTGGGAGTTGGTGATAGACAGGGAGGCCTGGCATGCTGCGCAAGTCCATGGGGTCGCAAAGAGTCAGACATGACTGAGCAACTGAACTGAACTGAATATTCCCACTTGGAGGACAGGGATAATAGCTCTCTTGCTAGAGCAGCCATCTTGCTATTATTTCATTCAGTGCCTCCAGATGGGAGAAGGATATTAAGTCGTCGGAAATTAATCCTGCTAAGGGAAATCGGAAATTTTCAAAGCTGTTGTCAATATGGCTCTGCAGTTTAAGATGAACATACGTGAGGTGAATTTCACAGCAGTTAAAATCTGCTTGAAGAAACGACTATCATAAGAGCTGTGTAAGAAAGAATAAAGAGAACTCTAGATGATGAGGGAGAGAGAGAAAATGTGGTTGAGGGAATTCAGTGAGGTAACTCAATACTGCCCAATTTTTACAGAGGCAAGGCAGGAAGGTGAAAATATTTTAATGTAAGAAAACTTCCTGAGCAAATGTGCCTCTCAGACAGTCCAGGACATAACTGGGAATCAGTTAAAACTATTAAAAAATATTTCACTTATCATAATATTTAGGGAGTAGGAAAGAATTTTGGAGACCACTTAGCTCAGCTGCCCCATTTTACAGATGAGAAACTGAGGCGGACATGGGCTCTCCCAGGGAAGAGCAGCTGTCAGGAGACCATGCTGGGATGCATACTCAGGTCAGGTGGGCCCACCTCCAGCACTCTGTGTGCTCTGCCTCTCCTCACTTATTTCAGACATTAGAGATTTGGCTACTAGCTTAAATAATGACAAATTGCCTACTATTTCTTAAAGGAAATTAAGTGTTAAGTACTGTCAGCCTATTCTATTGATATAATGAGCTATTTCAAGCTGACTGCTTTTTTACCAGTTCTGTTTAATAGGAACTTCAAATAGACATAGCACCCCTATCATCTTCCTGTTCCTCCTATACCCTTTGCCTCCCCTTCATCTCCTTGGTGGTAGATAGCTAGTTGATCAAATAATCTGTTTTGAGATTGAGACTCTTCTGGTTTCACAGCTGAGTCATCGCCAGCCACACTGAAGGCTGCAGTCTGCTGTGTGGCTGCACCTTCGCTGAGTGAGGGCCAGTGCACGCTGGTCCATGGGCATGGGGCCTGAGGCACACGCACAGACGTGGTGTGTGCCCAGCCATCACACTCAGGGGCTCTAACCTCTCTGCTGCTGTGCCCCCAGCCCAGAGGAGCTGGCCTGCCCAGCAAGGGCTGGCTTCTTGACTTGTGATAGACACAACTTAGGATGTGAGTGACTTGAAGCCATGAACCCTGTAGATGTCCCTTTTCTGAGTTCTACTCATGCCTCCTCAGTGGTGACTCATGGCCATCTGATGACGCAGTGCACCTCTCCATCATATATTCTTTGGGTCTCACTCCAGACTCCAAGAAGAGGACACCTGTGACTTTGTATAATGGAGTTTTATAAGAATAATTTCCAAATATATTTTGTCTATCTCTAGACCATCATTTATCAAGTCCAATGGGAATCTGGTCCACACACCAACCACCAGTTTTAGGCAAATTAAAAATAAGATTCCTCACAATGAAGATTAAACTAAAACATGATACTAAAAAAATCATTATTTGGGACTTCCCTAGTGGTCCAATGGTTAAGAATCTACCTGCCAAAGCAGGGGACACAGGTTCAGTCCCTGGTCCAGGAGGATTCCACATGCCTCTGAGCAACTAAGCCCCTGCACAACAACTGAGCCCACACCCTGGAGACCACAGGCTGCGACTACTGAAACCTGTGCACTCTAGGGCCTGTGCTCCATAGCAAGAGGAGCCAGCACAATACAATAGGAGTAGCCCCCACTTGTCGCAACTAGAGAAAGCCCACACACAGCCCCCAGAGCCAAAGAACTGATGCTTTTGAACTGTGGGGTTGGAGAAGACTCTTGAGAGTCCCTTGGACTGCAAGGAGATCCAACCAGTCCATCCTAAAGGAGATCAGTCCTGGGTGTTCATTGGAAGGACTGATGCTGAAGCTGAAACTCCAATATTTTGGCCACCTGATGCGAAGAACTAACTCCTTTGAAAAGACCCTGATGCTAAAGATTGAAGGTGGGAGAAGGGGACAACAGAGGATCAGATGGTTGGATGGCATCACCGACTAAATGGACATGACTTTGAGTAAACTCTGGGAGTTGGTGATGGACAGGGAGGCCTGGTGTGCTGTAGTTCATGGAGTCACAAAGAGCTGGATGTGACTGAACTGAACTGAACACACAGCCCCCATTGCAGCCAAAAATAAATAAATAAAAAGTTTAAAAATCATTATTTTAAATATGTTCATATCAGTGAAAGGGATGATGTAGTTTGTAGTCTTAGTTAACATATGTCTGGGAGAAGGCAATGGCAACCCACTCCAGAACTCTTGCCTGGAAAATCCCATGGACGGAGGAGCCTAGTAGGCTGCAGTCCATGGGGTCATGAAGAGACGGACACGACTAAGCAACTTCGCTTTCACTTTTCACTTTCATACATTGGAGAAGGAAATGGCAACCCACTCCAGTGTTCTTGCCTAGAGAATCCGAGGGACGGAGGAGCCTGGTGGACTGCCGTCCATGGGGTTGCACAGAGTCGGACATGACGAAACGACTTAGCAGCAGCAGCAATGTATGTCTGACATTATGTCTATAATGATAAGTTATTTTGTTATTACATATATAATGACGAATTGGAGAAGGCAATGGCATCCCACTCCAGTACTCTTGCCTGGAAAATCCCATGGATGGTGGAGCCTGGTAGGCTGTAGTCCATGGGGTCGCTAAGCGACTTCCCTTTCACTTTTCACTTTTATGCCTTGGAGAAGGAAATGGCACCCACTCCAGTGTTCTTGCCTGGAGAATCCCAGGGACAGGGGAGCCTGGTGGGCTGCCGTCTATAGGGTTGCACAGAGTCAGACACGACTGAAGTGACTTAGCAGCAATGACAAATAGTTTGAGCTACCTTCTATGTAGTTTCTTTACTTATTTTTTGTTTCTACTAAATTAAAATGCTCACATGGAGAGACTGTCTGAAAGGGCCACAAGTGTTTGGAGGCTCTGTCATATATATTTGGATGTTCACATGCAGTGTAGTTCTAGAAATTATGGGATGATTTCTCACCAAGGACTTCTTTCAGTGCTAGTAAACATAAACTGATAGGCACATTATATTCAAGAGCTAGAAGACTGGACTGACTATTCCATTAGGATTAAAGCAACAGATGCCTAATCTACCTTTTGGTTGTATTTGGCAAGCATGTTGCAGCATTTGTGTGTGGTTTTGGCTCAGCTGGTGAAGAATCCATCTGCTATGTGGTAGACATGGGTTTGATCCCTGGCTTGGGAAGATCCCCTAGAGAAGGGGATATTCCAGTATTCTGGCCTGGAGAAGTCCAGGGACTACAGTCCATGTGATCGCAAAATTCCATGGACTATAGTCCATGGGGTCACAAAGAGTTGGACATGACTGAGTGACTTTCAGTTTCAGTTTTTCATACTACAGCCTCAGTTCTTTCACTAATGACTGAAGATCCATTCATTCAGCAAATATCTACTGAGCTACTGCAGACATAGCTAGGCATAGGGATACAGTAAGAGACAAGACTGGATCTCTGTCCTCAAATACTCACAAGATAACAGGATTGCTCATAAACATTAAATATCTTCATGTTCAGGTCCAAAATAGCATTTCACTTGAAAAAGTGACTTAAATATAGAAATGGCTTTTACAGACACTAAACAGCATCACAAAGGTAAGTTTTTAACTCATTCCACATTCTAAAATCTTTTGTGAGGCACCTTCACCTTCACTAAGCTATTTGCTGCTCATTTTCTTCATATTGCGATAAATTGACAACTTTTCATTACTCCTTTCAACTACAATCAGGATTAAGAGTCACCGTGCAGATCACCCACTGTTCTCTGAGAATGAAATAATGCTGTTATTCACATTCTAGTGCAATTTCTTTTATTCATGTAGCAATGTCCCTTCTCCTTCCTTACCTGTCACTACTGATTCCAACATACCTTGTCATTCTCTTTCATGGCTCACAATATAATCACCAACCAAAACAAACAAAACATTCTTCTCTATGACAAGGGTTTTCACTGAACAGAAACTCATCAAGCAATTCTCTTTCACATGAGTACTGCACATAGATAAAGAGTTGATTCATAATCTGCACCTCACTGGTTTTCCTCAAATGTAAAGAAAAAGATCTTGTAGCATGTACTATTGTGTAACAGTAATTGCTTTTCCATACTTGTATCATGAATATTATGCAATATCCACCAGATAAAAGCATTTTTCCAAGTACCCGATTCTGCTTTCTCTGAGAATCTCACTTGTCATTAACGTTGGAGACAATCTTAATGAGATTTCCAACACAGTGCAATCTGTGCCTGATTTTCTCTATGTGGAGTATAGGTCTAGTATTATCCTAGCCATTTTGACTTCTCTGATTTTATTATAGAATTCACAAATTTCATTTTGAAAAATCACAATTTTGGAGATGTTTTGGAAAAACTTAATAGATTTACCTGTTTTGTTAAAAATGACAGAAAAGCTTCAATGATATCATGGCACTATTCGAGGAAAGGGCACTGTGAAATGGTGTTGAATGGACTACCAGTTCAATAAAATGTAATTTCAGATATTCATCATTATTTTTTCTTCCTTTTCTGGATGCTTATGTTAAATCATGCTACTCAAGTAATCATCTGTCACATCAGCTTACAAATACATATTCTATCTCTGTACTGGCATCCTGTTCAATATTTACAGTTAACATTATTATTAGCACTAGTATTTACCTGACTCATTCCATTCTACTTTTGTTCTTTACCACTGAGCCTTTTTAAAAACTGGTATATAATGATGTAAAAAATGAAAGTTTATGTGAACAAAAATGGCAGATATGTAAAAATATGTCAGCTGAGATGAACTTCACTTAGCTGACCAAGAAACAGCCAAGACAAGGTGCCTGATAGTCTTTTCTAACACACACAATCTTTAAGAGTATAAAGGTTATTAAGAACAAGAATACTGTGAAAATGATAATGTTATTTCTAATTTATGAAACATGTATGAACAAAATGACTTTACTGATCTATTCTCCTAAACTGTCAAAGCACCCATACACCACTTGTCAGAATGGGCTGGGATAGGAGGGAATCCATTTGGGCCACACTGAGTAATTGCTCTCAGCTTTCCAGCTCGACTTAGGTTTGTGTAACACTCAGTCAAATAACTGTCATGGATTTCAGACTCCATTGTCAACTCAAACGTAATCTCACGAAGTAGTATTTATCTTCTCCTCTCGTTCCTTACCCCATGTCCAACTTCTAGCCAGCTCTCCCATCACAATTGGTCTATGCAAATTTCTCCTCAACATCACAAGTCAGGAAGCTTGGGATAATCTCTGTTCAATTTCTAATGTTAAAATACGGTCAAATTCTACTGCTATTCTTATAAAGGCAGTAGTTCTCAATCTCATTAGAATCACTTGGAGAAATTTAACAAAATTAAAATGAACCATTGCCTAGATGCCACAGCAGATCAATTTAATCAGAATCTGTGGATGGGGTTCAAATGCTTATGTTTTTTAAAAGCCTCCCCAGTGATGCTAACAGGTAATCCAGATGAGAATCACTCCCATAAGCCCTCTCGCACAGCAGACCTTCAATTATTGTGCCCACTGATCTACCCACCTGCTGAGGTCATTCTCTCTTATCAGGGCTACTGTGACAAGTTCCCTGCTGAATTCCCTGGATCCAATTCTGGATCCCCTTTACAACTATTGTTAGCACAGTTCTCAAAATAGCCTTCAACATCTTTCCCTCTGGCTGGGTCCTTCAGGACAACGGTCTCAACTTGACTAAACTCTGGAATCCACTGAGGCTTTAAAATACCAACAGCCAGGCTGCACCCCACATTAAATAAACCATCACCTCTGGGGATGGAACCAGGAATGCTAAAAATCAGCCATTTAGAGAATCAGTACTCTAGGACTGTAGTATCTTTCAATGACCACCACATCTGGGTTAATCTAGGTACCATGATTGAGCTTGGTTCTGGGCTTCCTGACAGCTATTCTCAACAAGGAATTTTTTTCTACTCAAGAGCTCATGCTCCACTGGCAGAGACAAACATGAAAAACTAACCTTTAAATCTCAGTGACATTAAGTGCTATAACAGAAATATTTAGTTATCTATAGGACACAAAGGAGGGAGCAGTGAGTAAACAGTCTATGATACTGGGGAAGGCTCCTCAGAGGAAATTATACTAATGGGATCTTGAGGGTCATCAGGCTCAAAGAGAATGGGGCAACAGATGTTTTCTCAGAAGCATACATTTACCCTTTCAAATATTTTTATTAAAATTTTCATTACTGACACACACTGATACATAATTTTTCTCTTAGATGATTTTGATCAGTTAGTACAGTTTAAACCTGTTTTTTTTAATTAATATTCTTAGTTGTCACAACCATAGGTACATTTTTATCTTGTATTTTTCTGTGAGTTTACTTTGCTTTTTTTAATAGAAAATTTTTTTCTATTTTTTAAAAGAAAATAATTTTTAAGCAATTTTAGGTTCAGAGCAACACTGAGTGGAAAGTAGATTTCCCATATATGCCCTGCCCCCACACATAGCCTTCCCCACTATCAGCATCCCCCACACCACAGGGATACATTTGTCCCAATTGATGAACCTACCTAAGTAAGTTCCTTACATCCTTACCTCCCAGAGTCCATAGTTTACATCAAAGTTCACTCACTATACTTTGTCCAAACTCACAAAATGCTCAATAAAGTTGTACATTTTATAAGTTTAGACATAGTGGTGTGTATCCACCAGTATAGTGTCATACAGAGTAGTGACAGTTTCACTGCCCTAAAATCCTCCGTGCTCTGCCTAGATGGGTATTAGCTTCCTCTGTAGGCTGGTGGAAAACTGGCCGCCACATGCTAGACATCACACCCAGATGTGATAAACAGGGAAAGAAGAGAGGTGACTTTTCCTGTGTGTCTACTTCTCTCAGTGAAGAAAGCTTTCGCAGAAGCCCTTGGAAATCCTCAGATTTCCTCGACCAGAATCTTGTCAAACATGTCTTGCTTAGCCAGATTCTTGGGAAGGGGTAAAGGGACACCAAGTTTGATTTAGATGAGCCAGGACTGACTCGTGGAAATGTGGACAGGATTCACCTTCTCTGAGACACATAGGGAGAGGTAAACAACCTCCCCCCAAATCAAAGATTTTCCAGCAAGGAAGAAAGTGGGGCAAGGTTTTAGGCAGGCAACCAATAGGTTGGTTCAGGTTTACATCATATTAGAAACAGGCTGTAAAGTGTAGTGGTCAAGGACATACACTCTGGAGTCATAGGCAGTGAGCTCATATTCCACTGAACCAATTGCTATCTAGTTCTCTGGGCTTCAGTTTTCTTCTTTCTGAAAAAACGAATAATTAGAGTTCCTAACTCAGAGGATTGCTGGGAGGATTAAATCTATAGTGCTTACAATAGACTCTAGCACACATTAAGGTTTAATACATGTTACTGGCCATCTCCACAGCCTCTGTAATAGGCTATAATAGCTAACAAGCAGAGACATGCCCAATTAGGCATTCAATAAGTTCATTTTGTTTTTCGCATATTAATAACTTAATTAAAAGGGCCATTTCTTCTGATTGGGCTTCCCTGGTGGCTTAGATGGTAAAGAATCTGCCAGCAATGCAGGAGGAGACCCTGGCTGGGGAAGATCCCCTGGAGAAGGAAATGGCTACCCACTCCAGTATTCTTGCCTGGAGAATTCCATGGACAGAGGAGTTTGGCAGGCTACAGTCTGTGGGGTCACAAAGAGTTGGACAAGACTGAGCAACTTTCACTTTCTTCTTATTACTAGTATAAAGTTGTTACTGCCTCAAAGTAATTACAGTTGGAAAACTTCAATAATCCATTGCTCCCTGGAAAATATATTAAGAGAAATATGATAATAATTGTTATTATGTATAATGAATATTTATCAAGCCTTTACTTTCTGCGTGCTAGAGACTGCTGTAAATGTCTTACATGCATTATCTCATTTAAACCTAAAACTAATTTATGAAGTCAGGCTTATCAGTAAAACATTATTAAAGCTAACCTCAAGCTAAATATAGCTTTATCTTTAAAGTAAAGTGTTTTCACAGCATAATGTCAAATGAAAAATTGAGAAGCCAAATTTCTAGTTCTAAGATATGTTTTTTCCCCTTCCTATGATCTCTACCCCTATTTTACCATTGCTGAAATCAGGATGCATCTTACATTCTGTGCTTATGCTTACCACAGTAACACGTGTGTGTCCCACTGTAATTTACTTGGTGACACATTAATAAAAGGGAGGAAACGCAGCAGTTCCAGCCATCAGGGAGTCAGGCTCCATGTTTTACTCATTAACCCTCATTAACCAAATATATGCTGCTTAGATGCTCTCTTCCACAAAGGGCCTTAAAAGGGGAACTCAGTGACTAATTACAGTATTACATTCCCCCTGGAGCCAGTAGCCAAATAATTTCCACTTTAAGTGGTAGGAATTATGTGAAGCAGTTAGGGCTTGAACATTAAAGACTAAGTCATATGTCCCCAATCCTGCAGGTGGTTCATAGTCAAGATTTACCACTTTTCTTCAGTTCAGGAACCAAGTAAAGCACTGAAAATTCAAGGACATCATTTAAATTCTGAATCTATCATTATTTTGCTGGGTGCTACGGGCAGTTACAGAAATGCCCTGGGCTCTCATTCTTCATCTGTTAAAGGATATCAACTGTCCCTACAGAACGTCTAAGGATATTAAGAGTAACTAATGAGATTGTTTTGGTTCGAACATAACTCAAATTTTCTCCCACTCATATCTGTTTCCTCTTTTACCGCACACGAAGGTCCCAGTGTCCCACTCTGTGAATGATTCAACCTATTAAGGAAATCACTGTTCGCCTGCAGCTAATAACATAGTTCTGCTTCATTACTTCTTGAATGAATTTCATTTTCTTCAATCTTCTGTAAGACTCTACTCAATTTCAAAAAGGTAGGTGTTAACAAGAAATCAACAGCACAAAGAATCAAAGAGAGATGTCACCTGGTTGATGGCAACGGCCTCTGACTGCGACTTTCGTGGGAAACAGAAGCAATCAACATGGAACTCTTCTACCATCCTACCTGTGCCCACTCCACACATGCCTTCTCTTCTGTGACAGTGAGGGAACCTTTTTTGTGCCCCTCAAAGACTCACTACTCTTATTATAGAGCCCCCTTCCTTCTCACCACAATGATGCATATAGTTGCTGCCAACATTACCTGTCTTCTCATTCTCTCCTTTCTCATCAATTTCTTCCTCCTTACACCTCATCAGTCTACCAACATGTTCTGATAAAGTCTGTCCTTAAAACCTCCCCTCTTGACTTCACATCTTTAACCATAAACTTCCCTATTCCTCTGCTCTCTTTACAGGACTCCTTCAAAGAGCCTCCTCACTAGATATTTCAACTTACTTTCCAACTCCCTCCCAATTCTCTCCCTCAGTTCAGTTCAGTTCAGTACTGTTCAGCCACTCAGTCATGTCCAACTCTTTGCGACTCCATGAATTGCATCACGCCAGGCTTTCCTGTCCATCACCAACTCCCGGAGTTCACTCAAACTCATGTCCATCAAGTCAGTGATGCCATCCAGACATCTCATCCTGTCATCCCCTTCTCCTCCTGACCCCAATCCCTCCCAGCATCAGAGTCTTTTCCAATGAGTCAGCTCTTTGCATGAGGTGGCCAAAGTATTGGAGTTTCAGTTTTAGCATCATTCCTTCCAATGAACACTCAGGACTGATCTCCCTTAGAATGGACTGGTTGGATCTCCTTGTAGTCTAAGGGACTCTCAAGAGTCTTCTCCAACACCACAGTTCAAAAGCATCAACACTTTGGTGCTCAGCTTTCTTCACAGTCCAACTCTCACATCCATCATGACCACTGGAAAAACCATAGCCTTGACTAGATGGACCTTTGGTGGCAAAGTACTGTCTCTGCTTTTGAATATGCTGTCTGCTGCTGCTGCTAAGTTGCTCAGTCGTGAGATTCTCCAGGCAAGAACACTGGAGTGGGTTGCCATTTCCTTCTCCAGTGAATGAAAGTGAAGTCACTCAGTCGTGTCCGACTCCTAGCGACCCCATGGCTGCAGCCCACCAGGCTCCTCCGTCCATGGATTTTCCAGACAAGAGTACACGAGTGGGGTGCCATTGCCTTCTCCGGAATATGCTGTCTAGGTTGGTCATAACTTTCCTTCCAAGGAGTAAGCATCTTTTAATTTCATGGCTGAAATCACCATCTGCAGTGATTTTGGAGCCCAAAAAAATAAAGTCAGCCACTGTTTCCACTGTTTCCCCATCTATTTCCCATGAAGTGATGGGACCAAATGCCATGATCTTCATTTTCTGAATGCTGAGTTTTAAGCCAACTTTTTCACTCTCCTCTTTCACTTTCATCAAGAGGCTTTTGAGTTCCTCTTCACTTTCTGCCATAAGGGTGGTGTCATCTGCATATCTGAGGTTATTGATATTTCTCCTGGCAATCTTGATTCCAGCTTGTGCTTCTTGCAGCCCAGCATTTCTCATGATGTACTCTGCATATAAGTTAAATAAGCAGGGTGACAATATACAGCCTTGACGTACTCCTTTTCCTATTTGGAACCAGTCTCTTGTTCCATGTCCAGTTCTAACTGTTGCTTCCCAATTGGCATAGAGGGTTCTCAAGGGCAGCTCAGGTGGTCTGGTATTCCCACCTCTTTCAGAATTTTCCGCAGTTTATTGTGATCCACACAGTCAAAGATTTTGGTATAGTCAATAAAGCAGAAATAGATGTTTTTCTGTAACTCTGTTGCTTTTTTGATGATCCAGCAAATGTTGGCAAATTTGATCTCTGGTTCCTCTGCCTTTTCTAAAACCAGCTGGAACATCTGGAAGTTCATGGTTCACGTATTGGTGAAGGTGGCTTGGAGAATTTTGAGCCTTACTTTGCCAGTGTGCGAGATGAGTGCAATTGTGCAGTAGTTTGAGCATTCTTTGGCATTGCCTTTCTTTGGAATTGGAATGAAAACTGACCTTTTCCAGTTCTGTGGCCACTGCTGAGTTTTCCAGATTTGCTGGCATATTGAGGTGCAGCACTTTCACAGCATCACCTTTTAGAATTTGAAATAGCTCAACTAGAATTCCATCACCTCCACTTGCTTTGTTCATAGTGGTGTTTCGTAAGGCTATTTCACATTCCAGGATGTCTGGCTCTAGGTGAGTGATCACACCATCGTGATTATCTGGGTCGTGAAGATCTTTT
The DNA here is from genome assembly GCA_006408695.1 of Aepyceros melampus. Lineage (NCBI taxonomy): Eukaryota > Metazoa > Chordata > Mammalia > Artiodactyla > Bovidae > Aepyceros > Aepyceros melampus. Next base: position 343,616 of record SJXQ01012814.1, on the reverse strand, counting down.
TTGTACAGTTCTTCTGTGTATTCTTGCCACCTTTTCTTAGCATCTTCTGCTTCTATTAGATTCATACCATTTCTGTCCTTTATTGAGCCCATCTTTGTGTGAAATGTTCCCTTGGTATCTCTAATTTTCTTGAAGAGATCTCTGGTCTTTCCTATTCTATTGTTTTCCTCTATTTCTTTGCACTGATCACTGAGGAAGGCTTTCTTATCTCTTCTTGCTATTCTTTGGAACTCTGCATTCAGATGGGTATATCTTTCCTTTTCTCCTTTGCTTTTCACTTCTGTTCTTTCCACAGCTCTTTGTAAGGCTTCCTTAGATAGTCACTTTGCTTTTTTGCATTTCTTTTTCTTGGGGATGGTCTTGATCCCTGTCTCCTGTACAATGTCATGAACCTCCATCTACAGTTCATCAGGCGCTCTGTCTATCACATCTAGTCCCTTAAATCTATTCCTTACTTCTACTGTATAATCATAAGGGATTTGATTTAGGTCATACCTGAATGGTCTAGTGGTTTTCCCTACTTTCTTCAATTTAAGTCTGAATTTGGCAATAAGGAGTTCATAATCTGAGCCACAGTCAGCTCCCAGTCTTGTTTTTGCTGACTGTATAGAGCTTCTCTATCTTTGGCTGCGAAGAATGTAACCAATCTGGTTTCAGTATTGACCATCTGGTGATGTTCAGTGTAGAGTCTTCTCTTGTGTTGTTGGAAGAGAGTGTTTGCTGTGACCAGTGCATTCTCTTGGCAAAACTCTATTAGCCTTTGCCCTGCTTCATTCTGTACTCCAAGGCCAAATTTGCCTGTTACTCCAAGTGTTTCTTGACTTCCTACTTTTGCATTCCAGTCCCCTGTAATGAAAAGGACATCTTTTTTGGGTGTTAGTTCTAAAAGGTCTTGTAATTCTTCATAGAACAGTTCAACTTCAGCCTCTTCAGCATTACTGGTCAGTGCATAGACCTGGATTACCATGATATTGAATGGTTTGTCTTGGAAACCAGAACAGAACAGAGATCATTCTGTCGTTTTTGAGATTGCATCCAAGTACTGCATTTAAGTACTGAACTTGCCACAAAAAATAGCAAATTTCCTCACTCTCAGTTCCTTCAGCCTGCTTTATCCTACAGAGCACTTTCAATACCTGACTACACAGCACATCTTTATTTGTTTTTTATGTCTTCCGCAACAGAACTTCAGCTCTGTGATGGAATGGACTTTGTCTGTTCCGAGTCCCGGGAACAGTACTTGGCATATAGTAAGTGTTCAATAAATATTTGTTAGTTGACAGACTGAGTGAATGATTAAATTCTTGGGCTTTTATTTTTTTTTCCCTGAAAGGGACACCTTTTTATTGTCATATTGACCAGCTCAGGTAACTTACACCCTGGCCTAAAAGGCTTCACACTGAACTCCACTCCCATAGGTAGCCTCTTCCTGGCCTGCTCGGGCTGCATAGACAGCCCTCAGCAGAGTAGGTCCATCTGCCTCCTGAGACCCTGAGTTCTTCCAGGGCACAGACTGTGGATTTATTTTTCATCTTTCGTGCTAAGGGTTTCTGACACATATTGTCTATTGACTGTTTTCAGTTTTAAATAATATGCTAGGTATGACTGAGCAACTCCATGGAGCAAAATAAATAGCCCAGATATAGTGAGATGAAGTATTAACTGTATCTAGGTCTATCGAAAAATTATCTTCATAGCATAATCTTTTCCATAGCATAGGGCTCAACAATCAGACAGCAATAATTGAAAGAAAATAACACTTAGAGATATATAAAAAGACAGGAAGGTATAGTGGAGGGAAACAAAAAGCCAAGTGCAAATAGTACAGTTCAGGTTATAAGAGAAAAAACTGTGATACAATATAATCATTTCTTTCTGAAGAGTAATACAGTGTTCAAGAACCATAATTACTGCAGTAATACTAGACAAGACAAAAAGAGGTCCTGGTCAAATTGAATGGATTTTGTCTTTAATTTCCATAAAAAGCTTGAGTTCAAAGGCTCATGGGCATTCTATGCCTGGTGCCCAACCTACCCAGTAGGCTGAAACAGCAGGAATGATGATAATACAAACTAGACGTTCATTCACTGCTTGAGTTTCTTCTAAATGCCAGACTGTGCTAGGCACTGAGGACACAAGTGTGAATCAGACACAGGAGACCATGAGCTCCTTGAAAACTGAGGCTAAGAGAAGGAGGCATGGACACACACCATCACAATAGAGTACAAAAAGCGTAACAAGAAAAACACACGGATAATGATGAGAAAGAAGAAAGCTAGAATGAACTTACTCGGGGGGATCAAAGATGGATCCCTGAGGATGAAAGTCCTGAAATGGGCTCACCAGGCAGCAAGGGAGGGGAGTGGGGAAACAGGGAAGGCAAGTTAGGCTAAGGAAAAAAATGTAAAAGGGTGCAGAGGCACAAAACCCTTGGAGTGTGACAGAATCTGGACAGAAGAGATCATTGTTTCTGTTGAGACATGGCCAGAGGCAGGCAGCAAAGGGCCTCGTGTAAGCTGCTAACGGGATAAGCAGCCAGTTCTAGCTGCTTTTCAGGCAGGTTGGATGATTCTGACAGTGGTGTAGAGAAAGGGCTTGAGGAGAGACAAGGCCAGAGGCATGAGCACCCCAGAGGAGGCTTCCTGCAAAGCTCCAAGGACATGTCAGGGGCTCGCATCAGGAAGCACCTGCAGAAGGGAGAGGAGAGGGCCCATTCCGAAGATATTTGGGGGAAAAACAGGCAGCGCTTGGTGACTGATAGACGCAGCGAACGTGAGTTCAGCAAGAGTTCAGGCTGACTTTAGGTTTGTGTCTTAAGTCTCTGAATGGATGTCCCACTAACCAGGAGAGAAGAGGGAGGGGCAGCGGGGAGGGAGGAAGGTGACAGCTGTTAAAGAGCTGGCTGTTCGTGCCTGTTCACTCGGCCGGGTGTGGCAGTGGGGCCTCCACTACACTCAGGGTGTTCTCCAGAGCTCCCAGAGCCGGCCTGAGGAGGTGTGCCCTGGCCTCTAGCCTCTCTGAAGAGACATGCTGTCACAGGGCTGGGGACACTGCTTCCCTGGCACCGTGCCCCCACACTTGTTGCACCACACAAAGGCCACATTAAATAAAGCAGAGGTGACAGTCAACCCCATCTGCTGACAGAAACCGAAAAACCACCAGACTTGGCATCGCACAGCCTTCAAACAATACAGTACGTTTATTGCCACATGAATAAGGCTTTGGAGAGTAAGCATGGAATTTCTGAAGATATCAACATTTTCTTCTATGTTTGTTTCTTCTTAAGTATTATTACTTCCATGTAAGATAAACATTCCAGTTATAGTATGAAAATATTTTGAATTTTATTCAGTTTTCATAAATAAAAATGGATTAATACATTTTTATTTTCTAAACCACCACTATGATAATCAATTTCAATCAGCTGTTATTAGTATCATTATAAGGCAGACTATAAGAAAAAATGAAGACTACCATGAAGTCCTTGAAGGAAAATCCTTGGTTCATGAAGGGTAAACAAATGTTAATTAAAAGAATAAAGGTCCAGGGGAGTTCTGTTTCCAACTAGGATGAAATAAGCCCATTTCACCCTCTCTCTCCCAATGAATGCAAATCTTAAATACTGACAGAATGTATAGAGCAACTATCAGAAGACTCTGAAAAATAAATTGTAGCAGGAGACTTGCACATGAAGACCAGAATTTAAAATACTATTGAACCAGTGGTGAAATTCCTGTTTTTTCTGCGCACTCCTCAGAAGCAATCTGAAAGCCAATGAAAAGCACCAAGGCAAGGACAGAGAAGAGCTCCAGGACAAATCCTCTAATTCAAAGGAGGAACCAGATGGAGGGGAAGAACACCTAAAGCTAAGACAGAGGCAAGAAGGAGAGAGATATGGAAAGAAATCCCCTACTTCCTCTTCTTTTCTTTCTTCTCTTTGCTCACATTCTACCCCTAGGCAATCCTGAGTGACTGTGGTGACAGGAAGTAGAGACTCTGGGGTAGAAAGCACCTAAAACTGAGGGTGGGAACCTCCCTTTACTTTTGGAGTACTGTTTACCTTATATGTAGAGTACATCATGAGAAACGCTGGACTGGAAGAAACACAAGCTGGAATCAAGATTGCTGGGAGAAATATCAATAATCTCAGATATGCAGATGACACCACCCTTATGGCAGAAAGTGAGGAGGAGCTAAAAAGCCTCTTGTTGAAAGTGAAAGAGGAGAGTGAAAAAGTTAGCTTAAAGCTCACCATTCAGAAAACGAAGATCATGGCATCTGGCCCCATCACTTCATGGGAAATAGATGGGGAAACAGTAGAAACAGTGTCAGACTTTGTTTTTCTGGGCTCCAAAATCACTGCAGATGGTGACTGCAGCCATGAAATTAAAAGACGCTTACTCCTTGGAAGAAAAGTTATGACCAACCTACCTAGATAGTATATTCAAAAGCAGAGACATTACTTTGCCGACTAAGGTCCGTCTAGTCAAGGCTATGGTTTTTCCTGTGGTCATGTATGGATGTGAGAGTTGGACTGTGAAGAAGGCTGAGCGCCGAAGAATTGATGCTTTTGAACTGTGGTGTTGGAGAAGACTCTTGAGAGTCCCTTGGACTGCAAGGAGATCCAACCAGTCCATTCTGAAGGAGATCAACCCTGGGATTTCTTTGGAAGGAATGATGCTAAAACTGAAGCTCCAGTACTTTGGCCACCTTATGCGAAGAGTTGACTCATTGGAAAAGACCCTGATGCTGGGAGGGATTGGGGGCAGGAGGAGAAAGGGACGACCGAGGATGAGAAGATCCAACCAGTCCATTCTGAAGGAGATCAACCCTGGGATTTCTTTGGAAGGAATGATGCTAAAACTGAAGCTCCAGTACTCTGGGCACCTTATGCAAAGAGTTGACTCATTGGAAAAGACTCTGATGCTGGGAGGGATTGGGGGCAGGAGGAGAAGGGGACGACCGAGGATAAGATGGCTAGATGGCATCACGGACTCAATGGACGTGAGTGTGAGTGAACTCCGGGAGTTGGTGATGGACAGGGAGGCCTGGCGTACTGCGATTCATGGGGTCGCAAAGAGTCGGACACGACTGAGTGACTGAACTGAACTGTGATCCTGAGAGGCTAGGGGAAAACATCCATTGTTTTTTTTTCCTATGTCAATACTCTTGCTGCTTGGCCCTGGACAGGCACAGAGTTGTGGGCAGTGTGTCAAAGGGGGGCAACCAAAGCCCCAGATTTGTGGCCAAAGCACCAAAAAAAGGAGAACCAGGTATTGAAAATATCAAGGAGAATGCAGACAGAGGGGGTCTCAGGGACCAACAATGTTGTTTATAAACTCCTGAGTTTTCTCCCAAGCTGTGCATGTAGGGATCTGATCTTAAAAGGCATACCAAAGACATTGAGAGCTGCACTCAGGGAAAGACCATCTCCCAGCACCCACTAGGGAGTACACGAGGGACAGATCCAAGCAACACTGCAAAGACTTCTACAACAGAGCAGACATTGAAACCATAACCTACTGAAGGCTGGTCAGAACTTCCTGTCTAAACCCAATTGTACCTGGTCTAAAAAAGGAAATTAACCTAATCCATAGATTTAAATAAGACCCCAAATCTCACAATATGCAGAATGTCCAGGATACAATCTAAAATTACTTTGCATTTGAAGAATCAAGAAGATCTCAGTCACATGGGAAGAAGTCAACAGATGACAATGAGGTAATGACAGAGATGCTGAAACCACCTGACAAAAACTTTAAAGTAGTTACTGTAAAAATGTTCAGTGAAGTAAGGATGAACACACTTGAAACAAACAGAAAAAGGAAAGTCTCAGCATAGAGACAGAAGTCATATGTAGCATTATTTAGCACAGCTAAATTATGGAAACAGTCTAAGTGTCAATGAATGAATGAATGAATAAAGAAAATGTGATACACACACACACACACTCACATACACCATGATGGAATATTATTCAGCCATAAAAGAAAGAAATCCTTTATGCTAAGGTCAGACAGAGAAAGACAAAATGACAAACAACTTATGATCTCACTTATATATGGAATCTTAAAAAAAAAAAAAAAACTCATACAGAGAATAGATTGGAAGTTGCCAGAGGTGAGGAGTGAAGGTCAAAAGGCACAAACTTCTAGTTATAATATAAATAAATCCTAGGATGTAATGTAATGTTTTGGGCTTCCCTAGTGGCTCAGATGGTAAAGAATCTGCCTGCAATGTGGGAGACCCGGTTTCAATCCCTGGTTTGGGCAGATCCCTTACAGAAAAGGAATGGCAACCCACTCCAGTATTATTGCCTGAAGAATTCCATGGACAGGGGAGCCCGATGGGCTACAGTCCCTGGGGTTGCAAAGAGTCAGATGTGACTCAGCAAGTAACACTCCACTAGCAGGATGTAACATTCAGCATGGTCACTACAGTTAAAAACACTGCACTGTACATTTGAAAGTTGCTAAGAGAGATCTTAAAAGTTCTCATCACAAGAAAAAAAATTTAACTATGTGTGACGATGGATGTTAACGGGACTTATCATGGTGATCATTTCATAATATATGCAGATATCTAATCATTATGTTGTATATCTGAAACTAATACAATGTTACATGTCAACTATATACCAATTTTAAAAAAGAAAGAAATAGAAGGTATAAGCAGAACCAAATGAAAGTTGTACAACTGAAAAATATAATAATATTTTTAAAATTCACCTCATTGAACAGGCTCCATAGTAGATTAGAAGTGACACAGGAACTAGTAAACTTTAAGATATAGTGATAGAATACTATACTATCCTGAATATTATTCAGAAGCTGAATAGCAGAAGAAAAATTTCTTTTAATGCTTAAAGCCTCAGGGACCTGCAACTACTAAAAGGACTAATACTTGCTTTTATTAAAGTTCCAGAGAGGAATATTACTCAGCCATAAAAATGAATGAAATATTGCCACTTCCAGCAACATTGGTGGATCTAAAGAATATTCTGCTTATTGAAATAAGTCAGAGAAAAACAAATGCAATATGATGCCATTTATGTGTGGAACCTAAAAAATAATACAAATGAACCCACATACAAAAGAGAAACACCCACAGACATAGAAATCAAATGACAAATTAGGAATATGGAAGTAATAGACACAAACTATGATACATAAAATAGATAAGCAACAAGAATTTATTGTATGGCATAGGAAGGAATCATATTCAATACCTTGTAATAACCTTATAATGGACAGGGAGGCCTGGCATGCTGCGATTCATGGGGTCGCAAAGAGTCAGACACAACTGAGCGACTGAACTGAACTGAATCTTAAAAAAAACCTGAATCGCTATGCTGTACCTGCATCCATGCTAGATCACTTTGGTCGTGTCCAACCCTTTGTGAACCTATGGACTGTAGCCTCCAGGCTCCTCTATCCATGGGATTCTCCAGGCAAGAATATTGGAGTGGGTTGCTGTGCACACCTGAGACTAATATAATATTGTAAATCAACTATGCTGCTGTTGTTCAGTCACTGTCATGTCTAACTCTTTGTGACTCCATGGATTGCAGCATTCCAGGTTTTCCTATGCTTTACTGTCTCCCAGTTCAGTTCAGTTCGGTCGCTCAGTCATGTCTAATTCTTTGCGACCCCATGAACCGCAGCATGCCAGCCCTCCCTGTCCATCACCAACTCCTGGAGTTTACCCAAACTCATGTCCATTGAGTCAGTGATGCCAACCAACCATCTCATTCTCTGTCGTCCCCTTCTGCTCCTGCCTTCAATCTTTCACAACATCAGGGTCTTTTCAAATGAATCAGCTCTTTGCATCAGGTAGCCAAAGTATTGGAGCTTCAGCTTCAGCACAGTCCTTCCATTGGATATTCAGAGTTGATTTCCTTTAGGACTGACTGGTTTGATCTTGCTGTCCAAGGGACTCTCAAGAGTCTTCCTTAGAACCAAAGTTCAAAAGCATCAGTTCTTCAGTGCTCAGCCTTCTTTAAGGTCCAACTTTCATATCTGTACATGACTACTGGAAAAACCATAGCTTTGACTATACAGACCTTTGTCAGCAAAGTGATATCTCTGCTTTTTAATACACTGTCTATGTTTGTCAGAGCTTTTCTTCCAAGGAGCAAGTATCTTTTAATTTCACGGCTGTACTCACCATCTGCAGTGGTTTTGAAGCCCAAGAAAATAAAATCTTCCACTTTTTCCATTTTTCTCTCTTCTATTTGCCATGAAATGATGGAACTCGATGCTATGATCTTAGTTTTCGAATGTTGAGTTTTAAGTCACCTTTTTCACCTTCCCCTTTCACCTTCCTCAAGAGGCTCTTTTGTTCCTGTTCACTTTCTGCCATTAGAGTGGTATCATCTACATATCTGAGGTTGTTGATATTTCTCCCGACAATCTTGATTTCAGCTTATGATTCCTCCTGCCCAGCACTTCACATCTTGAGAACCCCATGAACAGTATGAGAAGGCAAATCAACTATACTTCAAATTTTCTAAAAAGTACAGAAGAGAAAAACTTTGGTACAGAAAAAATATCTGAAGATATGTCTGACAACTCAACAAATTTAGCAGAAGACATTCGGCTATAGATTCAAAAAGAAGAGCAAAGCTTAAACAAAACAGAAATCAATTCTGAGACAAATAATTATCAAACTGCTGATAACTAAAGACAAACTCTTGAAAGCATCCAGTGAAATCATTTATAATAGGACAATGATTTGAGTGACTATGTTATTTTCATCAGAAACTATGGAGGCCAGAAGAAAGTGACATTTTTAAAGTGTCAAAAGAAAAGATCTACCCAGAATTCTGTTTCAAAATATGCTTTAATAATGAAAGTGAAATGACATTCTCAAATGAAGGTAAAGTAAATAATTTGTCAGCATATAATTGCTAAAGGAAGTTCTTCAAACACAAGGAAAACAAAACCAGAAAAAAAACTTGAAACATCAGGAATGAAGGAAAAGCAAGAGAAAGGGTAAATATCTATGTAGATATAATAGATTAATTTTCTCTCATTGAATTCTTTAAAATATGCTTAACAATTGAAAGTAAATATAACATTATCTGATGAAAGTAAAAACCTTAAAAAAAAGCAATTGATATCACAAAAGATGTGATCTCTGACAATAGTAGAATTAACTGAAAATCAATAATAGAAAGTTAATAGGAGAATCTGTAAACAATTGGAACTTAAACAACACAATTCTAAATAACCCACTGGTCAAAGAGAGAGTCTCAAAGGAAATCATAAAATATTAAGGAAAGCAAATATGAAAATATATATATATGAAGATGTGTGGAATACAGTTAAAACAGTGCTAGAGAGAAATTTATACTATTAAATGCTTATACTAGGACTTCTCAGGTGGCATTAGTGGTAAAGAACCTGAGATGCAGGTTTGATCTCTGGAATAGGGAGATCCTCTGGAGGAGGGCATGGCAATTCACTCCAGTATTCTTGCCTGGAGAATCCTCATGGACAGAGGCGTTTGGTGGGCTTCATTCCATGGGGTCACAAAGAGTCAGACACAACTGAGCAGTAAGCACACCATAGCACAGGTAGCATTATATTTAGGACTTCCCTGGTGGCTCAGCAGTGAAGAATCTGCCTGCAATGCGGGAGACTCTGGTTCAATCCCTGGGTAGGGATGATTCCCTGAAGGAGAGTATGGTAACCCACTCCAGTGTTCTTGCCGGGAGAATCCCATGAACAGAGGAGACTGGTGCGCTATGGTCCTTGGGCTTGCAAAGAGTCAGGCACGACTGAAGCAACTGAGCACAACATAATATTTAATGGTGAAAGAGTGAATGCTTTCCCTCAAGATTAGGAACAAGGCAAGGACATATACTTTTTCCACTTCCATTCAACATCATATTGGAAGTCCTAAGATGCAACAAGGCAAGAAAAAGAAAGAAAAGTCATACAGTTTAGAAAAGAGGAAATAAAGCTATTCCATTTGTTGATTTCTAGAATTAAGAAGTGAGAAATAAGATCACAACATGAAAAATCAACCCACAAAAATGAGTCATATGGCTACATACTAGCTATGAAAAGTGGAAACCAAAATTTAAAAATAATACCAGTTATAGTGACTTCAAAAGGTGAAATAATTAGATTTTGATCTAATAAGACATGCATAGGGTTTTTATACTGTAAAACTATAAAATGATGAAAGAAATCAAAGACCTAAACAAATTGAGAAACATACTATATTCATGGATTGGAAGACTCAAAGTAAGGATTCAGTAAAGAACAACTCTTTCCAAATTTATCTCTAGACTTAATGAAAATATTAAGTAATGAAATATTACTATAATGAAAATCCCAGCAAAATTTTTTAGTTGGTATAGACCAGTTAATTCTAAAATTTATATGAAAGGACAAAAGAATTAGAAGAGCTAAAACACTTTTTTAAAAGAGGAAAGCTGGAGAAATCAGACTACCTAATTTTATTAATTATTATAAATCTTCGGTAATCAAGATAGGTCCGCTACTGGAGAAGAGTGAGACAGAGAGATCAATGGAAAATATTAGAAAGTCCAGAAATAAACCCATACAAAAATGGTCACAATTTTTTTTACAAGGGCAATTTAATGGAGAAAGAGTAATATTTCAACAAGTGAGGTTAAAACACCACTGGATATACAAAGACAAAAAAATGAACACTGACCTAACTTCATACCTTATCAAAAAATTATCTCAAATTAATTGTAGACCAAAGCTGAAGCTCCAGTACTTTGGCCACCTGATGTGAAGAGCTGACTCAGTGGAACAGACCCTGTGCTGGTAAAGATTGAGGGTAGGGGAAGTGGGTGACAGGATGAGATGGTTGGATGGTATCATCAGCTCAGTGGACATGAGCTTGAGCAGACTCTGAGAGATAGTGAAGGACAGGGGAGCCTGGCATGTTGAGTCCACAGGGTCACAAAGAGTCAGACACAACTGAGCAGCTGAACAACAACAACAACAAAAGCATACAGCTATAATTTAAAAAAGCACAGACAATCTCTATGACCTGTAATCAGACAAACAACTCTTATACATGATGCCAAAAATAAAATCCATAAGAGAAAAGACTGATAAACTGGACTCCATAAAAATTAAAATCACTTGTTCTATGAAAGACACTGTTAAGGAAATAAAAACACAAAGTACAGACTGGGAGGAAAATATTTGCAAATCACATTATCTGACAAAGGACTGGTATCCAAAATAAATAAAAAACTTTCAAACTTCATCGATAAGAAAACAAACAACCCAATTAATAATACACAAAATATCTGAACAGATACCACACCAAAGAAAATAAGCATATGAAAAGGGGTTCAACATAATGAACTACACGGAATTGCAATGAAAACCATAACATGTCAACAGAATGATTAAAATGTTAATAAAAGACAATACAAATGTTGACCAGTGTAAAGAGCAAGGGATGTCTTGTTCATCCCCGATTAAAATGTAAATGTGGAAAGCTACTTCCCCAAACAGGATGTTTTCCTATAAAATTAAACATACACTAACCATATGAGCCAGCAATCGTCTCTTAGATGTTTACCATAGAGAAATGAAAACTTATGTTCACACAAAGACCTGTACGTGAGTGTTTATAGGAGTTCTGTGCCTGTTTTAAGTTATGTGACAATTACACTTTCTTGAAAAAGGTGTGTGTGCCTATGTGCACACGCACACACACACACACACACACACACACACACACAAGCTAGCAGAAAAAAAGTTAACCAAGTGCAAATCATCTCATCAAGCCTCTTTCTCCAATAAACACACCCAGGTCCACACCCACTCCCTGCACCACTACATCTCTGACCTCAAGGTCCCCTGCTCTGGGACTGACTGATTTTCTAGGGGAAAAGAGATAGACAAAGAATGGCAGAAGAATCCAGAAAAAGCCTACTGAAACATCAATCAATTGTCAAAGGAGTCTTTGAACTCATTGCCTGGAAGAGACACTGGGACTAACCATAAATAAAGAATTGCTTTGGCCCTCTACTCTCTCCAGTCGTCTACTCTTTGGAATTTTACAGATACTATTCTGACTGAAGCAAAAAGAAAATAATTTCAAGCAGTTGCCTATAAACTCTGTGTGAAAGTCTTTTCTCTTGTCTGAGTTAAAGAGAAAGAAATAGAACAAAACTTTAATATGAACAGGAGTCTCAATATATTTCTTAGAGAGGCCTTGCACCTCTAATTCAAATCACTGGGAAATGTAGGAAACCAAGTTAGGGACATGACAGTAAGTTAGCCTTACTTTAAAGGAGATAAAAAGGCTTATCTGATGATAGGAAATTTTCCATACCCTCTTCCATCAATCTCCAAATTCTCCCCAGTGCCACGGTTGTTCCTAGTAATGCATGTAATAAAGGAAAACACTGATCTGGTATAGGAAGGAACAGACCAAGGGAGTCCAACTCTTTGCTTCCCCATGAACTATAGCCTGCCAGACTCCTCCGTCCATAGAATTCTCCAGGCAAGAATACCAGAGTGGGCTGCCATTTTCTACTCAAGGGAATCTTCCTGACCCAAGGATCAAACCCACCTTCTCCTGCATCTCGTGCACTGACAGGCAAGTTCTTTACCATCTGAGCCACCAGGGAAGCTCTTAAAGTATATATTGTAGGGGAAGAAAACCTCTCCTGTATATCCTGTGGTGGCACTCCCCTAGTTGGACTCTTGTCCATCTGATCAACTTGGCTCACTTTTACTTACACATAGTAAAATGCACTAGCTTAAAGGGTATATTTTGAGTTGTTTTAACAAATATGTATACCCAAGTAATCACTACAATAGTGATGAAGGCAAGATGTAGAATAGTTTCCTTCTTGCCACTTATATCCCATAACAGCTAATCTAATCTGCTGTCAATAAAGATTTATCTTTTCTATAGTTTCATATGAATGGAGTTATACCACTCACTCTTTCATATTTGGCTTATTTAGTATAATGCTTTTGGGATTCAACCATGTTGCTGGCTGTGTCACTTCTTTTAACAGGCATGTCTCATTTAACTGCACTTCACTTTATTGTGTTTTACAGGTATTGTAGTTTTTATAAATTCAAAGTTTGTGGCAACTCTCACATATAACACTTTTTAGCAATAAAGAATTTTTAATTAAGGTATATACATTGTTTTTAAGATATAATGATATTGTATACTTAATATAGTACAGTATAGTTTAAACATAACTTTTTTATGTACTTGGACACCAAAAAATTAGTGTGACTTGCTTTATTGTGCTATTTGCTTTTATTGCAGTGGTCTGGAACCAAACCCACAATATTTCCAAAGTTGCCTGCAATGTTGAGTAGAATTCAATTATATAGATAGTATGGATATGTGACAATTATTTATGCATTAACCTAATGGTGGACATTTGATTGTTTCTAGTTTAAATGGCAGTTAACATTGGTGTATAAGTTTTTGTGTGGACATACATACAACTTTAATTTAGTTGTCATTTCTCTTGGGGAACTATCTAAAAGTGGAATTGTTAAGTCATTTGGTAAGTGAATGTTTAACTTATGAGCGGAAAAGCTTTTCCAAAGCGTTTGCACCATTTCACATTCCCACTAGAAATGTCTGAGTTGTTTAGTTGCTCCACATCCTTGTCAACACTTGCTACTGTCAGTCTTTTTAATTTTAGCCATTCTAATGTGTAGAGGTCAATTTAGGTGTCAGTGAGGCTCGTTTTGTATTTCTTTGATGACCAGTGATGTGAGGCACCATTCCAAGAATTTGTTAAACATTTATATACCTACTTTTCTAAAGTGTCTGTTAAAAATATTTTTAAAAATTATAGTTGATTTACAATATTATATTAGTTTCAGGTATACAACACAGTAATTCTAAAAAATCTTCCATCAATCATTTATTAGATTTTCTTCCTATTATTAAATTGTAAGCTATTTATTGTGGATAAAAGTATCTTTTCAGCTACATATATTGTGAATATTTTTTCCAGTCTGTCTGCTTGCCTTTTCACTTTCTTAACTATGCCTTCCAAATTGCAGAAATTTAAAATTCTGATTAAGTCCAATTTATCAATGTTTTTCTTTTATGATTCGTGTATATTGTATCCTAAGAAATCTTTTCCTACCCTAAGATCATGAGGATTTTCTCTTACACTTCTTAGTGGGAGGTTTATGTTACCTTTTACTTTAGGTTTATGATCCATTTTGAGAAAGTTTTTGTGTGCTGCATAAGGTAAGGGTCAATATTCACTTCTAATATGCCTATCTAGCTATTTTAGAACTATTTGTTGAAAAGATTGTCTTTTCAGCCAAGAACTAATCTGACATTTCTGTTGAAAATGAATTGACCATATGGGTCAGATTCTAGATTCTAGACTTTATTGTGCCTCTTCCTTTCTCAAGAATCTATAATGACTCCACACTGCCCAACTTAGCAAGTATAAATTTCCCATTCTGACATCAAAGTGTTTAAATCCAGCAACTTTCTGGTTCAGCTAGACCTGCCTCAACATTCACGCCCATTTCCTGAAAATACCATCATCATTGATGCTCTATCACCCATTCATTTTTCCTTATCAGCCTTGGATGCTCTCTTTACTACCCTCAAAACATTTCCTATCCTTCTGCATTCCTTGATAACTGTATGCAACAAAGATCTCTCTCACTGCCTGCAGTTCTTATGATATTTACAATACACACAAATATCAGACACTTCCATCCTTAAATGTGATTCAATAGGTAGGCACTGGGGATACAAAGTGAAAACAAAGGATAATTGCCCAGAGACTCAGAGATCAGTGAGGAAAGAATCAAGTAAACACACAAAAATAATTCAATATACTTTCTTATACTGTTCACTATATCATGCTATCACTGTTTCATGAATGTACACCTTGTATCTCTCAAATATTTAAGTAGGTAACCCTAAAAGGACTTTTAAACAAAATGATACCAATATTATGCCTTCAATACTGTAATAATTCCTTAACATTAACTATCCAGTCAGTTGCAAATTTCCATGGTAATCTCATAAATGTCTGTTTATAGCTGGCTTGTCCAAATTGTGATCCAAATAAGGCCCATATAGTGAAGTTGGTTGGTGTTTCTCTAAATTTCTTTCAGGTTCCTCTTCTGTCTTTCTCTCTCTCTCTCTCCTTGTAATTTAGTTGTTGAATAAACCAGGCTGTTTGTCTTACAGAGCTTAAGAGTGCCTAGATTTTGCTCACTATACTCCCATAGTATGATTTAATTTGTTACTCTGTCATCTGTATTTCCTGTAAATTGGTGATCAGATTTAGTGGCTGGATCAAAGTCAGGCTGGTTTTGGCTAGGGAAGAATATCTCAATGGAAGTGTGTTAAATATCACTATGAAAAGGCACAAACAATCAGTACCTAGATCCATAATTAACTAGGCGCTGCAAAAACAGTAATGTCACATTCTATTATTATTGTTTGTTGACTAAAATACTGAAGAGTATATTTTATGCTTTTTCATAAAAGTGTTAGTCGCTCAGTCATGTCTGACTCTTTGCAACTCCATGGACTGTAGCCCACCAGGCTCCTCTGTCCATGGGATTCTCCAGGCAAGAATACTAGAGTGGGCACCCATTCCCTTCTCTAAGGATCTTCCTGACCCAGGGATCGGGCCCAGGTCTCCTACATTGCAGGCAGATTCTTTACTGTCTGAGCCACCAGGGAAGCCTGCTTTTGCATAAATCAGGTGACAAACATTTTAAAGCTTACCAAATACTGTCATAACACCTCTGGCTTGATCTATTTTTTGTGTATGTGTTTACTGTTTTTATTATTTTAGTTTATTACTATAATTTTTTAAAAATCTTAGGTTTTTATTGAAGTATAGTTGATTTACAATATCATATGAGTTTCAGGTATTCAGCATAGTGATTCAGTATACTCCATTAAAAGTTATTACAAGATAATGGCTATAATTCCTTGTGCTACACAATACATCTTTGATGCTTTCCTATTTTGTATACGGCAGCTTGTATCTCTTAATCTCATACCTTTAAGTGCCTCTTCCCCCTTCCCTCTCCCCACTGGTAACCACTACATAGTTTGTTTGCTATATACAGGTGGCTCAGAGGTTAAAGCATCTGCCTGCAGTGCAGGAAACCTGGGTTCGATCCCTAGGTTGGGAAGATCCCCTGGAGAAGGAAATGGCAACCCACTCCAGTACTCTTGCCTAGAGAATCCCATGGACAGAGGAGCTTGGTGGGCTATACTCCACAGGGTAACAAAGAGTTGGACACGACTGAGTGACTTCACTTCACTTCAGCTTCTTCAGATTCTACAATATAGGTGATATGTACAGTATTTGGCTTTGTCTGACCTATTTCACTAAGCATTCACTAAGTCCATCCGCATTAGGCCACATTGCATGTTCTTTATTCATTTATCTATTGATGAATAGATTCTATTATAAACAATGTAAACAATGTTGCTTAGAATAGCAAGTGTATCTCTTTGAATTAGTATTTTCACTTTTTCCAGATATATATCTAGGAGCAGAATTGCTGGATCATAGAGTAGTTCCATTCTTAGTTTTCTGAGGAACCTCCATACTGTTTTCCACAGTGGCTGCACCAATTTACATTCCCACCAACAGTATACGCAGGAGTTCCCTTTTCTCCAAAACCTTGCTAACATTTGTCATTTGTAGACTTTTTGATAATAGTCATTCTGACAGGTGTGAAGCGATATCTCATTGTGGTTTTGATTTGCATTTTTCTAATGATTAGCGATGCTGAACATCTTTTCATGTGTCTTTTAGCCATCTATATAAACTCTTTGGAAAAATGTCTGTTCACGTCTTCTGCCTATTTTTTGACTGAGTTGTTTGATTTTTTTATATTGAGCTATATGAGCTGTTTATATATTTTGAATATTAACCCCTTGTCAGTGATATCATTTAGAGATATTATCTCCCATTCTGTCAGTTGCTTTGTTGTTTTGTTGAAGTAGACAATGAGATTAGAACATTTCCTCACACCATATACAAAAATAAACTGAAAATAGATTAAAGACCTAAATGAAGACCTGAAACCATAAAACACCTAGAAGAGAACATAGAACACTCTTTGACATAAATTGTAGCAATATTTTTTTTGGATCTGTTTCCTGAGGCAAAAGCAATAAAAGTAAAAATAAACAAATGGGACCTAATTAAACTTAAAAGCTTTTGCACAGCAAAGGAAACCATTACTTCTTAATTTATTAGCTGAAATTCTTTTATAAAGAGAAACTCACTTTCTTAACAATTTGATTATGCTGAGATGCAGTGTTTGCAAGAAAGACAGGATAAATGCCTGATTCTTTTCCTTATTTATTTCTTTTAAAAATAGTGAGTTAATTCTCCAGCATCCTTAAAAGGCAACCAATTATGTGAATTTATTTTTATTATTGTGAACTCATGGGTTTAAACGTGTTTGCTGTGTTTTAAACCATTGCAGTTTATTACCCTACTATTACTACTACTAAGTCACTTCAGTCGTGTCCGACTGTGCGACCCCATAGACGGCAGCCCATCAGGCTCCCCCGTCCCTGGGATTCTCCAGGCAAGAACACTGGAGTGGGTTGCCATTTCCTTCTCCAATGCATTAAAGTGAAAAGTGAGAGAGAAGTCGCTCAGTCGTGTCCTACCCTCACCGACCCCATGGACTACAGCCTTCCAGGCTCCTCCGTCCATGGGATTCTCCAGGCAAGAGTACTGGAGTGGGGTGCCACTGCCTTCTTCGTTGTTTATTATCCTATTGATGCTCAAACTGTCCCAGTAAGAACTTCTTCAATTTGGTTCCTAAGTCTTTTGGCAATGGCTCTGGTTGTCTCTCTAGTTTCTTTGCTTTGTGGTAAGACAAGAAACTCCAGCTATACATTGCTGCCCCAAGTTATACACTGTCTGCCCCAAATTTGGAAATAACCATGTCTATAAAGAGTCTTAGTTCCTTTTAGCAAGAAAAGGGTCTTAGACTCCACACACTATGTTCTTGGGATGTTCACTGCTACTGAGCTAGATACTATTATCAGCCTTTCAGCTGACAGAGACGAGAAATTATTTTTCTCATGATGAGTTCATACACATACTTCCAATTCACATTCATGACTATTAAGTTTTCACTTCACCTCATCCATTTTACATCTGGACTTCTTTCTCCCATGCCTTAAATCTCAGTTGTCAAAGACATCAACGTAATTATTCATTTGCTTTACCCTAAAATAGGCAATAGTTTCAAAATAACAATATCATCACTAAAAATCATGCTAGATAGACCAGAGTCATCCCACTAGGAGTATTACTGGTACAGATCAAATCACCATACTTTAAAGTCACTTGGAATAGTTATTCTGTGCAGCTATGCTACCAGCTCCAAAATACAGACAAGTTCGTTTCATTTGCTTTTAATCTTTAGAGATGGCTTGAAATAACTAGTTTTATAATTACATATAATATTTACTTAGTTTCAAAGTCAAATGCACAAAGCAAGTACAGTCAGCAGAAGTCTCTCTATACTTGTCTTTGCCACCTTGCTACCTTCCTTCTATCTTGGTGGTGGTTTAGTTGCTAGATTATGTCTAACTCTTGCGACACCATGGACTGTTGCTTGCCAGGCTCCTTTGTCCATGGGATTTTTCAGGCAATACTGGAGTAGGTTGCCATTTTCTTTCCAGGGAATCTTCCTGACTCAGGGACTGAACCCACATCTCCTGCATTGCAGGTGATCTCTGTTGCAGGTGGATTCTTTACCAACTGAGCCACCAAAGAATCATTTATATTTTCCTTGTTTTTGTTAAATACCAATGGAATTGATTGGGCTTCCCAGGTAGCACTAGTGGTAAAGAACCTGACTGCCAATGCAGGAGACATAAAAGATGCAGGTTCAAGCCCTGGTCAGGAAGCTTCCCTGGAGGAGCACATGGCAACCCACTCCGGTATTCTTGCCTGGAAAATCCTATGGACAGAGGAACCTGGCAGGCTACAGTTCACGGAGTTGCAGAGAGTCAGACACAACTGAAGCAACTGAGCATGCAGCATGCAATGCATTGATATTTAACACACCATGCATACATTTTCTACATCTGTTCTTTCCACCTAATATACCCCTAAAGATGGCTTTAGAAGTAATCGTCATCTCTTTATACAGCTGTATAATGCTCCACTGTGTGTATGTATCATAGTTTCTTTAAATAGGCCCAAATTGATGGGCATTTGGGTTATTTTTAGTCCTTTGCTGTGCCAATAAATAATCACATACACAGGTATTTTCATATTTTTTTGCCAGTGTATCTTTAATATAATTTCCTGGAAACTGGACTGCTAAATCAAATGCCTATCTAATTTTGCTAGATAACTGTAAATTCCCTTTTATGGAAGTTAAACTGTTTTGTATTTCTACCAGCAAACTATATGGCCTGTTTCCCTGCGCTCCACCAACAGAGTATGTTGTCAAATTCTTGGAGCTTTGCTAGTCTGATAGGTAAGATAACTCAGAAGTTTTAGTTTGCATTTCTCCTATGATGAGCAAAGTTGGGCATCTTTTTCTAGACTTCAGATATATTTACATTTCTTTTCTGTGAACTCTTTGTTTATATCTCTAGCTCATTTTTCTATATGGTTGAGGGGTGTTTTTCTATTCTGTTTTTAGAAGCTCATTATTTGTGGCTTAAACTGCAGGTATTTTTTTTCCAATGAATTATTGGCTTTTATTTTTTTCTTTGCATGCAAATATATTTTGTTTTCATGTCTAATTTATTAATCTTTCACTTTATTGGTTCTGGATTTTGAAGCCAGGATTTTTTCTTAACTTTCAGATTAAAAAAGAAATGCTTTTATATTTTCTTCTAGGACTCTGTAACATTTCAAAGGATCATCACCTTTGCCCTTTCTGTTCCTTAGAAAATGTACAGAAGCAGTCTTATAGTCAGGCAGTTCACATGCTGGAAGTAGTTCACTTCCCGTTTTAAAAGTCAAACACTTGCTATGGCTCATGCCGTCATTTTCCTAACACTACTCTTTCACACACATGAACCCTTAAGTTTGTGCAAAGTAAAGAAACACCTGTGAACGTGTCATTGTGTTTCTCCTTTACAGAGCTCCCTTGTGCACCTGCAGTCATGAAGTCAGTTAGTATCCAAACCACCGAATGCCCCAAACACCAAGAGAGAGTTAGCATCAAGGCATTTTGTTCTTTCTCCATTCAGGGAATGAACAGCAAAGGAAATCTAGGTGCGAGAGGAGAAGATTCTTCTTGGGGCCAGCCAGCACTTGCCAAGCAGCCAGGGTGAGTAAGGGGTATTCACACAGATGTTTTGTGTGTGTGTGTGTGCTTATGGAAGAGAGAAGAATTTGGTAGAAAGAGCAGCTGCAGCCAGCTGCTCAGGAATACACTGCCAAATGCCCTGGCATTGTGGATATAGCTTGTTTCATGAAGTGCATCCAATTCAGGAATGGGGAATCAGTTTTTACTTCTCTTTCCAGAGATATATCATATTTCCCATCTGAAATATTTCTTCATCAATAGGCTCTTGGAAGAATGACTTCCACAACTGCAGTCTGGTATGTGGGTTAGACAATGGCCTCACCACTTTGGATCTTAAAATAAGGCCACAGAAAAGTCTGATTTCTTTCAGGTTGAAAAATATAAATAAATGATATTCAGATTTTTATAACAATCTAATAGGAAATAATAACAAGGCCTAGCTAGCTTTCAATTTATAAAGCAGTGATTCTTATACTTGAGTTATGTAAGAATGATTTATATTATATATAGTCAATCTGTTTGCTTTCCTAACAAGCAGTCCAGGTAATTTTAATGCAGGTTTCCTTGTATTATACTGTAAAAATCTCTGCTCAAGAGTCAAAATCCTCCAAATCCTCTAAAAGTCTACCTTACTTCCCAAGTTTCTTGAATTGCTTTTTTTAATCCCCAGGTTCTGAGACATTCTGATTCCACTTTTGCTGACACTTCTATCCCTGGCGTCCAACACAATGCCTAGCATACAATGTGTACATCATACATATTTGTTGAATTAAGGAATAAAAATCTGGGACAAGTAGATATTCACATGCAAAAGGATGAAGTTTTCAGATCATACCACTCAGATTAAAGACCTAAAGGAAAGAGCAAAATTATAAAACTCTTCTAAGAAAACATAGGTATAAATCTTCATGGATTTTTAGATATGACACCAAAAGCACAAGCAAACAAAGAAAAAGAGAAACTGAATTTTTATCCAAAAGAAAAGCTTTCGTGCTTCAAAGGATACTATCAAGAAATTGAGACGACAACTCACAGAACTGGAAGAAAACACATCTATTAGAGCATCTGCCTCCATGCTTTCTATAGAAATATTCCCCTGTGCCGACTCTGGAACTTTTGCTCTGCACCCCTCTCTCTTTTTTTTGCCATCTCTCTCTGGTCTTTTCTCTCTCACTTCTCATCTTTTTTCTCTTCTTTTTGTTTCCACTGTGTTTCTCCATCTATTTCTTATTCTGTGCCTAGGGAATCCAATTTAAATTTTTCTTTTTATAAATGAGATTCTGGCTTTTTGCTTTGTTTTGTTTTGCTTCCCCCCCCCCCCTTAATGTCCCCAGGGAATTTATTTGAGGGTTAAAGAGCCTGGGTACCACAGTGTCTTTACTACCCTGCCAGTTGCCTACTTCTGTATACTTATCCAAGGCTCACGAACAGACACACACAAAGTAGGCCTTTGATCCTGAAAACCTAGGGATCCCACTGGGACGAGGATAAATATTTATCTCTATTTGCTTTTTTCTGTTGGGGCCTGGTTTCTGGCTTGCTCAATGTCCTATTTGGCCAAAGACCAGCCAGGTCAGGAAAAGATCACACCACAGTTCCAGTCTTGAAAACATGTGGGAAGAGCCTCCAAACAGTTCCCATATGAATTGTAAAAGGGTCATCTGAGTACACTATGAGTGTAATGAAATATGTAGGGAGAAAAAGCATTCTTTGCCCTCATGCTAAGTTAGAGAAGAAAACCAAATATAGAATATTCTCCTATGAATTTCTTCTCATACCCTTACCTAAGCAAAGACAAGAAACATTCTAGAAAGCCTTATGAGGGCTGAAATAGCTCTCTGGTGGCTGCAAAGAAGGAAGAAGTAGGAGTCACATAGATCATGGTTTCAAATCTTAATTTTGCTACCTACAAGCCAAGCCTCACTTTCCTAAATATGTAAAAGCAAAATAACAAACACCTACTCTACAGAGTAGTTGAAAGAATTTATAGATAATTATGAACATAAACACAGAGCAGGGTTCCTAGGACACAGCAGCAATTCAGTTTTGGTAGAATTACTAGATATGTCCCATTCTCTTCTGATGACTCTGACTCCTGGGCTTCAGGTCACTGTGTTCCTTGATCCTAACCTGGAAACCATACAAAGAAGATGGACTGTTCTCTGACTGGAAAATGGAGACCTGCCTCAAGAATGGGCATGTACTCATCTCTCTCACAAACCAACCTTATTGTTCAGTGGAAGGCAAGATCTACCAACAGGTAGTTGTGAGCTCCACTGGGCATACTGTGTGTGGAGAAGGGACGACAAGCAGACTCCCTAAGCCGCTGCATCTGTAAGACGCAGAATGGCTTCTGCAGGCAGAAGTCTGTGGCCCCGGGTGCTGCTGCTACCACCATCTGTGTCCTGTCACCACTGTTACTTCTGCATTTCCACTGCTGGTATTGCCACTGACTACTATCATGGCCATCTCCCGTCCACTAGTAACATTATCAGCACCATCATCGTGACCAGTACGACCTTCCCTTCTTCCCCCTACCATCACTACCATCACATGCCATCAATAAAGACCCTGGTGACCAGAAGAAGATTGGTAAAGTCAACCTGTCAAGCAGGATGCTTTAAAGGTGGTTCTTTTTAGAGAAACTTTGAATCACCTGGACAAACTGTGCTACATCCAACTCTCAGCACGTACACAAATGGCCCCACCTAAAGTCACTTGCTACAACAAATGCCACTGAATTGGAGAGACTCCTATAGAGGCACACTCCTTCCTCCCCTTCCCCACCCTTGTGTGACACAGAGCAAGGACTGGGGGAAGGCTCCCCAGGCCTCCAAGGGGGTCTCCAACTTGGCTTTGTGCCTGGGCTACTCACTGTGTTCCAACATGCAGAGCCCAGAAGGTTAGGGGAAGTGGAGTGAGTGAGTAGCCATGGCCTCCTAACTGGAAGGGCAGGCCATAGTTCCATTTGTCAGGAAGAGCTCAACAGGAATACTGAACTTGAAGCCCACTGGCAAAACAGCTTTGCCAGTAGTCCTATGGGAGGCTCATGTCTTGGGAGAATAAAAATGCCCTGCCTGTCATCATAAGGAAAACTGAAACAATCTCCTTTTAAAACAAATTTTACAGAGATTTTGTTGTATTTTCCTTTGAAGATATGAAAAATACATTACAACTCTGTCCATATTTTAAAAATAGGTCACAAATTTTTGCTAAAAAAAGAAGTTATTTTTATTTCCTTGCATCCTTATAACTTAATATTATAAACAACTAAACTGATTTTTTAATTATACTTTTTAAAAGACTTTTTTTTTAAAAGTAAAGGTTATTCCTAGGCTGACACTGAATATGCCAGGTCTGTAGCTAGAAGCAAATTTTTATAGCTGGTTATTAAACCCCTGAATATGAGTTTATATTGGAAAAATTGAAGCGATCTTAACTCTAACTATGCCGATGGGCGCCACTTTAATTACAGTCTCAGAATTGAATAAAACACAGTCTCTCTCCTACAGTAGCATCACAAAGAACCCCATTAACTCTCCAATTACTAAATGAGGAAACAACATTCTCTAGAACCCAAGCCAAGGGAAAAAAGAGCTCTGCATGTTCTAACTTAAAACCTTAAACCTGGGCTTCAGAGTTACAGGATACATAAGAAAGTGCTCCCCTGCACGTTATGTTTACTTCACTTATTTAAAATAAGTGAGTGTCCTAGCCAAGGCTCACATGAGACTATTTGTTTAACAAATAAAGATGTGTGTTTCCTGGAGTGTTCTAATTGGGATCCAGATCCCACCTCGTAAGAAATCTGGGCTTGGATGCCTCCCGCAGGACGCATTTGACAGTGTGGGTATCCCCTACTGAGGGGAGTGGAGGATCTGGTGTTCATAAGGGAGCAAGCACATGGAAAAAACTAGAGAACAAATGGTTTTCTCCCACCAACGCATCCATCACGCTTTCAACAGGAAAGAAAAGTGGGGAAGGTCAAAATGATATCCAGTAGGATTTGTAAATTGAGCTATTCAGTAGGCAAGCAAACTTTAAAAATAGTAACTTAGGGGAGGCCAGTTTCCCTCATCTCCTCCATTCGCTCACTCCTCTCTCTCCAATCTGCCATGCTTTCCCTGCTGTCTTTGTAACAGCAGTTAAAGAGCCCTGTTTTCAAAGCCATGCTAACATATTGGGAAACACCAGGGCAAAATCTAAGATTCTTTGGCTGGGCGTGTAATATAAAACTTGAAGTTGTTCCTGTTAAATAAAAACAGCCATGTTAATTTTGGTGCCATTGAAAACACAGGAAAATGCTGTTGCCAAATGGAAAGGGAAAAAAAAATTGCTTACCAAATGGGAAGCAGTTGTATTTTCAAGACTTGAGAACAGTATTACAAAAACTAGAGAGAAAAACTGAAAGAGGAAAAAGAAATGAAAAGAATAGTTGTTTTCTCCATTTAATTTTCAGTCATCCTTTTCCTCCATCAAGGTAAATTAATACATCCATAATTCCCTGGGGGGGACATGGAATTTGAGCCTCAGGAGTTTCACTCCCTTGTGTTGTAAATAAGGAACCATTTTCTTGCTGGACCTTCAGCTCTTGGTTCCATGCCCTTCTGCAAATTCGCTCAGGAATACATTCCCATGGTTTACAGACTAATTGCGTGTGCTATGCAGTCATCAGAAAAGAAAAAAAACTTCTGTACTCAAGACCCTGTTTTGAGCTGAATTTGACCATTGATTGAAAGACCAAAATCACAGAGGTAGAAATGACATTGTTTATTTTCTGGTTCTACCTGAAATTTAAGAACTATTCCCAACAGTGTTTCCAAGTACCTCTGAGCTCGTAAATATAGCAGAGAGCAAGCTACATTTCTGATGATGGGTATGACTGCAAGGGATTCACAGAAGACCATCCTTGGCTGATTTTAACATCTTTGGGAAAGAAACCAGAAAAGGACAAAGAAATGCTAAAGACCAAAGACTCTTGAGATCCTCTTTTAAGGGGCTTGAAGAGATTCTGAAACACTGATTGTTGTTGTTATTCCTAAAAAATGTGTTATTAGAGAATATTTTTCATTTTAATTTTCATTTTGGGTATTACTCTAATGGTGATTCCTGTCTTACTCTCCCCTGTTTAAGCTGATGTCCATACACTGGGAAAATCACACCAGAAATCTTTGGCAAAAAGTAAAGTTGATTTCATCATCACTGCTACCCCTATAATATGCATTCTTTCCCCTACTTTATAAACAGTAACTGAATATAATCTACATGCCTGGTATTGCTGGTGTGATAAAATTCAGTATTGGGTGAATATTTTTCATAGACAGTGTTTTTTCATTCTGAAGGCATGGCTTCCATAAACTGGCATGTTGGCAGTGCCCCAGATTCTCAGTAAGAGCAATGAGTATTTGATAACTCTGTCCTTGAAACAAAATCCAAATTAGATTTCGCTAATTCTGAAGTTATTGTGAAATTCTGGTGGATCCTACAACTCTGAATAGGGAGCCAACACTGCTGCTCACTCTACACATCATTCCATTCAGTTTGCTATGGAAACCCAGAGGATGGCCAGCGTAGTGTGGGAATGACATCAGGAAGGGCACAGGACACTCAAGACTTGCTAAAAGGCGTGCCAGTTAAGAGACCTCATTAGGTCTTTCAGAGAATCAAGCTTAGAGGAGTTAACAGCCTCTTGAAGGACTGAATTGGAATCCAAAGAGAATCAAAGAACTTGGGAAAGTGGTTAAAGAAAATGAATTTCCAGGAACACATGCTGACCAGCCTGAAGTAAGGAATGACTAACCATGTGTTAATAAAGTAGTAAAGGGAGCTATAACGATATAAATGGAAAGAGAGTCAGCTGCCTAGCAAAGTTGTTAGAGTTAAATATAAGATTCTGGGGCTGGTGAGTGAAATCATGGCACCAGGGAAAAGCGGTTCAGGCTATAGGCTCCACAGGCAGAGGCTGGGGTTGAATTTGGCTGTCACTTGGGTGATGGGAAAGACAGAGAACTACTCGTTTCTCAGTTTCTTCATCTACAAAATGCCAGTAATAATAACCTCTACCCTGTAGAGGCTGCAAAGGCTTCAACAGGACAACACATGAAATGTCCTCAGGACAACTCCGGCCCTAGGGTTAAGAGCTCCATAAATGGACCCTGTGTTCACCGTGGAGACACTGTTGCAGCTTCCTGTGTCTGGTTTTGGACTCTTCAACTTCTGAGTAATAAAGAGAACTAGAAAGTGATCCAGAAGAAAGCAACTGAGATGCTTAAAGAAAAGGAAAATAGAAACATAAAAAGGAACTCAAAACTGTTGGGATTATCTAGCTCAGAAAAGCAAAAGCTGGAAGGATTAGGAACAAAGCAAAATAAGCAATAAAGCACCCCCTGATTCAGGAGGGGGTGACCAGCTCTCCTGCTGCTGGATTTAACCTGTGAGAGAAGGTGTGCTATTGCAGCAAGAGGAGCAAGGGTTAGCTATAAAAAAGAACTTCCCCCACAATTTTCTTTTTATGAAGAGTCATTTCCTTTGGCCTTAGAGGCCAGACAAGCACAAGTCTACTCATCAGATGAGGCATCCATTTCAAAATATAAGACGAATGACCTTCCAGTTGCTGCTTTTTAGCTTCTAACAAGATGACCAAATCTGTAAAGGGGTTCAGGGTCCTGCCGGGTGGGAGAAGTGACACAAATGACCAGCATCTCCAATCTCTACGCTTTCTGAACCTTGGAGCCCTTCTGTAACGGTTCTCTTTGTCTATTCCCGCTAAGTTATGACTGTCCTGCCAAACCAGTGTGGTGATCACTATATTCTGTGTGTGTGTCTACAGGAAATAACCACCAGAGAGGTCAATAGGCCGAATGCTTGTGGTGTGTGTTTGCACACACATAGTGCAGGGGCCTACAGCTTATATTAATTTGGTATCTGCTAAAGTGGCTGCCCTTTAGAGATTTAAAAAAAATACTGCCGTGCTGGTAAAACATTTTCCAAATTTGTTTTTAGTGTCATGCCTTATTAAGGCTGAGATTAATCATGTCCATTGCTTGCCTCCCATTGATGTTACCGAAGAAATCAGATTATTCTGGCCAACATCAAACCATAATAGAGTAGCAGGCTAGGCCCTGCCTACTATTTCAAATTGAGTTTTGAGTGATATGCTCTAGAATTATGTGGGGGGTGGTGTATGGATGTTCAAACGAGCTTAAAAACTGTTTCAGCAATGCTGCCACTATTCAACCAATTCCTTGAAGAGCCTGGAAATTCAGACACATTTGGTTGTTTCCATAACCCACTACTTTCCACTTCCCTTCCTGGCATTTCATTCTGTGTTTTCTGTATTCAGATCATGCTTGGCCTTCTGCCTAAGTCTGAAGATTAAACCCATTAAAAATCTCTGTCTCTTCGACATCCTCCTATTTAAAAAAGAGATAGCATCCGCCTTCCCTTTCATTTTTTTTCTGTGTGGTTAAAGAATATTTTCCCTTTTCCTCTTTCGAATTTTCTGACTTGAAACCTACACAAAGGCATTATTTCATTAGGCTGGTTGCTGGTCTGAGCTCACTGCAGCCTCTCACTGGCCTACCTCTGTAGTAAAGGCTCTGCTCTTAGAAGCCCAGCAGCAGGTCCCCATACCAGCTAGTATGGCTCACTCGACACCAGGGTGCAACCCAAATAAAAAGCACCAAGGGCTCAAATTATATAAATAATATCCAGTTCTCTAACCTAGAAAAATAAATGGCACTTCTTAATGCTATTTAGAAATATAAAATATGTGGGTTCATTTTCTTAAAAAAAAAAAAAGTTTCCTAAATATGTGGATTCATTTTCTTAAAAAAAGTTCCTGAACCTTCCAAAGTTACTGAGAATAGGATGAACACAACTTTACAGTCATTAAAATTAACAAAATCAGAGGAACAAGACCATTACAAAACTACTGAAAAAGGGATCATCAGTGCTTCCACTTGGTTTATTAGATGAGGTTGTTGTTTATTGCTAAGGCATGTCCTACTCTTTTGCGACCCATGGCCTGTACCCTACGAGGCTCCTCTGTCCATAGGGTTTCTTGGACAAGAATACTGGAGTGGGTTGCTATTTCCTTCTCCATTATTAGATGAAGACTTGGGCCTAAATAAGCAACAGCTTCACAATGATACATTAGGTTTATTAATCTTATTTCCATCCCTGCTTTAGTGAGTCACACAAAAGTGCTGATATTCCATTTTGTGAAATCACACAAAAATGTCACATGTTTTAACCTACAGTTATAGCATTAGTGGGGGATAAATAAGATGCAGGCCCATCTCTACTTCCCACAAGATGGCAGGAATAGCAGCAGAATAACAGAATCTGTGCAATTTACTGACTTCAAAATGCACTAAATGCTCCATGCAGCATTGTTTACAAAAGCAAAATACTGGGAAAAGCTCAAAGATCCCTAATCTAGAAAAATAAACCAAGAACCTCCATAGAGTAGAATACCATGCAGTTAAATAAAAAAAGAATGAGAAAACCCTCTAAGGCCTAATAATAGACAGAAATCCAGGCTATCATGCGAAGTAATAAAAGCACAGTATAAGCACGGTGTGTGCTCTGCCTTCCTTTGTATAAAAGAAGGAGGGATAATAATCTGTAGAGTTTTATTGGCTATTTATTACTGTATCTGCATGAAGAGACCTCCCTAAAAAGAAACAACTGACCCAAAATGTTGTCACTTGTGCTTAAATCCCACAGCAGCAAATCAGAACCTACCTAGCACAATTGTAGTTTCAGCCTCTTCCAGGGGGAGAATTTTCAACCAAAGTCTGGAGTTTCCTAATCAGCATTAGTGAGGTCATCTGCATGACAGAGATGCCTTTCCTCCAAAGGAAGGTGACTTCACCTGAAACAACCCTTTCTCTTCTTTCTGATTTCCCTGTTCACCCACTTTCTGCCTTTAAAAATCTTCCATTTTATAAAGCTTCCCAGAGTACCTTTCTGCTTGCTGTCCGATTCATGAATCACTGAATAAAGCCAATTGGATCTTCAATTATTTTTTTGAATTTGTTTTTTAACAAGACATGGGGGCTTATATAAAAAGCCAATGCCAGTATATACATAAATAAGTTCATTTGTATCATTTTTTAGATTCCACTTATCATATAAGTGATATTAGGCTTCCCAGATGGCTCAGTGGTAAAAAATCCACCTGCCAAGCAGGAGACACAGGTTTGATCCCTGGGTCTGGAAGATCCCCTGGAGAAGGAAGTGGCTACCCACTCCAGTATTCTTGCCTGGAGAATTCCATAAGCAGAGGAGCCTGGTAGGCTCCAGTCGGGTGGCAAAAGAGTTGGATACAATTTAGTGACTTAATAACAATAATTAATGAGAGGGATGGGCAGATGGGAAGAGAGGAGAGGAACAAAAATAGAAAACAATTTTACTAGGGAAATTTATTATTCAAAGGCTTTCTTGGGTTGATTCTTTTGGAGAAGTGTTGTGAGCCATTCTCATTCTGGTCTACAGGATTATCTCAATCAACCAGGCAGTACTATTTACAGAATGCTGTGTGTGCTTCTGGGACAGGGACCTTGGAAGGCTGTAGGGCAGAGCTGGTATTCAGAGGAGAGCAGTGCAGGTCACCCCCTACCTGCTGCTGCTTGCCCCTCCATCCTGGCCTTACTTCTGACTCTGGGCCTCTGGCTCCATTCAGAAGCAGCAGATATGGCAACACAGTGTTCTTTTGGAAGTTTCCATCACATGGTCCTTTCAAGCACGGGTCAGATAATGCCTCTGATACTGAGAACAGACCAGAGAAAACTGCTTCAGGAGTGGATTGGACTCCATCTATGATCCAAATGTGATAGGAAAAGAGGTCAAGTACCTCTTTTCATTAGGTCCTTTCATTAGTTCCCAGCTGGCACTAGGGGTAAAGAACACACCTGCTAAGGCAGGAGATATAAGAAACTTGGGTTCAGTCCTTATGTTCAGTCTTTGACTGTGAAGGTCAAAACACTGGTTGAGTCCAACCAGTGGACCCAAAGCCTCAGAGGAGCTTAGACAGTTGAGTCCAGGTGGGATCCCAAACTCCAGAAGATCAAGATTTCTTTCAGTTTATTATTAGATATGGAAATGGATCTAAGAAACGCATTTGACCTAAACCAGAATGACCAGGCGTTTTATTCTGCTGCCTTTTTCAATTTCCTTTTGAGGGGAAGGAAAGTTAATACATAAACTACTAAAGTTCAAGCTACATCCTTAAAGGAAGACCTAACAAGGAACTACTCTAAAATTCTCCTTCGGTGAAATGAGAAATTCCACTTGTAGTACAGTGTGAGTAATCTGGACTCAGGAACTCTTTGAAACAAACTTTTCATGTTTTCATACTACCATGGCAACTTATCACACCTATTTTTCCTTCTCCCTGCAGCTATTATTTCAGAGAATCTTGGACATTCTGAGTTGGTAGGGACATTAAAGCTTGTGCTAATAAGCAATAAATCTTAGATGTTGTTTGACCTAGAAAACTACCAAGTTTCTCCAAGCCGACTGAAACAAGGGCCGAGGGCATTTGACACATGATCTTATCTAATGTGCCCAAGAGTCCTGGAGGTGAGCAGAGATTTCACAAACAAAGTGCTGGGCTGGGTTTCACAGCAGTTAACAGCACAGTTGCGCTGGCACGTGGTCTTCTGACTGCAAAGTCAGAGCTCTCTTTCCATCAGCTCAAACGGCGTCCCAAGGGTTGGAAGGACAAACATGGGCTCTGAGGAAGCATGCAGTCACAGCAGCAGATGCGCTCAGTCACCCAGGACTTGCCTTGGCTTAGCTCACAGCCCCTGCGTGGGCCAGTGGTTTTCTGTCACTCAGCTCAAGCATACAACCCATCATTAGGCTCCGCTTGCCCTACGCCTCAGAGAGACACAGAAGTCCAGGTCCTGATCCTGGCTGTCAGCACCTGCTGGGACTCATCACCCCACAGGATAAACTACTCAGCTGAGCAGAAAGTGGGCGAATCATGGGAGGGGCTGGGCAGAGAGGCCTCGTCAGTAACAGGGCTCCCAGGTCTTAGACAGGCTGGGCAGAGCTGCCACAAAAGTAAGCTGTGGGAACTTGTGACAGCTGGGCCATGGAAGGGGACTGAGAGCTTGTCTTGGAGGATCAAATGAGAGAATGTGTGTATATATATATATATATATATGTTAATAGATGTTATATGTATATATGTGTGTGTGTGAAGTTGCTCAGTCGTGTCCGACTCTTTGCGACCCTGTGGACTGTAGCCCGCCAGGCTCCTCTGTCCATGGGATTCTCCAGGCAAGAATACTGGAGTAGGTTGCCATTTCCTTCTCCATGTATGTATATACACATACCTAAAAGTGTGCATGCGTGCTAAGTGGCTTAAGTCGCAGCTCTTTGTGACCCCATGGACTATAGCCCACCAGGCTCGTCTGTCCAGGGGATTCTCCAGGCAAGAATTCTGGAGTGGGTTGCCATGCCCTCCTCCAGTGGATCTTCCCAACACAAGGACTGAACCCAAGTTTCTTATATTGCCTGCCTTAGTAGGTGGGTTCTTTACCACTAGTGCCACCTGGGAAGCCCATAAATATAGTCTCTCATTTGATCCTCACAAACACACATATATGGAGACACTCTACAACTTATAGAGTCAGGTGAATCATTAAAGAATGAAGGCTTGAGGGGACAGGATCCAGAGCTGCTCAAATCCACTGACTCCTTCTAATCCTAAGGTCTAATGAGGCTTTTGTTTGTAGAGGCAAAAAAGAAGTAGCCCTTGTAAATTAGTCTGGGTTCTGGGTTGTAAATGTCAGAAACACAGCTCAACAACCTTAGGCCAAAAAACGATCAGAGACCCATGGGAAGGGCAGGGCACACGAGTGAACACCAGTTCTCTCTTATATTTCTGCTTCTCTTACTTTCTCTGAGACCTGGTTCCCCTGGTGATTGGAAGCTTAGTCCAATTGCCTTCTCGCCCGACTCCACTCTACATTCCAGCTGGGAAATCCCAGGGAATGACTTGTGCCAAAAGTTAAATAACAAGATCCCAACACAGAGGGGCCCCTAGGGCAGGGACTGCGAGGGGTACAGGGTGCTCATCCCTGGAGGGAGGTCTGCTTCGGCCTAGCAGGGTTCCCGAGGTCTGAGGATGGGTGACTAGCACAGACCCTGAGTCTCATCTCAGGGGGCTGTCTAGAGGACCAGCAGAGGCACCTCTGGGAGCTCACCGAACGGCAGAACACACGGCTGGTGCAGGCAGCATTGGAAACGTAAATATCTAGATGTGATGTGGGCCTATTTCCCCTTCAGACATGGAGGAAGTATTACAGGATAATGAGATGTACATTTGTTCTTGAGAACAAACACCCTCCCTCTCATCTCTACCTTTAGAAATATAGTGCTGGTTACCTTCAACAACATTGGGCCTTAGACATGGAAGCCAAGGAAGAAGGATTCCCTGCGTAAAGAGCCAGCATCTGTATCCTCAAATTGCCTGAAACTATCCAAGCACTGGTAGGCATGAGGCTGAATCCAACTGGATTCCTGCATCTGTCCATTCACTCTTCTCATCCCAACTTCCAGACACCATTATGTAGAGCCTCAGAAGGCCCAGGAAAAACTCAAAGTTTAAAAAAGACAAAATTCAAATAGATGCCGCAGAGATGACCCGTGACCACACAGGAAAGGTCAGAATTGTTCCCAAAGAGGTCTGTCTCCCCAGATACCACTTGATCTGAGAAAGTACTTTGCCTGCCCCCACCCCAACCCTGGGGATCTGGTTACCAGAGCAGGCACAGAGGCACGGGGTCCGGAGACTGGCAGGTTTTCTGGGTCCCATTTCCTGTGGTGGCCTGGGGACCAGGGCCTGAGCCCCCCTACCAGGCAATGTGCCTTTCTGAGCTCTGGGGTCCATAATCTCCTGATTGCTTGCAGCTCTGCAAGGAGATATCAAAGCCAAGAAGAAATGGTTTGAAGCCAAGCAGAGAGGTTGAAAGAATAGGGAAGGCAGACTAGGGGTGGAGGGAATCTGGAGGGGTTTGGGGGGAGAGCCTGGGGCAGGGAGGGTTAGGCCAAGAAAGAAGAGAAATCAGAATTAAATGAAAACAGCATTTGTAGCTGGGCCCCTCTCAGTAAATCCTGCCATGCATGCATTAACCTTCCACCGATGAAAACAAAATCCAGGGACCTGGTGCCTGCCTGCTGGGGCACATAAAGCTGAGGGGATATAATATCTTCCAGGTGGGTGTGCCCAGAAGCACACAAAGGTGCTTGACAGGTCGTTTAAAGCTGACTGTCAAGGTCAAAACAACACCACCTGCAGGTTAAACTGAAATGTCTTCATCCATCCCCCACCTCTGGGTTCTCTGTTGTTGTTTGTTTTAAACCAAAGCACAGTTTGAGCAGCAGACAAGCCTGACAACTGTTCAAACATATGTATGTGCAACTTATTAGCATGCAAAT
>SJXQ01012814.1:294308-309492 GCA_006408695.1 Aepyceros melampus | reverse complement strand
GTGCAACTTATTAGCTTGCAAATGGAGATATCTGGAGGCTAAAAACAAGGCTGGGTGGGTGGGAGGGGACAAGTTATCTGCTAACTTTGAGGGGCCTGAGTGGTAAATTGCCAGGCTGAAGGCAGCAGGCCTTTTTCTACGGAGCACACTCCTGATGCAATGTTTGGAAATGCTGTTTTGCATTGATGGTGCACAAGCAGAGGTGGCTATTATGAAAGGAAGGGGCCTCTGCCCTTGAGATCTGTTTATTTTGCAATTAACTAGAGGTAAGAGAGGCCCCTTCTGAACCTCCTGCTTCAGGCCTAACATTTAAACGCCTACTGCTACCCAGGTGCCCAAGTACAAGAAAATTGCAGGCTTATGATCTAACTAGCCCTTTCATCAAAAAGAAAATATACATGTATGTAAATTACTGAATGAAATTGAGTCACCCCCACTCCTGTTCAAAATAAAACTCAAACCTAATCAAATCAAAGAATGTTAAGGCTCCAAGCCCCTCTGCAGGCAATTCTAAATAAGCCCCTTACTTTTCCAGAGAATATAACTAGGCTAGGGAGGCCCAGTCACTTGCTGGGAATTCCGGCCTATCCCTGGGCCCAGCTCCTGGGGAACACACCTTCCTTATGAGTAATGAACAAGCAGGGGACATCACCAAGGAATGTCCCCACTATCCTCTATCTTCAGTCTAACATGCTCACCTGGGAGATGACAGCAGGGTAGAGAGTCTGTGAAAGATTCCCAAGAGATACTTACCTGTCTAGAGTTCCCCAAAAATAACACCTGCAGTCGAACCACCTGGGCACACATGTTAACATTCCAGATACCAAGGTAGCACCCCAAACCCACTGACTCAGAGTTTCTGTGGTGGGGCCCAGGAAGCTGCAGAGATCCTAGGCACTAGCCAACCCCGTGGTGTGTGCAGGAAATGTCAGAACTTCCTTTCATCACTGTTTTTTCCTCTTCCTCGTAAACTTCCATTTTTGTATGTATTTTATAGTTGTTGTCCTGTCACTAAGCCATGTTTATAGTATATCCAATATACATATGTATATAATATATATATATATATTTTACAGTATACTTAATATTGTGTGTGTGTGTGTGTGTGTGTGTGAGAAGTTGCTTAGTTGTGTCTGACTCTTTGCGACCCCATGGACTGCAGCCTACCAGGTTTCTCTGTCCATGGGATTTTCCAGGCAAGAATTACTGGAGTGGGTTGCCATTTCCTTCTCCAACCTAATATAGTAAAACTGTACTAAATGTATATGACTTATAAATAAGTATAAATATATGGAAGGGGTGATTGTTCAAAAATCAATGCATGATCAGAAAGGTGTGGGACCGCCAGCATTCAGTGGTGAGCCCGTCTTCTTCACTACCCTAAAGCAAGGCCTCAGCTGCCACTGACCACATGAAGGCTGGACTCCACAGCCAGTCATGTCATGGGCTCCAAGGTATTTCTTCCCCAGGAATCACTTTCTAAAATGCGTTTTGAGAAGGTGGTTTCCCTGAGACTCAAAACAGCCTGATGAAATGTGCATTGTAAAGGGGGATCCCTGAGCAAGGTCTTGGAGGAATATTGCATATTCTGGCCTGGTCTTTGAGAGGCATATACATGCCAGGATATTAAATGAGGATAATAAAGATATTAAAGGCTTTCTCAGAAGCCTTCCAGTAAAGACTCCCTTTTTACTTTGTTTAATCCACTCATTTCCTAAACTAATTAACCCACAGTTCCTTTTCCCACATTATTAACATTCCACAAAACTAGTCTTCTTGGAACCTAGGTAGAAAATCCTGATTTAGGCTAAAGATTTCATATTTCCTGGAGCCAGAGAATCATCAGCATTCATCACACCTGTCCATTGACATGAGTCTGCTGAATGAATCCTTGGCTTTGCCCATCCATCCCTTTCCAACTGCCAGCTTTCAGTAAGATGTTCAGAAATCGCACATGGCTGATAAAAGCCAGAAACTGCAGCTGACTCATTCTAAGAGTAGGTGCTTGGGCTCTCAGAAGAGACTAACTTGAAAATTGTGCTGTCCACGCTTAGTCGCTCAGTGGTGTCCGACTCTTTTGGTGTCCGACTCTTTGTGATCCCATGGACTACAGTCCTCTGTCCATGGGGATTCTCCAGGCAACAATACTGGAACAGTTTGCCATGCCCTCCTCCAGAGGATCTTCTCAACCCAGCAATGAAACCCTTGTCTCCCATACTGCAGACCAATTCTTTACCGTCTGAGCCACCAGGGAAGCCCAAGAATACTGGAGTGGGTAGCCTATGCCTTCTCTAGGGGATCTTCCTGACCCAGGAATTGAACCGCGGTCTCCTGCATTGCAGGCGGATTCTTTACCACCTGAGCTATGAGGGAAGCCCAACTCGAACACGAGGGTCTGCCAACCACAGTCCCCATATCTCAGCAGGCTGGCCTCTAAGAAACAAAGGCCTGGTAGTGGGTCTCCAGGCTCACAAGAGCACCCCCAGCTCCTTGGACAACCTAAGTTTTGGCCGAGGAGCCCAAGTATCACTCACACTATCTTGAAATGGAATTCCAAGGTTTCCATTTGATGGTAAAGAGGGGAAGTGGTCATTTTCAGCACATTGACTGGGAACATGAAGGGCAGATTTGGTATTCCGTCTTTCCGGAACAATGTCTAGACTTTCTGAGGAGTCACTTCTATAAATAGCACAGTTCGTTAACCAAGATATAAAACATTTCTACTTCAAGCTACTTCGAGCTCCACTCTGGGGTTAAATCGGGGTGGATTTTTGCAATGTACTCACAAATCCCACAAAGTAATCAGTTTTGTTTTGTTTTTTAAGTAATACATTTTTAAAGGCAAGCTTCCTCACATCTTTGGCCTTTTAAAGTTCCTGCTTCTTTTGAAGAAAAAGTAGCTGGGATATTCTTCCAATTACATTTTAGTGGGGAGTAAAGTGACAAGGAAATCTCTCACCCGCTTTATGCAAACAGACCTACAGGGCTTGGACATGGTGGGTTCCAGCTGCACAATGGCTGTAGTACGACATAGGCAATGTTCCCTTGAGCAGGACTATTCATACATGTGCTTTGCTTGAGCACTGTTTCCCGAGTTAGTGCTTTCCTCCAAAGGAGTCTAGCCTTAAGAGAAATACATATACCGCTCCAGGCCAAAGCACGTGCACAACACAGTCCAGAGGCCGGGAGCGTGTGCTCACCCCGTGGAGTGGTTTCAGAGTGAGAACACACAAGACTGGGAATATTCCAATGAGACAACTTTGCACATTCAACCCCATGCTTCTTTTTCACCCAAGGAGTGTATGTTCTATTCAGTAATGATGCTTCTGTAGAGAAATAACCAAGGGGAGGAGAAAAAAAGTACGAGCCTTTTCTTTGCAATGGAAAAATGGAAAAGCTGGGCTTGACTGGCCATTTCAGACTCAAGGGCTGGAAGAGATTAGGGGCCTATGATGACATCAATAGCGAGAGAAGATTACAAATGTAGGTAGAGGGGTGATTGTTTCAGGAAGGCCTTTCAAAGGCCTAACAACCTCTCTTGAAGGATGACCCCAGTGGTGCTCTCAGAGGTAAGACTGTCAGTCTATGCATGTGGAGGACAGTTCAAAGAAAACAAAACACTTAAGCATAATCTTTCAGAGGGTGAGGAATCGTGGCATAATGATGATAAAATGCTGCTTCTGGATCTGACAAGCAGCACAGCTGTTTGATGGCAAGAAGAAGATTCTGGCTAAGCCAAAAGCTGTGAGTTTGCTCTGCCTATTGTTCCTCTCTAGAGAGAATCTGGCCGCAACACACGCACGTGATCCAGGAATTTGCCTGGTACCCAGATCCTAAGGCTGCCTCAAAACAAGCCCACAGTGAATGCTGATTTTCAAGTAGACTCCAAGACACTGTGATTCTATAGGGGGACCTTGAAGCAAATATATATATTTATAAGTATATATATATATATATATATATATATATAAAGAGAGAGAGAGAGGGTTACCGATAAGTCTTGCCTCAGTCTGAGCCCCAGGCTCTGAGAGCCATCCCAGGGTAAGGCCTTGTTCCCTCTGTCTCTGATTTTCCAGCTCTAAGTGACTGGGGACATCATATATGGTCCTGTACCTGCACTGTAAAGAATGGAGCATATACACACCTTCTCCCTCCTGCCTCTTTCACTACAAACTGATTATGTCAAAACTAACCAGATAATCACAGTCAAGGGCTTCCAGAGTCCCAGAAGAATATTGTCTTATGAATACCCATTTCTATTTCAAGA
This sequence comes from Aepyceros melampus, assembly GCA_006408695.1. NCBI lineage: Eukaryota > Metazoa > Chordata > Mammalia > Artiodactyla > Bovidae > Aepyceros > Aepyceros melampus. Next base: position 305,225 of record SJXQ01012814.1, on the reverse strand, counting down.
AAGAAAAATGAAAGAAACAGAACGCATTAGAAGGGGAAAGCCCTTCTCCGTAAGGTAGGAGTAAAATAAAGTCAAACAATTTTCTCAAGAAGAAAAATAGAATCTCATCCCACCTCCCAGGGGACATGTGTATACACGTGTATGGCTGATTCATGTTGTACAGCAGAAACCAACACAACGCCGTAAAGCAATTATCCTCCACTTAAAAATAAATTAATTAAAAATAGAAAAAAGGAAGAAGAAAAGTAGAAATAGAAAACAAAGTGGAGAAATAAAGAAAGCAACCAAAGGAAAGCATTTGAGGGGGACTGAGCCCCCTTGTGTAGACCCGTTGACCTTGCTACCCACGATACACTCTGTTCATTGCTCCAGTGAACGGCAGGGGTGCCAGTAAACAAAGGATTAAAACTTTATAGGGAGAAAGCAAGGTACGAGCTGCTTTCTATCATTCACACCCACTTGTTTGTAAAAGCAGAAGAGTTATACAGGAAAACGGGGGAAAGAAGTGCTCCTTCAAAATATTTTTTAAAACAATCCATGCAGAAAGAAGTTTCAGAATTTATTAAAGTCTGGGAAACAAATGAGGACAATAACAAAGAATTAAAACCCACACATAGACCCCCAAATCCACAGCACATCAGAGAGAGCAGATGAGCTGGAAACCTTGGTGAGCCGAAAGGTGCAATAACTTAGGGCTTGAAATCCAGTTCCCCAAGGAAAGGATCACTATGGTTGCATCCTGCCTTGAAATCAAGGGTCACAAGTCCCTGAAATTTATCGGAGGGTTGTTTAAATGTCTGGCAGTTTTTAGTTTAGGGGATTCAAAAATTCAACTGGAAGCTACAAAGAACAAGTAAATTCCCCAAACTGTGAAACCTTGCTACTTAAGATAATGACGAAAATTTATGACTGCTTCCTTCCCCAATAGAAAGGAGCACAATTAGAAGGCTGAAAACAGCAGGCCCTTTGTACCAGCACGTTATGTTTTGCTTCTTCTATTACACATTGGCTGGGAGATAAGAATAAACAGGACAACACCCTGTCTAACCCCAGGAGGAGGGGGTGGAGGGAGAGCCGGTTACATTCATTCTTGGGCATGTATGTGCACACCGTTTATTCGCAAATTGAGGTACTTAAGAAAATTGGGTATGCAACAGTCAGGAACTAGTATAAGCATTCAGAAACCGTTTATTGCCCAATCACATCTTTTAAGAACAAGCCACGTGTAATAGGGAGCTTTATCATTTTTCTCTACTGTGAAGTGCACTGAAGATATTTCAGTAATTGATAATTATTTCTCTGTGCTCTTTACTTATCAGTCCTATTTTTGTCCAGTCTTTGAAAACCTTAAAAATTAGGCTGAGAAAACATATAAATAGTGCTTCCCTCCCTGTAACCTGTTTCGTCAAAAAAGAGCTTGCAAGGAATCAGCAAGCAGCCGCTGGGGCGAGTTGCCAGTCTGGGCTCCGAGTGTTCTGATGCCTTCTCTGTGGAGAATCCTGCTCAAGAACTGCAGGCACTAAACCAAGTCAGGTTCCAAGCAGTTGGTCATGAGCCGCCATAGTACCACTGGTCCCCAGAAAGGATGTGGCCTCCCTGGCAACTCTGTCCCTGAATACAGGACTGCCTGGAACCATCGCTCTCTGCTCAAGCTCTGCCCTTTCTTAGTGGCTCTTCTTCACTTTCCTCACATGGGTTGCAGGTGGCTCAGGTGACCGAAGCCCCTCAGGACTCTGGCATTTCCTGGTGCCCAAAGTATGTCTAAGGGGAGCCATGCTAGCCACACTGGCCTTCTTTCTGTCCCTCCAGCCCACTACAACGGTTCCTAGCTTGGGGCCTTTGGACTTGAACCTTCCTCAGTCTGATTGCTTTTCCACCAGATTATCACACGGCTGGCTCCTTACCAATCTTTAGTTTCACTCTTTAAAAAAGCTTTTGCTTCCTCACTCTAACAATGCTTCTGGTCCCCAGTTATTCTGTCACTTACTTGGCTTTATTTTCTTCATAATACACAACTTTAAAAAAAATGTGTTTTCATGTATTTGTATTGTCTTCAATTTCTTTCAACTTAAAAAAAAATCTTTTTAATGTACTTGTTTTTTAATTGAAGGATAATCACTTTACAGAATTGTGTTTGTTTCTGCCAAACATCAACATGAATCAGCCATAGGTATACATATGTCCCCTTCCTCTTGCACAGTACACCTCTTAATTATTTGTTTTTATGCATACTATTTTCTCCCCTGACTAGAATGCAATTCCCACGATGATGGAGGTCTCATCAACCTTTTTCATGCCGGTAGACTCAGCATCTTAAATCCTACCTGGCACACAGTATGTGCTTCATGGAACTTTAAGAATGAATAAATGAATAAACAAGCAAATAAAGTCATGGACAAGACTATCTGGTACAGAACCAGTGGGGAAAAGGTCAAAGCAGAATTTGTCACCTATCATCAATCACTGCTTCTTTTTTTTTTTTTCAATATTTCAAGAGAGACCGGGGGTGAATGGTCTACATGTGAGTGGTAGAGTGGGGAAGTACAGCCTCTAGGAGATGGCTCTCTCATTTGATGCTCTAAACATAAAACCACTCTGAAATGATAAGCAGAAGATCCTTCAAAATCAAACAGAGGAGGGGAAAAGAAAGAACATATTTGGATGTCAGCAAGGTAGTTCTGCCAACCTAATTACAACCTGTGACACGTAATTGTGAACTGCTGAAAGACAAATGGTGAGGCTAAGCGTTTATTATAAACATACACAGAGGTAAGACAGAGGTGTTAATTTTGAGGCAACTGTCATAAATCTGATTCCAGGATATTATTCCATTAACATTATTATTATTATAACAAAGAGTGTAAGCAGGATGACGAGTTCCTTTCATTATTTCTCAATACCTAGGAAATTAGGCTTACTAGTCAATACCCAGCTGAGACATTTGGGAAAACACAAGGCACAATGAAAATGGCAGAATGCTAATTATACCAACAAGAAGAGAGTTGTTCTATACATTAGAGACTCATTTAAAATGCATTCTTATCTTCCTTTAGACACCATATTACTCAACCCAAGAAAGGTACACTCCAGGGCTCCTTATATGGCAGATTCAGCCTTCATAGGAAAGCAAAAGTAAAATGAAACAAAAACAGCAAGCCCACACTTCCTAAATGAGAAAAGAATGGGAATATCACTGTCAATAGTGTCTTAAAGGCAAACTAGTCATTTTTCTCAAAACCGGAATAACATGAAAGTATCTCTCCTCTGGAACAGTGATTCAGAAAAGGGGGAGGAGTTAATATGTTACAGGTCCTATTATATTAAACAGTAATAAAAATCATGAAGTGCAGTACTGATAAATGTTCTAGTTTTACTGCTATGTTTGAAAAGCACTCCAAATTCTAAAATGTTGTATATTATTTACTTCCTTATAAATTGATTTGTCATTACCATACATTTAAATTATACAAATGTATTTTTTTAATCCATACTGAAATACCAAAATCAGGCTCAAAAACAGACTCAGAGAGGAAAATTTATTCATACAAATTATGATATGTAATATATAAAATACAGTGAAACCATCATGGATATCATCCAAAAGTTTTAAACACTCTTTAAAATGGTTATTAATAATTTATTCATTTTAGTTCATATGGGACTGTTTAAAGTCATCTAGCAAAAAAGAATACGAAATTAGTATAAAATGTTATTCATTAAGATTAAGACCGAGTCACTAAAGAAGTCCAGAGGTATGGAATTTATGATCTTGCATACATGTTTATAAAATGTGGACTCAGGAAAGAACCATTTAATTTACCAAGAAGTCCTTTGATCTCCAGTGCATTACAACTAATAGAACAATGGCAAATTTCAGTGGAGATGTCTTTTTGAATGGCTCCTACTAGATTGAGATTTCTCTACTCCTATTTAGGGTACAGAATTGACCTGCAAGACTGTCATTTTTGTTCGTTTGTTTTACACAGCCCCAAGCAAAGCCTTGACCATAAATAAGGCAATGGGGCCCCAGGAGCCAGCTGAGTCATAAACCCTACTCAGTCACATGTGGCTCAAGGTGTTGGGATCCCGAGAGAGTCAAGCCAAGCAAGTGGAATCAATTTGGGTCAGAGTTAGAAAAAACACTGTCTCCCCACCCCCAACTGGCAGTGTAAGACACCACAATCCCCCCTCCACTGTTCAAATACAGGGAGTGGTAACTAAGCCCAGGAAAACATCTAGACCAGGGCAGACTATTTCCACAGTCTAAAAAGAAGGAAAAAAATGATATTTGACAACCAACCACAAATTTTTAAATGTACGGTTCTCCTGTTTTTGAGCATAAAAGCAGTCTTGTTCCTACTCAGTTATTATCACCATCACAGCTTTTGACATTTGTACCCAGTACCATTTGGCCATAGGATACTTAGGCTTATTACTTTAAAGAAACGGATTTAAGCATGTTTAAATCAATTTAATACTGCAAAAAGCAGCAAACACACAGCCTACCTGCCTGGGCAGGCAAACTTAAAAAGAAAAGCTTTATAGATTGGCCTACAGGTCAACAAATTCTGGTTTTGGCAGACTGATGTCAAGAAGGAGTTGTAGAAAATAAGTTTCTCTGTATGAAAACTACTTGGCCTCTGGTTCCCTCAGGTCAAAACTTGGAACTATTAGCAAACATGCCCTGAAAAACTGCAACTCTCATAAAGTGCTAAAAACTTCCAAATAAATGCAGTCCCTCAAAACTGTGTACAAATAAGAAACATTTAATGAACAACCCTTCCTTTGCCAATAATTCCACTCAAATTAAGTCCAGCAGACTCTTCAAAGGGACCAAGGAAGCCCCCTTGTTAAGACAAATTCTATATATAGACAGCTGAGACAATTACATGAGGCACATAACCAAATATACATAGTTATCCTAGTTTTTAATTCCCATTATCTTCATGAATACAGGATGAAAATCAGTCTAAATGACCTTCTCAGACCTCCTCAAGGATTACGACTAGCCAGCTAGCTTTTTAAAAGTATACGTGTGTAGCACAGATCAAAGGCAAATGTTCTGGTCAGTTCTTTTCTGTTCATGGGTTTTACTAAGAATGTGTGCAGCTTTCAGGGAAAACACCACAAATGACAGCTGTTCAAAAGCATGGAAATTAATTGGCAGCAGGAATTTCCTTGACTAATAGGGAAAAACTTAAAGTCACATGTTTTGATGAGCTTATTTTTCCCATCCTTAGTCAAGCATATTCACTTGTTAATGATTAAGATTTTCAAACAGAAATATAACCAAGAAAAGCCTGAGTACATAACCAAGTAAAATGCTGAGTGAAACACAGCTCCCTATTACTGAATGAACAACAGCATTAATGAATGGATTTTAGGCATAAATTACACACAGGGAAAGGTTCAACTTGCAGGTCTTGATTTTCCATATGAACTAAATTGGGATGACAATAAGAATAAAACAGTATATTTATTATATTAAAAAATAGTAGCAAGACAAGTGACCCCCCTGAACCTCCCCTAGTAAGCCATCTGCTCTGAGCTGTTTTTCTAGCAGTGGTGATAGATTTACACTGATCCATCCACAGTCTCTCTGACACAGGGGCTCTCAAGTCGTTGCCCTTGTGACCAGTGGTGAGAATGGATGAGACAGCTGGACAGGATTACGCGGCAGCCTGTGCCCTAGAACCAAGTTGTGTTGACTCTGCCCAGAGCTATGACCTTGGGCTCATTAGCATTATGCTCTTACCGCCTAAGCTAACTAGCCACTGATTAGCCACGATCCAGCATACGCCACTCTGGGAGTACAATGTGTTCTCAATCACAGCAACAATGGGAGTTGTTATTTTCAAGGCAACTGAATTGAACCCATGACATGCAAAGGCTCATGCATGGTGGAGTGTACACACACTGTCCCTCAAGGCAGCAATGAGATGGCCCTTCCAATTATCAAATGACTGCTCTGACAGCTCAGAGAAAGCAAGAAATAGTCAAAGAATTTCCAGGAATCTCCCTGGTGGTCCAGCGGTTAAGACTGTGCTTCCACTCTGGGGGTGTGGGTTCAATCCCTGGTCTGAGAACTAAGATCCTGCGTGACACACGTGCCAAAATTTTGAAGGAAAAAAAAATCCAAAGTATGTTCTCCAGGCACCACAACAGAATAACATACCTGGCCATCCCTAGACTTGAAAAGTTGGCAGGGACAATGAGTATATCCAGCCTGGAGAATGGGTGTGTTCCCAGGACAGAGTATGCTGCAGAGAGGCAAGGAGGGATTAGCGGCAGAAGGGTCTTCTGGCAGGCATCCTTCAGGCATGCTGGAGCAAAGACCCGATGAGGAATGATCTTCTGGGTGGTGGCAGAAGCATTCTGGAAGCGGCAGGGGTATTCCATGTGACCACAAACGCCAACATACCTGGGAGCAACATGAGATAAACAGATGCATTTTATGGTAAATTAGGTTTATTCGTCTTTCCATGGAGATGAGGTACTTACACAGACATTGACAACTTCCAGGAGACAGTGGTTCTAATGGACTCATAAGCAAAATTGTTCATTTGCGTTCTTGTCTTGTTTATTTCTATAGAGTGTTGAAAAATATACAGGTCAAAACACTTATCAAAGTGCTGAATTGATTATCTTCAATCTAAGCTAAGTGGAAGTAGTAAAACCTTGTTTTAGAATAAACAGGGAGAATCTCTAAAATTCAAAACAACAAAACAATCCCCTTGCAAAATAAAAAAGCAATTCCTATCCTTAGAAATATGCTTTTCAAATGTCACTATGGGAAAAATCTTCTCCAGTTCAGAATTATTTGCAACTTAGAAAGGAAGGAACAGTGCCACCAAGTTAAAGATCCCACTCTGAAATGTCCTAGAAGAAAAGATATAGACTCGGTGATGTATCCTGTGAAACAAATCACAATGCCATTTCAAGCTTTTCAAAAGAATATAATCCACTTCACTGAAAGTAACCTACAATAACTGTTCTTTATGAAGGCCCTCAAAAGTTTTGCTGTTAAGGAACACAGGAGCACTTTGATACAACACTTTCCCCAATCTACTTTCAATACAAATTTAACTGAATCAACCTTTTAAGGAAGCAGATCAGAGCCCGGCCCGCACCACCTGATGACTGCAGCAAAGGTGGAGCCGGAAAAGAATTCCTAGAATCTGACTCAGAGGCCTCAAGAGAACATATCTACCCAAAGAAACCAACATCAAAGGAAACTATCTCTTCACCTGCTAACACAGCCTTTATTCAAACAGAATGGGAAGTCCCTCTAATCTGAAACTGCAAATTATAATTCTAACTGTAGCTCCTTCTTCACAATGAATATTGAAATACCTTAAAATGCTGGCACATCCCAATATGAACAGACTACACCAAAAACTCCTTTCCACGTGCTTAAACTGCCGTTCACCCATCCGAGGCTAGCACTGCCCAAGAAGATCCACACTGCCATGGAGATAAGCCTCACCCTCTGCCAGCCTGGGACACAGAACACAGCTTCCTGCACCAGTGACATTTTACTACAGGTTAGGGTAAGAGAAGTGGGTGGAGACCCACAGAAACTTCTGAGAGGATAAAGTGACAGGAAGAACTTCATTACTGTCACTGAACATTAGTCAAAGTCTCTGGATTAAGAACCTTGCTTTACAGAGAGAGTGAATAGAAATGCCTTCTGGCAAACATCTAACTGAAAAGGCTGCAATTGTCCACCTAATAACAAATACTGTGTCTGTACATCAATTCAGTCAAAAGTTAGAGAATAGTTTGGGGTAGCCAAAGGTACACCCCAAAAAGCTACTTTGTGAAAAAGATAAAAGGGGTGAGTTAAATTTCCTCTGGACAGGGATGACACTAGCCAAGGTAATGAAGGTCATTCCAGTTGTGCGAATTACCACTGTTTTTCATTATCAAAGCCTGAGAGAATGTGCAGGACTTTAAGGCAATCTAGCTACAATCAAAATAAGTGAGACCATAAGACTCCAATAAAAATGGAAACGGCATCAGGGAAGCTACACGTGTGTTCCTATTGAGGGGCGGGGGCGGCTCAGGAAACCTAGGCTTCAGAGGCTGGTCTCAGGCTGGCTGACTGACCTGAGTCAGGCAACTCAGTATCGGGGCCTCTTTCTCCTAATCTCTAACACTCTCTCACACAAGTGGCTGCTGGGGGAGGGGAGGAGTTGATTGGAAGGGGATGTGAGGGAACTCAGGGGGTTGACAGAAGTTCTCTGTCTGGTTTAGGGCACATACAATCGTCGAAAGCTCATCAGGCCAAACACTTAGAATCTGTGCGCTTTGTTGTATGTTAATTATGCTTTAATTAAAAACAAACAGAGAATCTAAAACAGTTTCTAAGATTTCTTCTGGCACTGCGATTTCAGGACAACCCACCACAGGAGTCCCTTTCACGCATTAGCCATGTTCCTGAAATGGTGAGGTAATATTGTACTTTTATAACGTCATGAATAGTCTTCCAAAGAAGCAATATCAACCCAAAGATGCCATATCTTCCTTTCACACTAACCTTCAGTTATTAATCTCTGTGTATGTGCCTGCTCCAATACATTCTCAATATCACCAACAAATCAAGCACTTGTAAATACCAGTTCATTGTGTCCAGACTTGTATCAGAGTAAATATTTTAATAGTACATATTATTAATAATGCCTGATGGTTAATTATTAAATAATCTATAATACTAAGTAAGAATAATAAGCACTAATAAGTCCTACTGCAACTACTATTGAACATTCACTAGGTGCCAAGCACTGTTCGGCACACTTTATACGCATTATCCCAACTAATGCACACAACACCCTGAAGGGTAAGAACTATTCTTTTCATCACACTGAGTCATCATAAGCTTCTCTCTGCTGACCCTCCTGCTCCACATACTTCATGATTCTTCTTGAATAAATTAGGATCCTGGATTTTTCTCAAAGCTGAGCTCAGTTGGCCTGTGGTTCTCTGGCTTCCTACTCTTCCTTGTATTGATAGTATTAGTCCCATTAATGTTGCCAGGAGCGGGAAGAACTGGTGAAATATATGTTAGACTGGTAAATGATGGGAAGCTGATCACTGGTTCCCTCTCACACAGTTGCTAAGCTAAAATTATTTTATAAGAGGTCTTTCCAAAGAGTAAGAATGACCATGTTTTACTCATAATCACAAAGGTGAAAACTGTCAAGAAGCTCTTCTTCAGCCCAATCTCTTGCTTCAAGAAGGTGCTGTACTAGAACCACTTGACACAAATGTTTTCCTACCACAGGTTCAAAGGGATTGCTAGAAAAGTCTCCCTTGGAAAGCATATCCTTTACTGCTCACAAACCACTTCCTCAGTTCAACCTGAAAACTTAGTAAATATTTCCAGTATCTTTGCTCTATTCGAGGCACCTCAAAGGATGCTGCTATGTACACACATGAATAAATTTCCAACCTTACCTTTGAGGAGCTTACAGTTTTCTTGGGAGGAAAAAAAATTTAATTCTGAAAGTTACAGTGACATAGGTTACACAATTTATTAACATATTTTAGCAAGGAGCTTAGATGCTTGCTTACCATAAAAATCACAAGTGTTCAAAATGCCACCACCAGCCCCCAGTGAACCACTGACAGTGATGTTAATGTAAACTGCGACGTAGGAGTGTCTGGAAGCTGGGTGCATTTTCCCAGGGCATTTAGTGCATGCAGAGAAAACTGAGATGTGTACAGAAAGAGACAGAAAGCGGAAATATCTTGAGAGAGCAAGGGCTGGAGAAATCAAAGCATGCCAGGAAGATATGAAAAGGTTTGCTCACAGTGAAGGGTGTAATGGAAATTGGCATTTTTCCTATGATTTATATGTTTATAATGTACATATTATAAATATATTATATATTATACATATTATATATATGTGTGTGCGTGTGTGTGAGCTGCTCAGTCGTGTCCGACTCTTTTGCGACTGTAGCCTGTCAGGCGCCTCTGTCCATGGAATTTTTCAGGCAAGGATACTGGAGGGGTTGCCATTTCCTTCTCCAGGGCATCTCCTGACCCAGGGATCGAACCCAGATCTCCTGCATTGCAGGCAGATTCTTTACCGTCTGAGCTACTAGGGAAACCCAAAAGTATCATTGCTGCTGCTGCTGCTGCTGCTAAGTCACTTCAGTCATGTCCGACTCTGTGCGACCCCAGAGACGGCAGCCCACCAGGCTCCCTGGTCCCTGGGATTCTCCAGGCAAGAACACTGGAGTGGGTTGCCATTTCTTTCTCCAAAGCATGAAAGTGATATATATATATATATATATATATATATATATATGTAATTCCTTCTTTTCCAGACTCTCAGAGAGATAGAAACAGGGTTTATTCTCCAAGGTCCACAAGGGAATTTTCATCACCTTTGCAGCTCTAAAGAAGACCTCTTCCTGCACCAAGTTGTCCCTTCAATGTCTTTTTTTCTTTGTGTTGCCTGCCTTCCTTGCGTTTAATCATTTTTGTTGAGTCCTCTGGACTTTATCCAAGTTTCCATGTTGTGCTTAAACTGAATGGCCCCCAAGTGAAGAGAATATTTTAACAAAGGCCTTGAGAGGTTAAACATAACAAAAATTCCCCTGTGGCTGAAGAAGGTTATACTGCAGCCAAATAAAATTGATAAACTTTCAGAAGTTTACCTAAGTGCCTTTTAACTAACGCATTTGCTCACCTAGAATGGGCTAGAGCATGCGTGGAGCTGTAGCTGGAAGAGGGAACATTCCTCACATAATTTAGGCCACAAGAACAGTGATCAAAAGTTCAGTGACCAATACTTTGGCTAAATCTCTGAGACACAGATGAAACTTCAGGCAAATGCAAGCCTGTGGTGTATAAAGCCCCTGTAAAAGTTACATTTACATGAGTTTAACTGGTGGTCTTGGGAAGGTT